>JAVJIX010000239.1:632500-770000 GCA_036785185.1 Paratrypauchen microcephalus
ATTTCAAGCTATTGGTGGGTTAACGTATAGGCCCTTCTGTAGGTGGGGGGGTGTGATGGGATATCCACCTGTTCTCAATCCATCAATATTGGTAAACTCCCCTCCTGTGATTGGGTAGCTGTGGGAGCTATGTCATGGCATGTCTGTATTTAAAGACAGTAGCTCTATGTGTGTGTGTGATGGGGGCTGAAGGGACATGATCTCTGTGTGTGATGGGGGTGCCCGAGGGAAGACCAGAGTGAGCTAAGGAGACAACATGTAACTGAAGATGTTTAATGCCATCATTTACGTTTGAATATCTGCCTAATTCGACATTAAATGCTAATCACCTCGATCTCGATTTTCTGCCTTTCTTCAGATCCCTTTCTAAAACTCACACTTACCACTAGGGACTCTACTGAGCACACACCCTTACACACTGAAACACACCCTTACACACTGAAAAAAACATGCTTTATGGGCCAATGCTGAAACTTTGTCCAATATCTTAAAAACTGCTATTTTATTCATCTAAAATCATGGGGACCTGGACACACACACACACACAGCCATATACACACACACACACACTCACACACACACAGCCATACACACACACACACACACACACACACACACACACAGCCATACAGGCTTTTCGAAGTGTGATTTCGAAGTGTGATTTCGAAGTGTGATTTCGAAGTATGATTTCGTGAGATCTCTTTTGCTTCGCAGGGCCGGGCCTGGTACTTGGATGGGACATCGCTGAGGCCAGGTGCCACAGGGGGCACCAGTGGCAAAAACTATTGTTGTGTTCTTAGGCAAGACACTTGGCCCACATTGCTGCCGATGTCTCAGATTGGCAGCCTCATGTCCGTCAGTCTGTGCTGGCGGCACGGTAGCTGAGTGGTTAGCGCTCTTGCTTCACAGCAAGAAGGTTCCGGGTTCGATCCCCGGGTCGCCTGGGCCTTTCTGTGTGGAGTTTGCATGTTTCTCCCCGTGTCTGGATGGGTTTTCTCTGGGCACTCCGGTTTCCCCCATCAACCCAAAACATGCACCTAAGCAAGAAGATCATGGAGATGGTCCCCGGGCGCCCTAATGTGTGTGCTGCCCACTGCTCCTAATATATGTATATATATAGGATGGGTTAAAATGCAGAGAAGAATTTCTCCAGTGTGAGATCAATAAAGTCACTTCTTCTTAAATCTGATGCCGTTTACTCGTACTATTATGACTGAAGTATCCGTAATATCCATAATGTCACCAATGCTTCACCAGGTCCTGAGAGCCAACACACAAATGATAGAAATGTCCTTTATTTGTCACCCACTTTAAAGTTTAAAAGCCAAAATCTCAAAGTTCCACAAATATGCAGCACACATAATTCAAGTTCAAGTTCAAGTTTATTTCTATAGCACATTTAAAAAACGTCAGTTGACCAAAGTGCATCACATGAAGGATAAAAAAACAAAAGAACATATACATATATAACACAGTGTAAGGACTATAATTTAAAAAAAAAAAAAAATTGATTAGATAGATTGAACCTCCTGGCTCCTCTCGACACCCTCAAACCACAAAGCCTCTGTGAAAAACATGCATCTGGAAAGAGAAATATTCTGCAAAATCTGCAAAGATATTTTCTGATCTATGTTCTGATCGAACCGGGCGCCGCGGATCGATCTCGTGCTCGCAGCCCCGGTGTACGCGCGGCCTCGCGCCGGTCGTGCTGCTCTGTCACGGATTTGTCCACGATGAGGGGTGCATGTGTCGCGCACTTCTCGAAGGGGTTGGTGCGCGTCACGTCCCGGGACGTGGCGGTGCTCCTCGCGCGTCCGGCGGGGCTTCCGGAGCCGTGTCTCCCCCCACGCTTCACTATTAATACATTTTGTTGAAAATCTATGAAAGTTTGAGTGTTTAAACGAGAGACAAATGTGAGAAAAGGTTAATTCCAGTGTGAAAAAAGTGTATAATGTGTGTGGTGAGGCATTTACAGCCTTAAAACATGTATAATAATTGTAAAATATAAAGTTGTCCTACTTCACGGATTTCTCTTATTGCAGGTTATTTCTGGAACCTAACCCCCGCGATAAACGAGGGATTACTGTATCCCGAGTTTGTATGTTGTGCCTCTGTGTCCGTCGCTCCTCTGCCCCTGATGATCTGGTTTATCGTTACCGTAACGTTGCTGATCTTTGGGGGTTATGATCTGACCGAGCAGCGGCTTCAGACTACCTTAATAATGAAGTGTTACTCAAACATGTGAATGAAACAAAACACGACTCCAGGTGTGTTTGTGACGAGGAAACGGCATAAGAACATAGATCAGAAATAGCGTACGGGCCCTTTAGTGTCTACGTTAAAAGATACACATGTGAACACAGAGCAGCAGCAAAGACAAGAGTGGAGCTGCAGACAGAACCTGCACCCCTGCCGTGGTCAGGGTCTCAGTGGTTGGCGTCGTGGGGGTGGTTATGGTCGGGGGCTCTGGGGTGGTTGGTGGGACGTTGCAGTAGCTGGTGTTGCAGCAGGACAGGAAGGACAGGTTTTCGCACAGATTCTCAGAGGCACATCCGTAAAAAGAAATGCTCTCTGGAACACAGAAGATACACACAGCTCAGACATGTACGTTTAGAATATTCACACAAAAAAGATGAATAAATATCATTTATTCCCATCTCACCCTTTTTACTTTTTTCACTTAGACTCTACGGCAGAGTACACCTAAGATTGTCTGAGGTCAGCACAAGGACAGAAAATAACCTTAGAGCTAAAGTACCCATCTTCTATCTGGGGAGGGGGCTTCGTGGCTTCGTCATGACTTAGGCCCATGTTGCAGTGAATAATCTTCCATATTTATTTGTTAAAATTAGAAACAAAAGCTCAGAACTGACTGAGCTTAGCCAGGTGAGGAGGATGGGCCAGGTGAGGGGGATGGGTCAGGTGAGGGGGGATGGGCCAGGTGAGGGGGATGGGCGAGTAAATAGGAGTACATTCTCTTATTTCTCCCCAGGTTGAGAGCGTCCCAGGGCCCTCGTCTCTCTGATGAGGACTTCCAGGTTCAGTGTAGTCCTGCTGGTTGACTGTACATGTGCCGCGTCTTTTATTTCCTTCTTAAAAAGCGTTTTTAAAGCTGTGCGTGTTCAAGCATGTGACACTCACGATGTGGCGAAGGGTTCATGTGAGCCTGCGTGTTTGTAAATGGAGTTAATGTGATTAACTGAAATTCAGGAGCAGGACCACGCCTCAACCACCTCCTCCTCACCAGCAAATCAACAGTTCACCGTAACCACACCTCTAATTTCCTGGAGCTATTTATAGCCACTCATCCCTTCATTCCGGTTTGTCTCGGTTAACTCGACAGCTCTTGACCGCGTCAGCTCGCTTGAGCCGGACTGCTAACGACCTGTCACACGTTCCCTCGTTCCCTCCAGTTCGCAATTGTATTCATTCAGGGATCTGCAGCCAGAGGATCTTCCATTGCATGTCCGCTCCGCGGTAAGAACCGCCGGCCGGCATCCAGCCCACGGCCTGCGCCGCCCAGCGCTCAGACAGCGGACCTCCGCCTCCAAGGAGCACCCACCGTCAATATTTCTGTGCTGGCGGCATATATGGGATATCCACGTTGTCCCTCTAGTCGCCTCCTCCTCCTCGTGTAGGCGTTTGCGCAGCCCGGCTCTCAGCGTGCAGACCGGCTCTGGGAACCACGGCTTTCGGCAAAGCGCGGCCCGGCCTCCATTGACCACGGTGTTCGGTACTTCCCAGCACCCGCTGTTCCCCTTCAGGCTGACATATCAAGACAGGACCTTCAACAGTTTAGAGCAAGAATGTAACCCCGGCACTCTGGAACAAGACGAACGAGCTTCCGGGTTCCCATCAAGTTTCCCGCGCGCAGCTGCAGACGTCGCCACTCCCTCCTCTCCTCCACTACAGTCTCATAGCTCCCCCTGCTGGGGGCTAAGTAGTATCAACACCAGTGGCCAGTAAACATATTCTGTCTACTGTGCAGTTTCATTTGAATTCTCTTGTATCATCTCAGCCTGCTTTCAGCAGGCCATCTCCCCCTGTGGCTGCTCCCTTTGTGCCTCATTCTTCTTGTCCCTGTCCTGCAGGCTGCACAATCCCCCATGCACATGCATCTTCTCCCCATCTCTCATTTCTCTCTTTTCAGTCATCATGAGTTAGATGGCTTCTCGCGCTCTACCCACATTAGGCAGAGCCTCTAATCTATTTCCCGTCTTCTGCTCTACCCCCCCCCCCCCTTCCCCAACACCCAAATGTTTTTTCTCTGTTGTTGCAGCCTACACAAGTCACCACGCCCACTCACACTATTTTCGTTCGCACTCCGACACGTCATACTAATGCTTTTGACATATGCTAGCTGTCTTTACATCCGCTCGCCATCAATTCATATTCTGGCCCTTGCTGTTTCACGCTATTATAGATCGGGCTGCTCACGTCATCCATTACAAGCTAGCTTAAGTCATCGTAACCACGTGTCACACTATTCAGCCCGTCCCAGCTCCACCCTCAACTGAGCTACACCATCTCGGCTCACCACCTCTTTCCCGATCAAGAATCCTACCATCGACATCAGCTCATGACTTCACCATTCTATCCTATACACGTTTTCAGCGATTCTCACGCATCTAATCCTCATCTCCCCCTGTTCATGCTACATCATCGCATTCCTTCGTCATTCTGTGCTCTCATGTCGCAATGACTATTACTGTCTCCAAATTCGCCCGCTCTCATCCGTCCAGCATTCAACCCGTACCCGCCCTGTGAACATCCCCAGTATCCACCTTCACCCTCAGGTCCTCAGCCATCCCACAGGTTTCAAGCCGACTGACGACTAGCTGACACTCACGACGGCTCACTGGCTCTCATGACAGCACGACAGCTTGCCTGGCTCTCATGATGGCACGACAGCTCGCCTGGCTCTCACGACGGCACGACAACATGCCTGGGTCTCACGACGGCTCACCCGGCTCTCACGACCGCATGACAGCTCGCCTGGGTCTCACGACGGCTCGCCTGGCTCTCATGACGGCACGACAGCTCGCCTGGCTCCCGCAACGGCATGACAGCTCGCCTGGCTCCCACGATGGCACGACAACACGCCTGGCTCTCATGACGGCACGACAGCTCGCCTGGCTCTCACGACAGCTCGCCTGGCTCTCACGACAGCTCGCCTGGCTCTCACGACAGCTCGCCTGGCTCTCACGACGGCTTGCCTGGCTCTTGACAGCTCTCACGACAGCTCACCTGGCTCTCACAACAGCTTGCCTAGCTCTCACGATGGCTCGCCCACGACGGGTCTCTCGACCCACGTCGGGTCTTTCTCTGCCTCTCTCTCTCCTGACCCACAATGGGTCTCCCTCTTTCCGCCTCTGTCCTGACCCACGACGGGTCTCACTCCTTTCCGACCCACAACGGGTCTTTCTCTGCCTCTCTCTCCTGACTCACGACAGGTCTCCCTCCCTCCCGACCCACGATGGGTCTCACTCCCTCCCGACCCATGACGGGTTTTTCTCTGCCTCTCTCCCGACCCACGATGGATCTTCTTCTCTCCACCTCTCTCCTGACCCACAACAGGTCTTCCTCCCGACAGGTCTCCCTCCCGACAGGTCTCCCTCCCTACAGCTCCCCCCCTTCCCTGACCCTCATCCCTCCAACCCTCATCCCTCATCCATCCGCACCCATGCTGAAGGATGCACATCAGCATTATCATGGTCATGTCCGTCAACCATCCGCGCTAGCGCGTGTGACCCCACTCCAGCGAAGGTCCAGCTCCTCTGTCAGGGGAGAAGACCCTCCACGTCACGGTTTCTCTACATCACTCCTGACTCATTCTCCTCATGGCACCTTCACGACACAGCTCCAGTTTCTCCAGTGTTCAGTCTGAATCTTCGGCAGTAGTCCGATTCTGCATAACCTCCAGAGCCCTCGAATCGCACAATTAGCCTTCAGCTTCATCGGAACTTCGTCTTACCTTTCCACCATTCTTTGGGGGTCTGATTAATTCAGTCATTCCCATTCATTCTAACAATAATAGATCAGTCAACACCACCTTCATCAGCTTCCCCTCTGCTCATCTGACATCACCATCATCTGCAATTTCATCACCCTCTCACGCTACTCCAGGAATGTCTGCGTCTCCACCATCCAGGCTTACCTCTCAGGGATAAATCTCATATACAAGCTGACTTCTGGCGAAGACTGCCAGTCTCTATCCCATCCTCATGTTCCCATGCTGATTAAAGGACTGCAAAAAAACTGAACCTCGCCTTCCTCCGAAACACCTACCACTTACTTCGGACCTTCTCTACCATTGCACTCTCACTCTGCGCTCCGGCGACCTCTCGCCTTTCACAGACCTCTTCTGGCATAACACCCCATCCGTTCTCCATTCATTTATTTCGCATTGGCATCACTACGTCCACGGCCAGGGCAGATGTACCCGACCGGAAAAATTTGAACCCTTGGTCGTCTGGCCTCCAGGACCTACTTCGTGTACGTTCGCCACGACCTCAACGATCTCCTTATCATTATGTATTCATAAATCAGGAGTAGACCCATGCACAAAGTTTTTTTTATGTTCTAACATAACACAGGCTGACTCGACAGAACTGCCTCAGCAGAAGGAAAGTCTAGTGATAGGACCACGAACTTTCACTAGTACAAAGATTAGGACAAACAACAACGCGCAAGAAACAGACGATTGGTTTCTAATAGCTACAGGAATATCAGGACTCAACAACAACTGGTTGTTAATGGCGGAACAAGCAGCTAATTCATCACTATCAGACTGTTTAGTGTGTTTGGGATCTAGTCGAGTTCTGAAAGTAGTTCCTGCACCCATTAACGAGACATGTATAATACCTATAATGACTCACACCAATCCACCAAACTGTTCTGACTTAGATAAAACTTTTCCAGTCACCCAACCTGTAAAGATTAAACCAGTATTTGATGCTAAAGTAGCACTTCAAAATTTTACGTGTATAAATTTCAATGGAACAAAAAAACATCTTAGGGAAAATCCAGCAGGAATTTTGTGAAACTAACATTAGTGGAGGTGACAACATGAAAGTAATATCCAGATCAGACGTGTGGTGGTGGTGCGGTGAAGACAAGATCTATGACAAAATACTGTCTAACACTTCAGCTCGTTGTGCTTTAGTTACACTGATTATGCCAGTGATAGTCCAACCAATGACTGCAGAAGAGATAAGTGCACATTTCCAACTTGTACTTCGAGGACATTTAAATAGAAGGAAGCGAACTAGCCACACCCCGTGGTTAGAAGAGAATAACCCCACCTACTTTGACGCTGTGGGCGTCCCTAGGGGGCGTGCCTGACGAATATAAATTAGCAATATAAATATAAATATATAAATATATCACTCGGGACACTTTGGGGGGCTGCTGCTGGGGACTACTGTTGCACATTTGCATTTGCTGCTGGAGTTTTGCTCCTGTTGTGCTGTTGTTCACTACTGTTATTGCACTAGAATTTCTACTGTTGCACATTTATTTTATCTTAACTCCAATGCACATTCTATTGCACATTACCATTTCACTGCTGTATCTTCCATTGCACATTTTTGATGCACACTGCACACTTTGGAAATCTGTATATAGGTATTTATTTATTATGTTGCACTGCTTTAAGATTTTAGATCTTAGACTTTAGTTTAACTTTAGATCTCTGTCTTAGATAGTTTTTGTTGCGTTTTGTCTTCATATTGTATCTTGTACACTGTCTTTTTGCACTACCTGGCCAGAGAGAAACGAAATTTCGATTCACTATATGTTGAACACATATGGCAGAATTGACAATAAAAGCTGACTTTAATCTTTGATCTTTTGAAATAGCAGCAGGATTTGAAAATACACCAGTTATAGCTGCATTCCTTCCAATTACGCCTAACAAAAATGTAGACAGAATCAACTACATCCACTATAACGTCCAGAAACTTGGCAACTACACCGAAACTGCACTATCTGCTGTACATGACCAACTTAAAGCTACCTCACTGATGGCCTTCCAGAATCGCATAGCGCTCGACATGTTACTAGCCGAGGAAGGAGGAGTTTGTGCAATCTTTGGGGATGTGTGATGTACGTTTATCCCGAATAACACCGCTCCCGAAGGTAAACTCACTAAGGCCTTGGATGGCCTAAGAGCTATGAACAAGCGAATGAAGGACCAATCGGGGGTAGATACTTCCATGTGGGACGGCTGGCTGGATGTATTTGGAAAATACAAAGCCCTGGCAACGGCAGTCCTAGTGTCAGTAGCAGTATTTGCAGCAATTTTGACCTTATGTGGGTGCTGTTGTATTCCATGTTTAAGAGCATTAATTAATAGACTAATTACAACTGCCATCTCACCCTTACCACAAGACAAGGAAGGACTGATGCATTTGCTGGTAGGTTATGATGGCACTCTAGCAACACCCATTGATGAAGAAACAGATTTACAAAATGAATTGACTGACTTATTCCAAGAAACAGTCTAAGAAATTAGACACCCTCTGAGTGTACAATAACAATGAACGGGTAACTGAAAATCTGCAAAGAAGAGGTTACACGGGATATAACAAAAATTAATAAACAGGAGGGAAATGATGGAATAATTATATATTATTAACTTTTGTGATTCTTTAATTTTTAGAAATGAAGTTTCAAAAGTGTGTACGTGACTTGTGATCATATGTTTTGAGTTGCAGAAAGGCCAGATATCTGAGGGGAGACGTAAGCAGACAGCTTGGCTCCTCCAGTATCTAAGTCACAGCGACATTGTCCCTGTGAAAGATGTCATATCTGGGAATTATCTTATAAGTGTTTTGGTTTTAATAATTATGTTTTGGTTTTAATGATTATGTTTTGTCGGCTGTCCTGCCACGTGTTCCCCCACCCCTTATGAGCAGGACTGACCACGTGTAAACTAGGAATGTGAAAAACTGAATAAATAGCAAGCGGGGGGCACAGAGATCCAGGACGCTCTGAGTAGTTTGTGACCAGAGCATATGTGATCTGGGCATTCTTTCTGACTGTTCTCTGCTTGCAAGTGAAAAACCTAATCTGTCTTGTCTTCCTTCCTTTGTACAGAATATGGTGGGTTTTTGCCCATCAAGACCCATTCCACTTTTTCCACTCCATTCCACTCTTTCTAAAAATTTTGGGGGTCCCATTTCGCTGGGCCAATCGAAGATTGAGACGGAGCCCCCACCCATTGTCTCAACTCAGCCATCACCGCCTATTCACCCAGACATCCACTATCATTCAATAATAAATATCACTGCATTATGTTGATGGCGTGGTCCTAGCTAGTGAAAGAGCTTTTAAATCATGTCAATAACAGTTTGGGTAGATAGAGACACATATCCAATAAAAGTTCTGACTTCGTGCTGGTTCCAAAGACAAAAATTCTTCAGGTGGTTTGCACCACAATGCAAAGTTTCGACATTGTGGTGCATTCACATTGTGGTGTCACTGAAATAAAAATCTGGGAGCTCTGAAGAACTGCAGTGTGGATCTGTTTTTTCATACACTTTATAAGAACTGCACCTTATTTAGCCTTAATAAAGCATGAACAAAAACATAATTCATAATGGACAAATACTTTATGCAGTCATTCAGGCTTAATGACTACTTAAAGGGATATGCCACCCCCAGGTCAAATTTGGGCATCTCCCCACAGTCCAGAGACTAAAATAAGTGGTGGAAAGCGTTTTCCTGGTCACCCAGCCATTGTCCAGGTCTCTCAGCGCTGACCGCCGCGCGCATCTGCAGCTCCTCCGCGTTAGACTGGAGCCAACGGCGCCAGAGAAAGATTTCGGCCAAAAGGAACTAATTTGCTCGATGCTTTTCCCCAATTACTTTCTGTGTAGTGCGCATTCATATCGAGTGCAAATAAATGTGCAAATCAACACGGAGAGCTTGACTTGGTCATTTTGGGTGGGAACTATTTTTCAGTGCGGAAAAAGAAAGCCGAAGCACAGAGCACGCAGCGTAACGGGGGAACTCCCTTCCTGGTGCGTAACTGGGATTCCCCTGGCAGCGTGGTGAGTGCTTCGTCTGTCTTTTTCCGCACTGAAAAATAGTTCCCACCCAAAATGACCAAGGCAAGTTCTCCGTGTTGATTTGCACATTTATTTGCACTCGATATGAATGCGCACTACACAGAAAGTAATTGGGAAACGCATCGAGCAAATTAATTCCTTTTGGCCGAAATCTCTCTCTGGCGCCGTTAGACTCCAGTCTAACGCGGAGGAGCAGCAGCTCGCGCGGCGGTCAGCACTGAGAGACCTGGACAATGGCTGGGTGAGCAGGAAAACGCTTTTCATCACTTGTTTTAGTCTCTGGACTGTGGGGAGATGCCCAAATTTGACCTGGGGTGGCATATCCCTTTAATTATACCTTAATTACAAGCCTTGAGCGCCCTTTAGTATTACTTCTACAGGAGTAGAAGTAATAGTAGAGGGCGCTCTAGCAGATACTGAAAATGTAAACAAACTTAAAAGGACAACTGAGAAGACTGAACACAAATGGCCCCAAAAAGAAAATCATATTCTGCAGATTACAAGCTGCAAGTAGTGAAATAGCAGCCTGAAAATGGCAATCAAGCAGCAGAAAGAAAGTTTGGAGTGAGCGAGAAACTTGTGAGGGACTGGAGAAAAGCGGAGGATACTCTAACTGCAATGAAGAAAACAAAAAAGGCTAATCACGGGCTAAAAGCTAGATGGCCACAGCTAGAGGAACAAATTAAGAAATGGGAGCTTGGACAACATGCTGCCGGGAGAGGCTGGTCAACAGTTCAGGTACGTCTCCACACCCAGGTAGTGGCCAAGGCGATGAATATAAATGACTTTACAGGAGGACCTTCTTGGTGTTATCGTTTCATACAACGTAACCGCCTCTCTATCAGAGCACGGACAACGATGTCCCAAAAACTTCAGCAGACTTCCAAGCCAAGGTAGACAGTTTCTGTGAGTTTGTTGAAAAGCAAGTAATTGAGCACAAAGTGACACTGGATCATAGTTATCTGTTAACGTCTGTCCATCCATCCATCCATCCATCCATCTTCTGCTTTTTCCATTTATGGGTCGTGGGAGCAGCAGATCTGCTGCCCAGAACACAATGCACAAGCCCCCATGGATCCTCCCCGCGGGTGGTGAGTCCACGGTGTGACCAAGACGGGTAGAGCGGCTGGATTGCAGTGAGTTCCACAAACAGATACTGGAGGCAGGGTTGACGTGGTCCACAGTTTTTTAATGTTTTTTCAGTTTGCACAAAAAATATAAAGTGCTCACGTGCAAAGTGCAGTGCAAAATAAATTAAGGTGCAAGGAGGATATAGGAGTGTGGTTCTTCTCCAGCAGCAGAGCAATCAATGATAGGTTACAGGTGGCTTAAATACTGCTGGGTAAAACCATAAAAACTCCAAGGGGTGTATAATTAACCTTAGCTGTTTAAAACTAAGTTAAAATCCTCCAATAAAATACCCATCATCAAATAAACCATATAAAACCCACATACAAAAATAAACTCTTAGAATCAAACACCTAATAAAGTATAAAATTAATAAACCCAATTAAAATAGGTGGCATTTCCTCCCCCTGATGTCTGCTGTCTTGAGCTGGCCCGGAACTCTTAAATGGTGTCTGGTCCCCCGGGGAATCTTTTGGCCAGACACCTGGACATGAGACACAGGTAAGTAAAACCACAACTCAACCCACGCATACCACTTTCACACTTTAAAATATCCACATCCCACACACGCAAACACACACAAGACACAACTAATTTAAAAAGTGGCACATATTGCACATTGATTGTTGTCGTTTGTCTCCACAGACCGGCGGCCACCATTACCGGAAGCACCCGCCCGACCGGACTCCGTGACAAACGCTAAAAATGTTTTCAATAAATACTTTAAAACAATACAAATGTGTGCAATCTTATATGTGCAAATTAGCGTATCTTGTAAGTGCTCCGTGCTCTAAAGGTGCAATGTAAATATATATAAAGTGCAAAGTCTATGAAAGTGCATGTGTGGATACTCATTCCGTAACGAACGGCCTGTTCGTTACATTTCCCCCTCCCTCTCCTAAGGCGCAGCCTCCTCCTCAGCACTCCTGGAGAGACAGTCCGCTACCATGTTATCTCTTCCGGGCCGGTACTGGACTGTAAAGTTGTATGGCTGCAAGGAGAGGTACCATCCAGTGATGCGGTTGTTGGCATCCTTCATTTTATGCAGCCATTGGAGAGCGCGATGGTCTGTCTCCAACAGGTAATCTATCCGAGGCATTGGATGGGGATCAAAATTAGATCTCGCGTTGAGATACCTAAAGTCAATACAAAAGCGCAAAGAGCCGTCTTTCTTAGGTACCAGTACAATAGGACTGCACCATTCACTACTTGACACTTCAATCATTCCTAGCGCCAACATTAGCTTGATTCCCTTTTGCAACACAAGGACCAACCGCTCAGGGATCCTGTAGCTCCTCTGGCGTTGTTGCATCCATACTGTTAAGACTGATGCTGGTAAAACCCAACTCTTTACCTAATAGATTCCTATCAATGTCAGTAACAACCTGGTTATTTCTGCTACGACCAGTATGCAGCTTGCCTGCAGGAGCACCAATTAGCTCCTTCAATCGTCTCTCATTAGCAGTATGAATATCTTCATCTTCAGGTTTAATCACAAAAATGCCTTTGCTCCCTTCACTTTTTGATAATTGTTGGAGTGGCGAATGTCCATTTGCACAAAAGCGCTGCGTGCCTTGCCAGTCAATAGGGGGACAAGGCGGACCGCCCACTCTTCCTTTGGCCAATGACAAACTTGGGCCATCCGCTCAAATGTGATTAAAAAATGTTCAATGTCATCTTCTGGGGTCAAGATTGGCAGTTTGGGCTCCCTCTGCGGTCTATAGCCATAGCCGCCAGGGTCCGGGCCATAATCTTCACCACCATCATCCTCATCATAGTCACCTGATGGCTCATTTTGTCCTTGCACATACAACTCAGAGTGCTCGGACCTCCTCTGCTGCTGCTGGATTTGCTGGAACTGCCGCTGCATGGCCTTCCAGCGCTGCTCCTGTTGAAGCTGGTCTTTCTCCTGCTTCCTCTCTCTGGCATCTTGCCTCTCGATCAATGCTTTCACGAGAGCAGTCAACTCCTCCACTTTATCATGGGACCCACTTGTGCCTTCTTGGGGGTCAGATGTTACAGCATTTCCTTCATCTGGCTCCTCAGCTTTTCTTCCTCCTCTTAGCATCATGTTAATTTGCGGACTCACTGTGGCGGGGCAGCACTTCTGACATCAAATGTGACCACTGTGGCGGGATCCCACTTCTGACACCAAATGTGACCACTGTGGCGGGATCCCACTTCTGACACCAAATGTTAACTCAGACGGGTAGAACGGCTGGATTGCAGTGAGTTCCACAAACAGATACTGGAGGCAGGGTTGACGTGGTCCACAGTTTTTTAATGTTTTTTCAGTTTGCACAAAAAATATAAAGTGCTCACGTGCAAAGTGCAGTGCAAAATAAATTAAGGTGCAAGGAGGATAGGAGCGTGTTTCTTCTCCAGCAGCAGAGCAATCAATGATAGGTTACAGGTGGCTTAAATACTGCTGGGTAAAACCATAAAAACTCCAAGGGGTGTATAATTAACCTTAGCTGTTTAAAACTAAGTTAAAATCCTCCAATAAAATACCCATCATCAAATAAACCATATAAAACCCACATACAAAAATAAACTCTTAGAACCAAACACCTAATAAAGTATAAAATTAATAAACCCAATTAAAATAGGTGGCATTTCCTCCCCCTGATGTCTGCTGTCTTGAGCTGGCCCGGAACTCTTAAATGGTGTCTGGTCCCCCGGGGAATCTTTTGGCCAGACACCTGGACATGAGACACAGGTAAGTAAAACCACAACTCAACCCACGCATACCACTTTCACACTTTAAAATATCCACATCCCACACACGCAAACACACACAAGACACAACTAATTTAAAAAGTGGCACATATTGCACATTGATTGTTGTCGTTTGTCTCCACAGACCGGCGGCCACCATTACCGGAAGCACCCGCCCGACCGGACTCCGTGACAAACGCTAAAAATGTTTTCAATAAATACTTTAAAACAATACAAATGTGTGCAATCTTATATGTGCAAATTAGCGTATCTTGTAAGTGCTCCGTGCTCTAAAGGTGCAATGTAAATATATATAAAGTGCAAAGTCTATGAAAGTGCATGTGTGGATACTCATTCCGTAACGAACGGCCTGTTCGTTACAACGGTCACGATCATAACAGAGAGAGTGGTTCATGTCAATCCCACTCTCTATCTGTTACCGTAACATATTAATATGTTACATTAACAGGCTGTTGTTCTATTGCCTTTCAAAATTAAATCCTGGTTTCTGGTCTCTGATTTTATACAATAAATTTACCCCAAAAAGTGCGACTTATAGTCTGGTGTCACTTACACATGTTTTTTCTTCTTCTTCATTACACATTTGTTGCCTGGTCCAACTTATACTCCAGAGCGACTTATAATCCAAAAAAATACGGTAATCATTAGTAAACTTTGACAGATGATGAATGTAGAGCCTCTGTGGAAGTGAAAAGTCCATTGTTTAAAGTGTAAGTTAAGTGCTAATTAAGTGCTAATTAAGAAGCTATTAAGCCTCAATGACTCTTAATTAAGTATTTGTTCATTATGAATTAAGTCCTTGTTGATGCTTTATTAAGGCTAAATAAGATGTAGTTATTATAAAGTGTTACCGTTTATTCTTTTGCTCAGTTCATGTCAATAACACTGAATAATTTCTGTAATATGAAAAAGGCTGACCACGCCTCAAGAGGAAACATCTGATCTACGACACCACCAAGACTGGGGACAGTTCTGAACATGGCTCAAAACATGTCAACAAGGTCAATACATCTACGACAATCCTGTCTTAAAAAGAACCAAAGTTAACCAGTCCAAACTGGTTAAGGTAAGAAAATGGTTAGGCCAATCAGCAACGGTTTTGACAGGCAGCAAATCAAAGGCTTCGCCTCCGTCCTGAAGCCTTAGTAAATAATCAAATTAAAGTGTGTGTCTCACCAGAGGCATTGGAGCAGGTCTCCAGGACATTGCAGGTCACACTTACTCTGCATGTGTTTAGGTCACAGCCGTAACACTGCAGAGAGCCAGCAGGGGGCGCTGAAACAGAGAGGAGCAGTTCAACCTTTGAGAAAAGTCTATGGGCCCTATCTTGCTCTGATCATAAATGTGGGGCATGGAGCTCCAAACAAGAGAAGAAGAAGAAGTGAACTTTATTGATCTCACACTGGAGAAATTCTTCTCTGCATTTTAACTCATCCTATATATATATATATATATATATATATATATATATATATATATATATATATATTAGTGCAGTGGGCAGCACTCATTCCTGCGCCCGGGGACCATCTCCATGATCTTCTTGCTTCGGTTTGGTCAGGACCTAAGCTGGAGGATTTTACCTGGAGCATGTTTTGGGTTGGTGGGGGAAACCGGAGTGCCCGGAGGAAACCCACCCAGACACGGGGAGAACATGCAAACTCCACACAGAAAGGCTCAGGCGACCCGGGGATCAAACCCAGACCATGCATGCAAACTCCACACAGAACAGACACAGAAAGGCCTGGGCGACCCTTTCTGTCGTGCCTGAATATCGGTTGGAGCGGACTGAGGTCGTGGTTCAGTGAATCGTAAAAGTAAATATCAAACTACTCTACTGTAAAAACAATGTGTAACATTCTCAAGGCTTATCTGAAAATATATTAGGATGATAAAAGCTTAACATTCATAACATGTTTGTGTGCTGTGCGGGATGTTCGCCTGCAGTTCAGATCTCCCGCTTCCTGTATCGGCTCAGCGCTGCTCTATGGTTTGATCTGGATCTGTACAAAAGCTGCTCATTCACATCAGTCCCTTGACAGCGATGTCCTAAAGTGTGTTTTCTTAACCTGTCTGTGGTTCTGATGCTGCGATGTCAGATTTCCTCACATCCTCGTGCCCTTCCTGTCATCAGCTCCAATTAATTTCATCACCAAATTATTCCCATTGTGCCACTTTGTTTAGTTTATAAAGTTGGTCATCAATAGGCAGGTTACCTTCAGAACCGTAGACAACTGCACGGAGCCGTGGAGCGTTCGGACTCTGACAGGGATCAGCACGTTACCTGAAGTTCGGGGCTGTGACAGCAGAGCAGACGAACGTCTCATACGTGCTGCTCTCTTGGCAGCAGTGGTCAGTAGAGCTCAAGAGACGTATAGTGATGCACATGAGCCCTGCTCTGTACAGACACCTGCACATCCTGCTCTGTGCGCTCATAGCTCGTATCAGTCACTTATGTGGGGCAAAAGCAGCCACCCTCCCCATGAGTTCATGGTTTAATCCATGTTTCTGCGCAAGGAGGTAAAATCAGAAACATTTATATGATAATAAACGTATTCCATAATCCGCGAGACATCCACCGGTCTGGGACCAGATGCAGTAGACACCCGTGAGACGAGAATGTGAGCGGTCACCAGTAGCAGCAGTGGAAACTGGTACCTCAGGTGAGAGATGCGGGAGTGGACTGCCGGTACAGGCGGGAGTGGACTGCCGGGACAGGCGGGAGTGGACTGCCGGGACAGGCGGGAGTGGACTGCCGGGACAGGCGGGAGTGGACTGCCGGGACAGGCGGGAGTGGACTGCCGGGACAGGCGGGAGTGGGTGGGACCAGGGGGAGAGCAGAGGTCAGCGGGTCTGCTGTGTAATGGAGGCAAACAAACGGGGGAACGCAAAGAAAACTAAAAAGGTTAACGTGTGTGCACGTGCATGAGAGGGCCGCATGTGCACGTGGAGTGTTCGGAACACAAACTCAGCCCATCCAAAGTTCTGTATTCCTGGTGCCTCTCTGTGCATACTTGCATCGTGGGGCTCTGGAGCTGTTTTATTGGACCTGGATAAAACTTTCCCCACACCCTCTGTGCTGCCTGTAATGAGGCAAAGACCGCAGATATCATCCACACTGGCAGTGCTTTTCAATGCCACAGCGGTCACAGATTGGTTGAGATGTCCTCACCATATATGTACCTGTACCATCCAACTTCAGCTTCAAGCAGCAAAGTACAGCCCGACCTGGACACGCCCCCTCATTAACGAGAATGCTAAGATCAGGGGCAAGATAGATGTGTAAAATGAGGAGCAGCACTCACAAGACGGGTCTGGATCGTTGCAGTCGTCTGTGTCGCAGCATGTGAGGTTGATGAAATAAGAAATGTAGCCAAAGTTATAAGAAGTAAACTGAGACTCTGCAGCTGTACAGACCGAGGCAGGAGCACAGCCTTTTTGGATCCCACTGTAGTCTATGATGTGGCTTCCATTATTGACAGAACCTGAAACCAGGACAGAAGCAGGTCAGATCTGAAGACACCTCTCCAAGAACCAGACCTGTACCAACCAATCAGAGAGAGCCACAGACATGCAGTGACCAATTAGACGACAGTACTGTACCTGCATATCCTTGAGAGAAACACAACGGGGCGAGTTTGGAACAGGTCACCGAGTGCCGAGAAGAACATGATGAGTCTGTGCACGCCAAACACTGTAACCCCAGATCTGAGAGAGACACAGGTTAGACCGGGACTGAACCAGGACTGAACCAGAACTGAATCAGGACTGAACCAGGACTGAACCAGGACTGAACCAGAACTGAACCAGGACTGAACCAGGACTGAACCGTACCTGAAAAAGAACTCACCTGGGACATTGCAGTGGGAAGTGTTGCAGCAGGACACTGGGAAACTGAAACCAATATGTCGTTGCGACAGGCTGGTGTTGTTGCACAGATTCTCAGAGACACAGCCGTAAAATGGGCGGGATGAGTTATACTCGTTATCTACAAGGAAAGTAGTAAAAAAAATAAAAAACAGTAATGTCCCTTACCTTCGTCAGACCACAGTAGAAGAGGCTCTTTTGAATGGTACTCACACACATCCTGTCCACAGACCTCCTGAGTGTTACAGCTCACATTCGCAGTGCATTCATAAGAGAAAGGATCACAGCTGTAGCACTTCAGAGAGCCAACAGGGGGCGCCGTAACTGAAACAAATGTGTCTTAAATGAGACCTTTTCAAAGTGCAGAACATCTGCTGATAAGAGAATCACTCACCGGAGTGAGTCTCGTTGTTGCAGTTGTCTGTGTCGCAGCACGTTATATTTGCATCATAAGAGTTGGAGCCATAATTATATGACACAAAGTCAGACCCTGCAGCTGTACAGTCCGAAGCAGAAGCACAGCCTTTATCGGTCGAGGTGAAGGTACGATTGTAGTTTCCATAGTTGTAGGAGACTAAGGAAACAAAAGGAACAAATAAGAATCATATTTGTTATTCAGATTTGATGCAAGTTTCTGTTTTATTATTATCTGTATTATTAAATACATGTGTTTTTAAACCCTGTTTTTGTTGATTTGTTTATGGGGGTGACCCTCTGAAGAGAGTTCTACACATCAACTGGGGAACCGACGATCGGAGCGTTCAGAGTCTTGATGTTGCAGCAGACAATGTGACAGAGTGAGGAAGAGCTGGAGACAGTGAGCACACACGCAGAAGAACCACCAGCTCTAACAGTAACTTAACTTAAATCTAAAATGTATTATACGCTTGGGCCTGCCAGGTCTTTCCGGCTTCTTCCTCCGCTGCCAGCAGACCCAACTCACAACCAGGTGGTGATCAGTTGACAGCTCTGCCCCTCTCTTCACCCGAGTGTCCAAGACAGGAGGCCACTTGGGTTCAGATCAGGGAGGCCGTTCCTCCCACTCACCCCTCTCCAGGTATGACGTGTGTATTGAAGCCCCCCAGGAGAAAAGCGGAGGCCCCGGGTGGTGCACTGTCCAGTACCCCTCCCAGAGACTCCAAGAAGGCCAGGTACTCCGCACTGCTGCTCGGCCCATAGGCCGACACAACAGTGAGAGACCTGTCCCCGACCTGAAGGTGCAGGGACACGACCCTCTTGTTCACCAGGGTGAACTCCAATACACGACGGCTGAGCTGTGAAGAAATGAGCAGGTCCACACCGTCCTGCCGCCGCTCCCCACCGGCAACGCCAGAGAAATGGAGGGTCCAGCCCCCCTCAAGGAGTTGGGTTCCAGAACCCAAGCTGTGGTGGAGGTGAGGCGTGAGCTCCCACACACAAGCTTGCGCTCCTTCCCCTCAGTGAGGTGACATTCCATGTCCGGAGATCTGGTTGTTGAGGCCCCTGCCTTCGACTGCTACCCAGATCTCCTGCACTGGCCCCTATGGAGGATGGCCCCATGTTGCTCCTTCGGGCTGTGCCCGGCTGGGCTCCATGGGGGAAGGCCTGGCCACCAGACGCGCGCCATCCAGTGTCCACCCCAGGCCTGACTCCAGGGTGGGGCCCTGCTGATGATGGGTGACATAACTGGCCTTACAGTGTTTTGCAACATAAGGGGTTCTGAACCGCTCTCAGTCTGACCCGTCCCCAGGACCTGTTTGCCTTGGGTGACCCTAAAGGGGCATGAAGCTCCCGGGATCATTCGGGACTCAAACCTCCACCAGGTTAAGGTGAAGGTTCAAAGAGGGGTGTCATCAGGTGTATTAGTACACCTGATGACATCACAGTGTGTATAAGACAGAGAGAGGCAGAGGGAGAGAGCGTCTGTCTTCTTCTGTGGTGAAATCACAGGTCTCAGAATTCACCACAGAAGAAGAAGATATTTTACTCAACAAGAGCTGCTTCGTCACCACTCCAGAGTCGTGCATTTTTTCACTAATTTCCTTCCCTGGGCTCCAGAACACGCTCTTCTCTAATACTTTAGAAGATGAATCTGGTCACTGGTGAATCTCCGTTTTTAGATGGGCGTGATTGACGGGTGGATTAACCAATCAGAGACATGCATGTACTGTTCATATCAGAAAGGATTATTACAGGGGGCTGAAAAACATGGCAGATTTCTGCAAAATCAATGAGATTTTCTTTGTAAAACATAAGTGACCAATGAGCTCCTTCATTCTCTGGCTCTGTTCCTCTTGGTCCTGTCGGACAGTTGGGCTCCAGGTAGACGCCCTGCTCTGAACTTTATCATTAAAACTATTATACTACTCTGAAGGAATGTTCTTCCTGGAATGAAAGAATTAAATGAAATAATTTCCCGCTCTTTTGTGTTTTGATGGCAAGTACCAAATAAGCTGTGTCCTGCAGAAGTTCTCTGATAACTCTGCCATCATTGGTCTCATCAAGGATGACAATGATGGGGAGTACAGAGGACTAATACAGGACTTTGTGGACTGGAGTCAGCGGAACCACCTCATCATCAGTGCAGGGAAGACCAAGGAGATGGTGGTGGACTTCCGCAGACGCCACTCTACTGCCCCCTCAGTGAACATCCAGGGAAGGGACATTGAGAGAGTGGACTCTTACAAGTACCTGGGTGTTCATCTGAACAATAAGCTGGACTGGACTCATAACACAGATGCACTGTACAGGAAGGGCCAGAGTCGGCTCTATCTCCTGAGGAGACTCAGGTCTTTTGGAGTGAGAGGGCCACTCCTGAGGACCTTCTATGACTCTGTGGTGGCATCAGCCATCCTGTACGGTGTGGTCTGCTGGAGCAGCAGCATCACAGAGAGGGAGAAGAAGAGGCTGGACAAGGTCATCAAGAAGTCCAGCTCAGTCCTGGGCTGTCCTCTGGACTCAGTGCAGAAGGTGGGGGACAAGAGGGTCCTGGCTAAGGTCACCTCTATGCTGGACCATGAGTCTCACCCCCTGCAGGACGCTCTGTCTGCTCTGGAGAGCAGCATCAGTGACAGACTGATTCACCCTCGCTGTGTGAAGGAGAGGTTTCGCAGGTCTTTCCTTCCTGCTGCTGTCAGACTGTACAATGAACACTGTTAACATGTCATTCAACTTATCTGCACTTACAAATATTCAACTATAATCCAGAGTCTATTTTTAGGTCTATTTTAAATTATCCTAGGCCATTATTTATTTATTTATTATATTGTTCTGTTGCATGTTACTTTTTCGTGCTGTTCTTGATCTGTGCGTTGCAACACTGGAATTTCCCCACTGTGGGACTAATAAAGGCATATCTTATCTTATCTTATCTTATAATCTGATTTAATGTGGTGGAACAGGTTTGGACTCTGGGTGTAGCACCGTTAATGAGCTACTGACTATCATTAACATTACTGATGGTCATGGAACTTTATCATTAAAACTATTATACTACTCTGAAGGAATGTTCTTCCTGGAATGAAAGAATTAAATGAAATAATTTCCTGCTCTTTTGTGTTTTGATGGCAAGTACCAAATAAGCTGTGTCCTGCAGAAGTTCTCTGATGACTCTGCCATCATTGGTCTCATCAAGGATGACGATGATGGGGAGTACAGGGGACTAATACAGGACTTTGTGGACTGGAGCCAGCGGAACCACCTCATCATCAATGCAGGGAAGACCAAGGAGATGGTGGTGGACTTCCGCAGACACCATTCTACTGCCCCCTCAGTGAACATCCAGGGAAGGGACATTGAGAGAGTGGACTCTTACAAGTACCTGGGTGTTCATCTGAACAATAAGCTGGACTGGACTCATAACACAGATGCACTGTACAGGAAGGGCCAGAGTCGGCTCTATCTCCTGAGGAGACTCAGGTCTTTTGGAGTGAGAGGGCCACTCCTGAAGACCTTCTATGACTCTGTGGTGGCATCAGCCATCCTGTACGGTGTGGTCTGCTGGAGCAGCAGCATCACAGAGAGGGAGAAGAAGAGGCTGGACAAGGTCATCAAGAAGTCCAGCTCTGTCCTGGGCTGTCCTCTGGACTCAGTGCAGAAGGTGGGGGACAAGAGGGTCCTGGCTAAGGTCACCTCTATGCTGGACCATGAGTCTCACCCCCTGCAGGACGCTCTGTCTGCTCTGGAGAGCAGCATCAGTGACAGACTGATTCACCCTCGCTGTGTGAAGGAGAGGTTTCGCAGGTCTTTCCTTCCTGCTGCTGTCAGACTGTACAACGAACACTGTTAACATGTCATTCAACTTATCTGCACTTACAAATATTGAACTATAATCCAGAGTCTATTTTTAGGTCTAGTTTTAAATTATCCTAGGCCATTATTTATTTATTTATTATATTGTTCTGTTGCATGTTACTTTTTCGTGCTGTTCTTGATCTGTGCGTTGCAACACTGGAATTTCCAAACTGTGGGACTAATAAAGGCATATCTTATCTTATCTTATCTTATAATCTGATTTAATGTGGTGGAACAGGTTTGGACTCTGGGTGTAGCACAGTTAATGAGCTACTGACTATCATTAACATTACTGATGGTCATGGAACTTTATCATTAAAACTATTATACTACTCTGAAGGAATGTTCTTCCTGGAATGAAAGAATTAAATGTCACAAAACCAGTGACTCAAGACTTTCTTTTAGACAAACTGAAAAACAAGGCCACGGCTGAAGTCCCCTTCTGTCCACGGCACCAAGACAAGATGACCCGGAGGACACCAGGTGCACGACTGAGAGCAGAGGACACATGACACACTGTGATAACTGACCACTGTCTGCGAAAAGTTCCTGATGTGTGAAAATGTTTGAAATATACGAGTGGCGACAATAAATGATATGGAAGCTCAGGATATCTAAACTTGAGAGTGCTGCAGATGGAAACCCGCTTCCTGAACTAGAATCTGGTCCCATCGTCTCATAAAACAG
This sequence comes from Paratrypauchen microcephalus, assembly GCA_036785185.1. Lineage (NCBI taxonomy): Eukaryota > Metazoa > Chordata > Actinopteri > Gobiiformes > Gobiidae > Paratrypauchen > Paratrypauchen microcephalus. The sequence goes on from JAVJIX010000239.1 coordinate 655,267, forward strand.
GAAAATGCGACAGTCGGTTCACGTAAAGAGCTGAACGTGAGAAATGTTCAGTTACCGATGGAAGTGCTGGAGACACACCGGGTTTGTCCTGAGGAGCAGTTCTGTGACGTCTGAGAAGAACACGAAGAATCTTCACAGAACCAGCACTGCAGACCAGCAGCTGCAAGAGACCAGACCAGGTTCAGCAAGGACTAAAGCAGGACTAAAACAGGTCTAAACCAGGTCTAAACCAGGACTAAAGCAGGACTAAAGCAGGACTAAAGCAGGACTAAAGCAGGACTAAACCAGGACTAAACCAGGACTAAACCAGGACTAAAGCAGGACTAAAGCAGGACTAAACCAGGACTAAACCAGGACTAAAGCAGGACTAAAGCAGGACTAAAGGTGGACTAAAACAGGTCTAAACCAGGACTAAACCAGGACTAAACCAGGACTAAACCAGGACTAAACCAGGACTAAAACCGGTCTAAACCAGGTCTAACCCAGGACTAAACCAGGACTAAAGCAGGACTAAAACAGGACTAAAGGAGGACTAAACCAGGACTAAAGCAGGACTAAACCAGGACTAAAACAGGACTAACGGAGGACTAAACCAGGACTAAACCAGGACTAAAGCAGGACTAAAGCAGGACTAAAGGAGGACTAAACCAGGACTAAAGCAGGACTAAACCAGGACTAAAGCAGGACTAAAGCAGGACTAAAGGAGGACTAAACCAGGACTAAAGCAGGACTAAACCAGGACTAAAGCAGGACTAAAGCAGGACTAAAGGTGGACTAAAACAGGTCTAAACCAAGTCTAAACCAGGACTAAAGCAGGACTAAACCAGGACTAAACCAGGACTAAAGCAGGACTAAAGGTGGACTAAAGGTGGACTAAAGCAGGACTAAAGGAGGACTAAAGGTGGACTAAACCAGGACTAAATCAGGACTAAACCAGGACTAAAGCAGGACTAAAGCAGGACTAAACCAGGGCTAAAGCAGGACTAAAGCAGCACTAAAGGTGGACTAAACCAGGGCTAAAGCAGGACTAAGCCAGGACTAAAGCAGGACTAAAGCACGACTAAAGCAGGACTAAAGCAGGACTAAACCAGGACTAAAGCAGGACTAAACCAGGACTAAAGGTGGACTAAACCAGGACTAAACCAGGACTAAAGCAGGACTAAACCAGGACTAAAGCAGGACTAAACCAGGTCTAAACCAGGACTAAACCAGGACTAAACCAGGACTAAAGCAGGACTAAAGCAGAACTAAAGCAGGACTAAAGCAGGACTAAAGCAGGACTAAAGGAGGACTAAACCAGGACTAAAGCAGGACTAAACCAGGACTAAACCAGGACTAAACCAGGACTAAACCAGGACTAAAGCAGGACTAAAGCAGGACTAAAGCAGGACTAAAGCAGGACTAAAGGAGGACTAAACCAGGACTAAAGCAGGACTAAAGCAGGACTAAAGCAGAACTAAACCAGGACTAAACCAGGTCTAAGCCAGGACTAAACCAGAACTAAAGCAGGACTAAACCAGGACTAAACCAGGTCTAAACCAGGACTAAACCAGGACTAAAGGAGGACTAAACCAGGTCTAAAGTAGGACTAAAGGAAGACGAAACCAGGACTAAACTAGGACTAAAGGAGGACTAAACCAGGACTAATCCAGGACTAATCCAGGATTAAAGCAGGATAAAACAAGGACCAAACCAGGTCTAAATCAGAACCAAAACCGGTCTAAACCAGGACTAAAGCAGGACTAAACCAAACTAAACCAGGACTAAACCAGGACTAAAGCAAACTAAACCAGGACTAAACCAGGACTAAAGCAGGACTAAACCAGGACTAAACCAGGACTAAAACAGGACTAAACCAGGACTAAACCAGGACTAAAGCAGGACTAAAGCAGGACTAAAGCAGGACTAAACCATGAGTAAAACAATCTAAAAGTAAAAGGACAATACTTCAGTTCAAACTTTAGGTGTGTGTACTTTATTTACGTACTTTTTACACTGGATACTTTTTACTTTCTACTCCACTACATTTTAGGACAGGACTGAAAAGTAAAAAAGCTCTTCGCTTTTTCGACTTTTTTTAGAACATTTTATTTGAGTTTCTGTTCCAACTTTGAGCGACACAAAAACAGCGAGAAAAATGAAGAATTCAGTTGTTGAATTATTTTTTCAGAACATTTTTGAACAGCGACCGAAGTCGATTTGTCATGTGACACTTTTACTTTTTTTGAATTGAAATCCTTTACATTTTGCGTCACAGTTTCTCCACACTTAATACTATTTCACTGTTAGTTAACATAGTCAACGTCGCTTTCCATTTTTTCACAGGCTACGGTCCGATCGGACAAATCAAAAGACATCTGTACGTAAGAGGACACTTTAGTCTTTTTAATTGAGTTTACACAAACATGTCTGAACGTAACGTGACTTAAACGTGCCTAAAGCCAAACTGAAATCACACACATACCTGAGTGGATGAACAGTGCCACCAGAGCCAAGAGCTTCACAGAGGTCTTCATCGTCCTGCTTCTGCCGGCTCTTCTGACTCTTCTGACTGCTGCACTTCTTCTTTCTACACCTGAATGAGGGTGTGGCTGTGCTTCTGTTTTTAATTGGACTGTTCAGTTGGATGGATGCTCTGCTCTCACTTTTATCATTAAACACAAATCTGTGACTGCACTGAACAAAAGGGTGATTCCAGAATTGGAGACATTTCATGTCCCCCCCATCAAATATTAAATAATCCACATACAAAATACTAAAACATGCAGTTTCTGAGTGAATTTACTTGTTCTGAGACCATTCATTCATTTTCTTCCGCTTTTCCATTTTCTGGGTCACAGGGGCAGCAGTCCAAGCAGTGTTCTGCTGCCCAGAACACAATGCACCAGCCCCCATGAATCCTTCCACGGGTGGTGGGTCCACAGGAGGACAGCTCACGTCACAACAGGCCTTGATGTATCTTCTGCCATGGGGGCTACCAGTGTCCGCAGACACTGGGGGCGAGGTGGGGTTAGGTGTCTTGCCCAAGGACACAACGGCAGCACTCATCTGTGGGAGCTGGGATCATATGCAGTCAACCCGTCAAGAGCGGGATTCGAACCGCTAACCCCTGGATCACGAGACATATGCTCTACCAACTGAGCTACTGCCGCCCGTTCTGAGACCAAATCTAAAAAAAAAAAAAACATGATCACGCTTAAGTTTTGGTGAAATATCTGAGGTTTTCATACCTCGTCCAAGGTTTAACTATTTCACTCTTTTCTGCACTAGATCCTTTTTCTTTCCCATTTTGCTTGAAAATGTTTCTCTGCTGAATAATGTGAACGTCCCTCTGAAGTCGTTTTTCCTTTAGGCTACGTTTACACATCACCGGGTATGTTGAGAAATAAATATTTCTCTCCCTCCGTTTTCCAAAATAAGGCCCCATTTATATGTACACTGGTATTTTTAAAAACTGAGTCATTTCCCTTAGTTTGTACCCATCTTTTACACGCAAACGGCGAATTCGCCTCTGAAAACAAAGGAGAACGTTCTGCAAGCCAATCAGAATCGCACTTTTGGTGCGTCAGCTCCTAAAACAGTTTATCTCACTTTACACGCAAACGTGAAACTGTAGTTTTCCAGAATCTACACTCTAGCCAGAGTTTTTTAGAAAGATTCATTTTCAGAGGCGAATTCACCGTTTGCGTGTAAAAGATGGGTACAAACGAAGGGAAATGTTTCTGTTTTTAAAAAATACCAGTGTACGTGTCAACAGGGCCTTTAATTGGACTCACCTGGAAAACTCATCGGCTCAAGTGAGACACAAGACCATCCATGAGCTTCACTGGAAAACCAAACATCTGACCTTTATGACACTTTTGCATAATCTGGAACGTGGTGTAGTTTTAAAAATACTTTCCCATCAGTTCATCCGGGCAGAGTTTCAGGTGTGTGAGGTGCAGTGTTGTCTAAAGTAGTGGAAAATCAAACTCAAGTAAAAGTATAGGTACTCCTCCCAAAAATGACTTTGGTAAAAGTCGAAGTCACTGACTGAAATGTTACTTGAGTAAAAGTCTTAAAGTATCTGGAACTTCTTGTACTTAAGTATGACAAGTAATGTAAAAATAAATGTACTCAAGTAATGTAAGTAAAAGTACAATTAAAAGTATCAAGCAAAGGCAGTCTGAATTTAATATATATTTTTTTAATAACAGTGCTGAAAATAAGGCAAACATAACACCATTGAAGGAGTGTTTTTGGAGGAAGAGGGTTTTTTGCAATTGGGCCCTTAATTCTACTGTAAAACACCATGTTCGGCTCACCCATGGTAGTTTTGTGTCATATGGAGCACTGTCGAAGATATTGGGTTTGGTGATATCCATGAAACGCCGTCCTATGAGCAAGTAAATGCAGGCACAAAATACGTTATTTGTAATTTAATAATTATGGTACGGTAGCACTAATGACGTGTAGTAAATGTTCTTGTTTTAAAACATCTGGGTTGTGTGGGGATGTTGATTGATTAAACTCGCTGCATGAAACCAACAGGTGTAGGCTGATTGTCATGCACAAGTAGTGAACAAGCCCAGGCACGTCCTGACTTCCTTGCTGTCAGTAGAGGGTTTTTTGTAATGAGTAACTAAACGGCACATTGAAAATGTATCGGAGTAAAAGTATGCAATTAAATTCGGAAATGTAGTGAAGTAAAAGTAAAAGTTATCATTTTTTAAAAAACTCAAGTAAAGTACAAAGTCTCCCAAAATGTACTTAAGTACAGTAGTGAAGTTTTATTACTTCATTACTATACAACACTGGTGAGGTGTGTCAGAGGACCTGACACGGGTTAATGCCGTGCACAACATTTCCTTGACGTTTGAAATAAACAAAAGAAAGATGCAGGTTCCAGGTTATTTCCACCTGTAGTCCCAGGACAGGCTGATGTTAATTAAATATAATATGACAGAGATTGTAAATGGGGAATAGACCAGTGCATAAGAATAATCACACATGTGCATACATATCAGAATATCACACATGTGCATACATATCAGAATAATCACACATGTGCATACATATCAGAATAATCACACATGTGCATACATATCAGAATAATCACACTGGTTTACACACAGAACCTCCAGAGCGGTCATTAGATCTTCCACTGGGAAAAATGGCATTGTTTCCGGGGGTGTTTGTAGTCGTATATCCCAGGATATTCACAATATCTGTAGATATTCGGATTGACACGCTCCGGATACATTGGTGTCAATTCTCGTATACGGAGCATTTCCGAACTCCGGAATGGCACTGTGTCGACACGCTACATATCCGGTTCTCCGGATACTTACTGGATATCGTCCGTGTTTCACGTATTCACTGTTGGTATATCTCCGAATACGTCACGTTCTGGTACTGCGCTCACCTCCGGATATGTCAGGATACACAAGCTAGCATTCACTAGGGAGCTTTATTTTTCAAGCATTTATAGGCTACTGTATCGTGAAACCCATAGCCTTATGACCATTACACTTGTGGGTTTCATGAGAAGTGTGGCTTATTATTCTAGACCTTAAGAAACACAATAATATGGAAAAAATAAAACAAAACAGTCACAACATGTACAGTGCACAATATTTTCAAGTTTTAAGAAACAAAGAACAGCTCTTATTCAGGTCAAAACTGTAAAAAATAAAGTGTCCCAAGGCCATAAGGCAGTAAGATGAAGTGCACTACATACTGAACAGGTTACATCCCTTACATATACCAGCGATAGTGCTTGCCAAAGCACTCAATGTGCAGAGGTAGTTTGCACTGTTTGCATCCAAAGACTGTTGGCCCACCTACTTTCTCGTTCTCTGGGACCAGTTGACATTCTCGGCACAGCTTGCGCTTGTCATATATCTTTCCACAGTCATGTTGTGGCAGATGGAGGTGGAGAAAGAGAAGATGGAGAAGGAGGAAGAGAAGGAGGAGGAGGAGGAAGATAAGATGGAGGAGGAGGAAGAGAAGATGGAGAAGGAGGAGAGGTCACAGGAACAGCCCTTGTTGTCATTGGTGTGATAAGCTCCTCTGCCAAGTCCTCCGGCCAGTTCTTGTACCCTCTGTACTTTCTGCTGAAGGCAGGTCTTGCAGCGATGTATGCATTGTGGCAGGACACAGACAAGAAGAAAAACATTCGCCTCCACCACTTCTTCGTTCGATGCTGGAACCCATAGTAGCCAACCATTTGATCAAGCAGATCGACTCCTGGAACACACAGCACACATTACACACTCACAAGGCAACAGTGGAAATAAACATAATAAATAATTATATAATCACATATTTTGCCATAAAACCAAAAAGGCAAACAAACCTTTCATATTTTTTTGATAATCTGCAAGGCAAGCTGGCACTTCCACCTGTTGCTGGATGGCTCCCTCTTGCCTTCGATTGACTGAAAATGCAGAAACAGACACAGGAAAGTCACCTTGGATGAAAGTATAATATAAAACAGCATAATTTACATTGTACTGTGGCTTTGTGAGATATTCGGTCTATTGTAAATAAGATGGCACCGCAAACTATGCGTATGTGATGAATAAAAATATTATGTATTTTTTAAATGTCTACAGGTACTGTAAATTACATTGTTCTCTTGTGTTACAGCTTGTATTTGTATGATGGTATGTATGTATCTATTTTTGTATTATATTTGTATGCATGATTATGGTTGAATAAAAGTTCAATGCATAATACCAATACCTCTCTCATCATTATGCCCAAAGATGTAAACATGAAATGCTACATAATTAGAAAAAATGTAATTTGCACTGATAATATTAATAATCACCGTTTGTTATTACATAATTATCACAATCAATCAGTATTTTAGTTCTTACCTCCATATAGCATAGAATCTGTCCCGTGCCATGGCGTCAGAGAACTGAGTCTTGACGAGATTTTTGGTGTGTCTCCAATAATCTCTCTGTGCAGGCAAGTAGACCCATGCCGATACATAGCCCAATAAACGTCTTCATTTCAGGGACAGTTACATTCGACCACTTAAGCGTCTTTGCCCTCGCTGGAGTGTGATCACATTTGGTCTGTTCACGGTAAATATTTGTCTCTTTAATGAGATGCGCCCAAAGTTCGTCTGTGAAAATGTGATTGAATACCTTTAACTTTAACTCCCGGCGTGCGGTTGAATAGAGTTCTGCTCCTTTCAGATACTGCAGGTCATCGTCATCAAGGAGGTCCTTGGCCAACTGAAGCCGCTGCTTGAAAAGCTACACAGAAGAGGGCAATATTAAGCAACACATTTCAAAAGAATGTAGAATGCAGACCTACCTGAATTTCAATGCTTGCACTCAAATAATAGTTCATGGCAGCCAGGAAGAATTTCACAACCATCAACTGGATTTTTTTTCTTTGGTCAAGCAGTGATCAAAGATAGTGATGCCAACAAAAAATAAAGGGGAAAAAAGGCACTTGAGTTGATTTACTGTAAAAAGTCCAAAACAATCTTTTATGTGGGCTAATAAAATCACCAATGTGAATCAGCCCTACGGCCTTAATCAGGGTGTGATGCCAGTGTGTTGGGGGTTGTTTTACCTACCCGGTCACGTCGGCTGTTCATTTTTTTCTTCTTTACTTCATCGGTCCTCCCAGCTAGGTCCATTTTTTTGGGGGCCTTCAGGTGTTCATAGAACCTATTTCAAGCTTCTGCAAGACAGTAAGAAGTAGAGTTAACAGACTTTTGAGTGATTGAGTAGACTTTATTAATCCCCAAAGGGGAAATTATGCCACCTGACCATTCATACAACATATACACACGCAATAGTAAGACAATGACACAAGTTAGTGTAACAGATAAAAAATAAAGAGCTAAAAATAAATAAGTGACATCCCATCATAGAAAAACAAAAAGAACCACAACATTAAAATAGTGCTCAGCTATTGTTGAAAAGTCTGATTGCTGCAGGAACAAAAGACCTCCTAAATCTAGTGGAGCACCTAGGTAGGAGGAGCCTTTGGCTCCTACCACTTTTAGTGAACATGATGTACAGTGGGTGGTCATCCTTACACTCCCTATTCACCTCTCAATCGCCCACTCCTTTAAGATTTGCTCCAGAGTACTAAAACACACCAGTGATGGACCCTGCTTTCTTTATAAGCGTAAGTGTTAGATTGTGTGTATCATGCCTCTCTGAGGTTCATCACAAACTGTAACCTTCGCACACACCACTGTGAACTTCACACACGTGTGGGCTGGCCAGCATTGGAGACTCGTAGGCTCACTCACTGGTATATGTTCATTTATAAGGGTATCCACTGCAGTTCCCCAAGCCCACGGTGAAAGCGCCTCACCCGTGCCTGAATAAGAAAAAATCATTATACAACTGTATGTGGTTAAGACGACCAATATAGAAAGAAACAGTGGATAATGATGTCAGCCTAGTTATGGGACACATACATGAGTCCAGTTTGTGTCCTATTCTCAAAAACACACAATCAAGTGTTATCGCCAACTCCAAAGGGACTTTGTGGTTCTCCTGGGTCATGCGGGAGTGTTGCTGCTGCACCATGGCATCCTGCATGGTCCTCAGTTCCTTTCTCAGGACATCCACTGAACTGCGAAGGTCACCGATTGCCCTGCAGCATTCAGAAACATTCATTTCAACATCTCATTGTCTTTTGTAATGTTTGCGATTAGCTCCATCTATCTTGGGGCAAAAGCAATGACTGTACAAATCCATTTTGTCACACACATGTTTAAAAGGTAGTTTATTTCTAGAATGCATGCTGCTCATTCACAAATGTTACCTTTTCATGAATACTTACCACCACCATCAAATTCTAAGTATTAATTTTGACTGGGAAAGGAAAGAAATCTTTTCCATGTCTGTCATTTTGAATTTCCAGTAATAGACATTTTTTAATCTGCAGAACTACTTTGGTCATACTAGTAACTATAATTTTATGTATTACTTACTTGGTCATACTAGTAACTATAATTTTATTACTTACTTTGACTAAATATTCATGAAAAGATTTTGGAAATAAGCAGCACAGTTGCAATATGTATTTACCTACTCTGGCCACAATCCTACATATTACCTTCAAGTCTCCTGGCGGCTCTAAAACCCACCCAATTTCACAAAGCCCCCAGTTGGTTTGTATGGTAATGGACTAAGAAATAGCGTATTTTTACCCACAGATTATTACGCTAAACACTTGGGTGGGAAACCTATGTAGGCTAGCTGCTACAACCTCATTAGCCCAAGACAGATCGCAGTGTCATGCTAGCTAGAAAGCTACATTTAGCTAGCAGATTACTCTCCATTTTTACACAAGTGGGATTTTGAAATTCATCCCCTGCGTATGTCGAAAATCAGACATCGACGCCATTACATGTTATACATTCATATTACTGATGATACATTATGTCCCAATCATTCCATCAACCAGCTTTGTCATCCCACGTTATCAACGAATGGCAGGCTAACTGTGTAGCTCAAAGTTCAAAGTTCAAAGTCAGCTTTATTGTCAATTCTGCCATATGTGTTCGACATACAGTGAATCGAAATTTTGTTTCTCTCTGGCCAGGTAGTGCAAAAAGACAGTGTACAAAATACAATATGAAGACAAAACACAACAAAAACTATCTAAGACAGAGATCTAAAGTTAAAACTAAAGTCTACGATCTAAAATCTTAAAACAGTGCAACATAATAAATAAACTATACTATATACAGATTTCCAGTGTGCAGTGTGCATCAAAATGTGCAATGGAAGATACAGCAGTGACTTGGTCATGTGCAATAGAATGTGCATAGGAGTTAAGATAAAATAAAAATAAATGTGCAACAGTAGTAATTCTAGTGCAATAACAGGAGTAAACAACAGTACTAAAATTCCAGTAGTAAATGTGCAATAACAGTAGTAAACAACAGTGCAACGGGGGTAAAATTCAATAACAGGAGTAAACAGCAATACTAAAAATTCCAGTAGTAAATGTAAGTGTGCAATAACAGTAGTAAACAACAGTGCAACAGGAGTAAAATCCAGTAGTAAATGTAAATGTGCAACAGTGCAACAGTAGTCCTTAGCAGCAGTTTTTTAAAGTGTCTAGAGTGATAGGTCTTTTTATGGAATACAGGTTATGCCAATATGGGGGGTGGGGGGTGGGAGATGGGTAAGGTGGGAGTTCGGGTGTGAGTTCAGCCTCCTGACAGCCTGGTGGATGAAGCTGTTTGAAAGCCTGGTGGAGTGGGCCCGGAGACTCCGGTACCTTCTCCCCGAGGGCAGGAGGCTGAACAGGCTATGTGCGGGGTGGCTCGGGTCACCCACAATGCTGGACGCTCTGCGGGTGAGCCGGGTGTTAAAAATGTCTAGGAGGGAGGGGAGAGAGACACCAGCGATCCTCCCAGCTGCATTCACTATGCGCTGCAGGGCTTTCCTGTTCTGTTCAGTGCAGCTCCCGTACCACACAGTGATGCAGCTGGTCAGGACGCTCTCAATGGTGCCTCGGTAGAAGGTGGTCATAATGGGTGGAGGGGCTCCAGCTCTCCTCAGTTTGCGGAGGAAATAGAGGCGCTTCTGAGCCCTCTAACGCCAACATTCACCCGCTGATGGGTGCTGGTGCTAAAAACCCAACATATTCTGTACACAGGAAAGGAAGACAAGAGAGATTAGGTTTTTTCACTTGCAAGTGGAGAACAGTCAGAGAGAATGCCCAGGTTACAAAAATGCTCTTGGCCCACTCTGCTCTGAGCGTCCTGGTTCTCTGTGCCCCCAGCTTGCGTATTTATTGAGTTTTTCACATCCCTGGTTACAGTGGGCTGTCCTACTCATAAGGGGTGGGGGAACAGGTGGCAGGACAGCCGACAAAACATAATCATTAAAACCAAAGCAAAATCATTAAAACCAAAACATAATTATTAAAAGTAAAACACTTATAAGATAATTCCCAGATATGACATCTTTCACAGGGACAATGTCCCTGGGACTTAGATACTGGAGGAGCTTACGTCTCCCCTCGGATATCTGGCCTTTCTGCAACTCAAAACATATGATCACAAGTCACGCACTTTTAAAGCTTCATTTCTAAAAATTAAAGAATCACAAAAGTTAATAATATATAATTATTCCATCATTTCCCTACTGTTTATTAATTTTTGTTATATCCCGTGTAACCTCTTCTTTGCAGATTTTCAGTTACCCGTTCATTGTTATTGTACACTCAGAGGGTGTCTAATTCCTTAGACTGTTTCTTGGAATAAGTCAGTCAATTCATTTTGTAAATCTGTTTCTTCGTCAATGGGTGTCGCTAGAGTGCCCTCATAACCTGCCAGTAAATGCATCATTCCTTCCTTGTCTTGTGGTAAGGGTGAGATGGCAGTTGTAATTAATCTATTAATTAATGCTCTTAGACATGGAATACAACAACACCCACATAAGGTCAAAATTGCTGCAAATACTGCTACTGACACTAGGACTGACGTTGCCAGGGCTTTGTATTTTCCAAATACATCCAGCCAGCCATCCCACATGGAAGTATCTACCCCCGATTGGTCCTTCATTCGCTTGTTCATAGCTCTTAGGCCATCCAAGGCCTTAGTGAGTTTACCTTCGGGAGCGGTGTTATTCGGGATAAACGTACAACACACATCCCCAAAGATTGCACAAACTCCTCCTTTCTCGGCTAGTAACATGTCGAGCGCTATGCGATTCTGGAAGGCCATGAGTGAGGTAGCTTTAAGTTGGTCGTGTACAGCAGATAGTGCAGTTTCGGTGTAGTTGCCAAGTTTTTGGACGTTATAGTGGATGTAGTTGATTCTGTCTACATTTTTGTTAGGCGTAATTGGAAAGAATGCAACAATTCCTGGTATGTTTTCAAATCCTGCTGCTATTTGATTTGCTAGTTTATATTCGTCAGCAGGCTTGGGGAGTAACGGATTACATGGAACGGCGTTAAGTAAAAGGATACAAAAAAAAGGTAACTGTATTCCCCTACAGTTACAAAGAAAAAGACGTAATCAGATTACAGGTACATTTAGTGAAAATGGGGATTACTTAGCAGGATTACAATTTGAAAGCATTTTATGTTATTTCATTTTTTCATTTAAAGCCGGAGGTCATATGTAGGGAAAACAGAACGTACAGACTCGCGCCGCGCGCGCTCTGTGAAACAAACTTGCGCGCTGTGAAACAAACTTGCAGCGGCTCGCACTGAACTTCACGCAGGTCGCGCACTACGGACTAAAGTTGCAGCGGGCATGGTTTCAAAAAACACATTTAGCAGGTGGAAATTTAGGGAGAATTTTATTTTTAAAGAAGACAAAGGGAACACCATCACAGTGCAGTGCAAATTGTGCCTTCCAGCGGTTAAACACCTGTCAATGTCCAAGGATTCTACTTCCAATCTCAAGAAACATTTACAGGTAAGATCGCTAATATTAACGCTTTGATACTGACAGGCCCTAAATGTCCTGCTTCAGTCATGTTATGTGTGAATATGAGTTTTTAAATAAAAATGGCCAGTGCGCTCCAGTTTCCAATCATGTTGCAGCATAATTATGCACCGATACGCGCTCCCGCCAATCATGATGATTGCCGCTGTTGTGTTTGCGCCTGTTCGCCGATCAGCTGTGAGCCTGATATTTACGCCGCATTTCCAAGAGAAGAAGCATCCTTAACTTCCTACGTTAATGCTACGTAAGAAGGAACTCTCGCCTCGGGACACGGGATACGTTCGGGATTATGTCCTTTTCTCCGGAGCTCCGGATTATTAAAGACAACACGACAAACTGTTAGAATGGATCTGACCGCATTCTTATGGGTGAGTCATATTATCAGATTATTTCTGCATCTATTTCGGCACTAAACCAAGACTAAACCAGGTCTAAACCAGGACTAAACCAAGACTAAACCAGATCTAAACCAGGACTAAACCAAGACTAAACCAAGTTTAAACCAGGACTAAACCAAGACTAAACCAGGTCTAAACCAGGACTAAACCAGGTCCAAACCAGGACTAAGCCAAGACTAAACCAGATCTAAACCGGGTCTAAACCAGGACTAAACCAGGACTAAACCGGGACTAAACCAAAACTAAACCAGGTCCAAACCAAGACTAAGACAGGACTAAAACAGGTCTAAACCAGGTCTAAACCAGGTCTAAACCAGGACTAAACCAGGACTAAGCCAGGACTAAACCGGGACTAAACCAGGACTAAACCAAGACTAAACCAGGACTAAACCAGAACTAAGGTGTGTGTGTGTGTGTGTGTGTGTGTGTGTGTGTGTGTACGTGTGTGATAACATATATCCTGTGTATTATTGAATTATTGAATGATTATATGGACTTTTTGTTATAAAAGCATTTCCATTTTAACAAAGTACCTTCTAATTCTGCCCTGCCCTGAAACACCACAGTGATGTCAGTGATGGGTGAGGGCTTAGCTTAATGCCTCCCCCCCGTTGGTGAAAAATTTCACCATCCCCCCTGGTTTCATTTTACAACTCGACTACTGGGTAGGAGCCAGTTTCGAGTTAGCTATCGACTAGCAAACTATTAGCAAGCTAGCTAACGTTTGCGGTCACAAGTACACTTTGTGCATTTGTAGAACGATATTACAATATTTAAACATTATCTAGGCAACATAGTCATGTTAACTGATCCATGAAGACCCTTTAGACAATTCTGAGCAAAGCTGTCGTTAGATGTAGGCCAGCACGCAAGCTGGACGAACATCCTGTCCAGCTGCGGAGATCGGGCAAGATGACTGTCCCGGTAAAACTAAAACTTGACTGAAAATAGCATTTGGTTGAAGTCATAGGTGTTTAGGTGTTTGGTTTAGTGAGTGACCTTGTTTACTAGTGACTTGGCTTATAGTGATAACAGTTGTTAAAACTACACATAGAACTGTACTTGTCCTCCTAAAAACTTTTAATTGTATTGTAATTTTCTTGTTTTCTTGTTGTTATAGGATATTTGGTGTTAAAGTAATCCAAAAGTAACTGAAAGTAATCAAGTTACATTACTTTAATATTATAGTACCGGGATTACGTTACTGAATACATATTTTAAGGAGTAACTAGTAACTGTACCGGATTACATTTCTAAAGTAACCCTCCCAACCCTGGCTACTACTACTACTACTACTACTACTATTGCAAATACTACTACTACTACTGCTACTACTACTACTACTACTACTACTACTACTATTGCAAATACTACTACTACTACTCCTACTACTGCTACTACTACTACTACTACTACTACTACTACTGCAAATACTACTACTACTACTACTGCAAAGCAAATACTACTACTACTACTACTACTGCAAATACTACTACTACTATAATGAATTTTAACTGAAGTAATGTACTTTTTAGAATGATGAATTTTAACTTTGTAACAGGGCTCTCAAGTTTTGAAGATTGGTAGGAGTGAGATTTACGAGGAGTGGGGGGGGGGGGCGAGCAGTAGTCGAGTTGTAAAATGAAACCAGGGGGGATGGTGGAGGGGCAGGGCAGAATTAGAAGGTACTTTGTTAAAATGGAAATGCTTTTATCACAAAAAGTCCATATTATCATTCAATAATTCAATAATGCACAGGAAAATATGTTATCACACACAGTCTTGGTTTAGTCCCGGTTTAGTCCTGGTTTAGTCCTGGTTTAGACCCGGTTTAGATCTGGTTTAGTCTTGGCTTAGTCCTGGTTTAGACCTGGTTTAGTCCTGGTTTAGACCTGGTTTAGACCTGGTTTAGTCCTGGTTTAGACCTGGTTTAGTGCCGAAATAGATGCAGAAATAATCTGATAATATGACTCACCCATAAGAACGGTATCCATGTATGCACGTGTCACGGTCTTTAATAATCCGGAGCTCCGGAGAAAAGGACATATCCCGAACTTATCCCGTGTCCCGAGGCGAGAGTTCCTTCTTACATAGCATTAACGTAGCAAGTTAAGGATTCTTATTATCTTGGAAATATCACGCGGCTCGCTCACAGCTGATCGGCGAACAGGCCAATCAGCTGTGAGCGATCGGCCTCACAGCTGATCGGCCTCACAGCTGTTTGTAATATTATTTTTTTGTTATGTAGAAATGACACCTAACATCTGTCAAGGGACTACAGATGAAAATGAGCCGTTTGGCTAACTCTGGCATATTTACATGCAAATGTTGATCAATATGCACTGTCCCTGAAATAAACAAATAAATAAATAAAATAAATACTACTACTGCAAATACTACTACTACTACTACTGCAAATACTACTACTACTGCAAATACTACTACTACTACTACTGCAAATACTACTACTACTGCAAATACTACTACTACTGCTACTGCAAATACTATTACTGCTACTACTGCGGCTGCTACTACTACTACTACTACTACTACTACTGCTACTACTTCTGCTCTGGTCCAGGTCTCAGATTTGGTTTCACAGGGAGGTGGCGCCCTCTTCTGGAGAAAACGTGAAAAACTCAGGGCAAAATAGAGGAGCCGTAGAGGACCTTTGCCAGTGGAACAGAATTGATCTAATTCCAGATGTTGAAACAGCCTGGTCATTTTTCTATGAGTGTTTCATGGCTATTGTTAATAAGCACACCCCCTTTAAGAAATCCTTGGTTCACACCAGACTTGGCAAATGCCAAACATGAGAGAAATTTAGCTTGGGCAAAAGCAAGGAAAACTGCTCTAAAATGTGAGTGGGATTTTTTTTTTTTTTTTAGAAAATTAAGAAATAAAAGTTCCTCCCAGATTAAAAATGCAAAGTCTGAATTCTACTTGTCAAGCACAACTGCCACCCTAAATGACCCTAAAAGATTTTGGAAAATCATTAAATCGCTCTGTCGAAAATAAATCACAGGCCTTGCCAAATTACATTGAGATGCTAAATTGTTTCAACCAACATTTTATATCCTCTGCACCTTCCATAAATTCAAATAATCCTGTGAGCCTACCTGAAGAGTCTTCTGATGAGTCAGCATTCAGTTTCCAGCCTTTTACACTGTGTCAGGGCCATCATTAAAATCACTGTACGCAAACCTCAAGGACCTGATTTAACTGATCCTCAATTCCTAAAAATAGCAGCTGATTTCATAGCTCAACCTCTGACTTATATTTTTAATTTAAGTCTGAGCACAATGCAAATTCCCAAAATCTGGAAATCTGCTTTTATCACTCCATTATTCAAAGGAGGTGATCCGACGATCCTAAACAATAGACCAATATCAAAGCTTTGCATTTTATCAAAAAATTTAGGAGTCTTTAATAAATGAACAGCTGAAAGATCTTTTGTATTCCAATGATATACTATGCAATTTTCAGTCAGGATCCAGAAAAGGTCACAGCACCATAACAGCAACAATGAAGATGATCAATGATATCTCAACAGCTCTTGATAATAAGCAACATTGTGCCGCTCTTTTTGGAATGGAATGGAAAGCTTTATTGTCATTGTAAACAACGAGAACCTTGTAAACAATGAGATGAGATTGAAAAGGACGGGTCCATGGACCTTAAAGCAGCCGACAGGGGGCGCTAACGTCCCGCCTCTCTCCTCAGCGATACAAGAACATAAACAGAATAGAAAATGCAGATACAATCACAGTCACAAACACATATGACGTAATACAGTGGAACGGTAAACATTGAGGTCTTTTTTTGCTTGGAAATACATTACGGGAGGGGGGTAGAAAACAGAGAAATATATTATTGACAAACTGAGGCGGCAGACTATGTGAGAGGCGAGAGTGTTTTTATAAGTACATGTCATCGTGACGTAGCCAATCTATGTTGTTCTTTTGATATCATGTGCTGTGACCTTGGAGTGTCCAGTGCCAGAGCCAGAGTCAGAACACAGCAGCCCTGCTATTGTAGATTCCCAGGATAATTAATTAAACCAGGGGAGAATGCACATAATCGATACACTTTAGGTCTTCATGTCATGCCTTTGAGACTCTCCAGTCCTCCCTCCTGGCGAGTAGATGACTGCAGACTGAGCCGCTTGTTTCGCACAGTTCCACAAACACATTCGTGATAGTATCCGGGCGTCAGGAGGGTTTCCACAGATTGGAGATGGTACAGTTCAATCTGTGTTTCCTTCTGATGTAGACCTTCCCTGGTCTTCAACGGCTCCACTGTGGTGTAAAATGACAGCCGACAGCTCGGGGGCTCTTTGTTCGCTGCAGGCATCACAATTCTCCGATGGATCAGAAAACATCTGCCAGGCCAATTCAGATGTCCTGCCATCAAAAATCCAAATAGTAAATAGTTCAGATCGGCTCTCCCAAATCCACATTTCTTCGTGAAAAAAGCCAATTGTGTTGGGACCAACTTCAATTCCATAATTTAGAATTCAAAAATCTACTCCAACAGGAGAAATATGGACAAAAACAAGAGAAAAGCTCGAAGACACAGAGCAGTAGATAAGGGAATGAGAAAACAAGCAGCCGCCTTCCAGCAAGGACAGAGGGAGGAAAAAAAAAATTGATTTGTCTAAAGCTTTTGATTCTGTAAACCATATTTTACTCGAAGAGAGACTGATCAATGTTGGACTATCTAAACAGGCAGTTGGGTGGATTTGCAATTACCTTTCAGACAGATCCCAATGCACTAAATCACAAAACATTTGCTCAAATATTCTATCATTAACTAAAGGAGTGCCGCAAGGCTCGGTTTTGGGACCATTCCTATTCACAATCTATGTCAACAACATTGGCCAGGATCTAGAGGACACCAAATTTCACCTCTATGCTGATGATATGGTTATCTACAGTTTTGGAAAAACCCTCAGAGACAGTGTCTCTGCAGTACAAAATGCCTTTAACATTATCTAGAACATGTTTCTGAGACTAGACCTTTCACTAAATGCAAATAAAAGTATTAATGAAATGATCACAATATGCTCAAACATGCTTACCTTGCAACTGCACGATGTATTTCGTCTTTCACTCTGAAATCAGTCGACTGCAGCATCCTTCCTTGTGAGGACCAGGAAATGGGTGGTACCTGACCATATTTGGATGAAGTGTGTGTGGAGACAGTGATGCCTTACCCGGCCTTATGTAGGATTTCATTCTTTCATTATGTGCATTTTCATATAAAAATATGCATTCTCATGTTCTCTGAATTTAAGCGTGTCTGTATGCTTAGCTGTGAGGTTGTAATGGGATCCACTTGTTTTCCTTTTGCCATTTCAAACTATTGGTGGGTTAACGTATAGGCCCTTCTGTAGGTGGGGGTGTGATGGGATATCCACCTGTTCTCAATCCATCAGTATTGGTAAACTCCCCTCCTGTGATTGGGTAGCTGTGGAAGCTATGTCATGGCATGTCTGTATTTAAAGACAGTAGCTCTATGTGTGTGTGTGATGGGGGCTGAAGGGTCATGATCTCTGTGTGTGATGGGGGTGCCCGAGGGAAGACCAGGGTGAGCTAAGGAGACAACATGTAACTGAAGATGTTTAATGCCATCATTTACGTTTGAATATCTGCCTAATTCGACATTAAATGCTAATCACCTCGATCTCGATTTTCTGCCTTTCTTCAGATCCCTTTCTAAAACTAACACTTACCACTAGGGACTCTACTGAGCACACACCCTTACACACTGAAACACACCCTTACACACTGAAAAAACATGCCTTATGGGCCAATGCTGAAACTTTGTCCAATATCTTAAAAACTGCTATTTTATTCATCTAAAATCATGGGGACCTGGACAAACACACACACACACAGCCATATACACACACACACACACACACACACACTCACACACACACACACACACACAGCCATACAGGCTTTTCGAAGTGTGATTTTGAAGTGTGATTTCGAAGTATGATTTCGTGGGATTTCTTTTGCTTCGCAGGGCCGGGTCTGGTACTTGGATGGGACATCGCTGAGGCCAGGTGCCACAGGGGGCACCAGTGGCAAAAACTATTGTTGTGTTCTTAGGCAAGACACTTGGCCCACATTGCCGCTGATGTCTCAGATTGGCAGCCTCATGTCCGTCAGTCTGTGCTGGATAAATCTGATGCCGTTTACTCGTACTATTATGACTGAAGTATCCGTAATATCCATAATGTCACCAATGCTTCACCAGGTCCTGAGAGCCAACACACAAATGATAGAAATGTCCTTTATTTGTCACCCACTTTAAATTTTAAAAGCCAAAATCTCAAAGTTCCACAAATATGCAGCACACATAATTCAAGTTCAAGTTCAAGTTTATTTCTATAGCACATTTAAAAAACGTCAGTTGACCAAAGTGCATCACATGAAGGATAAAAAAACAAAAGAACATATACATATATAACACAGTGTAAGGACTATAATTTTAAAAAAAAATAAAAAATTGATTAGATAGATTGAACCTCCTGGCTCCTCTCGACACCCCCAAACCACAAAGCCTCTGTGAAAAACATGCATATGGAAAGAGAAATGTTCTGCAAAATCTGCAAAGATATTTTCTGATCTATGTTCTGATCGAACTGGGCGCCGCAGATCGATCTCGTGCTCGCAGCCCCGGTGTACGCGCGGCCTCGCGCCGGTCGTGCTGCTCTGTCACAGATTTGTCCACGATGAGGGGTGCACGTGTCGCGCACTTCTCCAAGGGGTTGGTGCGCGTCACTTCCCGGGACGTGGCGATGCTCCTCGCGCGTCCGGCGGGGCTTCCGGAGCCGTGTCTCCCCCCACGCTTCACTATTAATACATTTTGTTGAAAATCTATGAAAGTTTGAGTGTTTAAATGAGAGACAAATGTAAGAAAAGGTTAATTCCAGTGTGAGAAAAGTGTATAATGTGTGTGGTGAGGCATTTACAGCCTTAAAACATGTAGAATAATTGTAAAATATAAAGTTGTCCTACTTCACGGATTTCTCTTATTGCAGGTTATTTCTGGAACCTAACCCCCGCGATAAACGAGGGATTACTGTATCCCGAGTTTGTATGTTGTGCCTCTGTGTCCGTCGCTCCTCTGCCCCTGATGATCTGGTTTATCGTTACCGTAACGTTTCTGATCTTTGGGGGTTATGATCTGACCGAGCAGCGGCTTCAGACTACCTTAATAATGAAGTGTTACTCAAACATGTGAATGAAACAAAACACGACTCCAGGTGTGTTTGTGACGAGGAAACGACATAAGAACATAGATCAGAAATAGCGTACAGGCCCTTTAGTGTCTACGTTAAAAGTTACACATGTGAACACAGAGCAGCAGCAAAGACAAGAGCGGAGCTGCAGACAGAACCTGCACCCCTGCTCTGGTCGGGGTCTCTGTGGTCGGGGTCTCTGTGGTCGGGGTCTCGGTGGTAGGGGTCTCTGTGGTCGGGGTCTCGGTGGTCGGCGTCTCGCTGGTCGGGGTCTCAGTGGTCGGGGTCTCTGTAGTTGGGGTCTCAGTGGTCGGGGTCTCGGTGGTCAGGGTCTCGCTGGTCGGGGTCTCGGTGGTCGGGGTCTCGGTGGTCGGGGTCTCGGTGGTCGGGGTCTCGGTGGTCAGGGTCTCTGTGGTTGGGGTCTCAGTGGTCGGGGTCTCAGTGGTCGGAGTCGTGGGGGTCGGGGTCTCAGTGGTTAGCGTCGTGGGGGTGGTTATGGTCGGGGTCTCAGTGGTTGGCGTCGTGGGGGTGGTTATGGTCGGGGGCTCTGGGGTGGTTGGCGTCGTGGGGGTGGTTATGGTCGGGGGCTCTGGGGTGGTTGGCGTCGTGGGGGTGGTTATGGTCGGGGGCTCTGGGGTGGTTGGCGTCGTGGGGGTGGTTATGGTCGGGGGCTCTGGGGTGGTTGGCGTCGTGGGGGTGGTTATGGTCGGGGGCTCTGGGGTGGTTGGTGGGACGTTGCAGTAGCTGGTGTTGCAGCAGGACAGGTAGGACAGGTTTTCGCACTGATTCTCAGAGACACATCCGTAAAAAAACCTGGAACCTGGAACACAGAAGATACACACAGCTCAGACATGTACGTTAGAATATTCACACAAATAGAGGGCCGTATGAAATGTTTTGAGCCTAACTATGAAATTCAACTGGAATGAATTTTTTAGCTATTAATTTTTCAACATAGTCCCCCTTGCGGTCCACACACTTCTGCCAGCGGTGCTGCAGCGCTTGAATCCCTGTTTTGTAGAAGGTTTCATCTTGGTCGTTAAAAAAGTCAGTTAAAGCGGATATGACGTCATCGTTGCAGTCAAAATCCTTCCCAGCTAACTGCTTCTTCAAGTATGGGAATAGATGGAAGTCCGACGGCGCTAGATCAGGAGAGTACGGTGGGTGGGGAATGAGTTCAAAGCCACAGTCACGCACTGTTTCAATGGCAACCACTGACTTGTGGGGTGGAGCATTGTCCTGATGGAACAAGACACCTTTTGTTAATTTTCCTGGACGTTTTTTCTTGATAGCTTCCCTTAACTGCCTCAAAAGATTAGAATAATACTCTCCATTGATAGTTTGGCCCTTTTCTAAATAATCCACGAACACAACACCCTTTGCATCCCAGAAAACTGAGGCCATCACCTTCCCAGCGGAAGACACCACATTGGCCTTTTTTGGAGGTGGTGAGGAAGTGTGTTTCCACTGCATTGATTGTTTTTTTTGTCTCAGGCTCAAAGTGGTGGACCCAGCATTCATCCATGGTCAGAAACCGCTCCATGAAATCATCTGGACCCACTTCAAAAAGCTCTAAATTCTCCCTTGACATGTCCAGCCGAGTGCGTTTCTGATCAGGAGTCAGAAGGCGTGGAACCCACTTTGCTGAAACCTTTGTCATTCCAAGTTCGTTGGTCAGAATATGATGAACTCTCTCCTGAGAGATGCCAACAGTCTCAGCTATGTAACGAACAGTCAATCTTCTATCATCCATCACCAGTTTGTGCACACGGTCAATGTTTTCTGTGGTGGTGGCTGTTGATGGCCGTCCAGACCTCGGATCATCTTCAACGCTCTCTCTACCCCTTTTGAATTCAGCTGCCCACCGTTTCACTGTAGCAAAAGATGGAGCATTATCCCCTAATGTTCCAACCATATCAGCATGAATCTGTGTTGGACTTAACCCTTTCAAAGTCAGATACTTGTTAACAGCACGATACTCGACTTTGTCCATTTTCAGAAATTTTCACAACCGTCAACTTTCAAAGTCCTGTCTCAGCAGCAAAACACACAGCAACTGAAAATAAACTAGGTAGTTAGTCATCAGAAGAGCTGAAATAAATGCATGCCAAGTTTCATTGAGTTTGCATTATTCTTTCATAGTTAGGCTCAGAACTTTTCATATGACCTCGTAAGATGAAATATCATTTAGAAGAAGAGAAGAAGAAGTGACTTTATTGATCTCACACTGGAGAAATTCTTCTCTGCATTTTAACCCATCCTATATATATATATATATATATATACATATATTAGGAGCAGTGGGCAGCACACATTAGGGCGCCCGGGGACCATCTCCATGATCTTCTTGCTTCAGCTTGGTCAGGACCTAAGCTGGAGGTAACTATGGTGCATGTTTTGGGTTGGTGGGGGAAACCGGAGTGCCCGGAGGAAACCCACCCAGACACAGGGAGAACATGCAAACTCCACACAGAAAGGCTCGGGCGACCCGGGGATTGAACCCGGAACCTTCTTACTGTGAAGCAAGAGCGCTAGCCACTCAGCTACCGTGCCACTTCACTTTGGCTACGTTCACACTGCAGCCTGAAGTGATCCAAATCCGATTTTTTTGCCTCTATGCGACCTGTATCTGATCTTTTAATGATTATATTATGTTCAAATATATAACGTATTATTGCAATCTTGTTCTTAATGTCTAACATCCTTGACATGGTTAGATTTGTGACACAGGATATGGAAATCACACTGTGATATCACATATGATATCAATATGACATTAGCACTTATGATAAAATGTGTTCCAGAAAGAGAAGTCCCTGATTCCTCATATCTTGTTTCAGTCACAAACTGTGTTCCCATGATGTATGCGATCTGTGTGTCATGTGATTAACTTAATAAAAACTGAAGCTGGCAGTCCCATTGTTGGGAGACATTGGTGAACTGCCTCAGAGGTGCGGTCAGTCTCTCTGTTCCCCCTTGCCGACAAGTAAAACTTCAACCTGGTGTCCCTGGTTGTTCCTTTTAGTAATACTGTGGCAGTATTGAATCTGTGATCTAACTCTGACAAAAGGCCAGGTCGCATTCATCCGACCTGGGCGTGTTTCCTCCAGTGAGAGTCGTACAAGTAGGAGTTCACAAATGTACATAAATGTTCAAAAATTTTGTATAAACTCCGTGTCAGTGAAGCGGCGAAGCATAGTAATCCCACCACTCTTGTCTGCGACTCCGCACCCACACGTTCCTCTGTATAGAGGTTGTTGCCACTGGCCAACAACCTCGCTCTTGTCCTTCTCCTGCACCATAGGTACCTCCAGCTTAGGTCCTGACCAAACCAAAGCAAGAAGATCATGGAGATGGTTCCCGGGCGCCCTAATGTGCTGCTCACTGCTCCTAATATATGTATATATATATATATAGGATGGGTTAAAATGCAGAGAAGAATTTCTCCAGTGTGAGATCAATAAAGTCACTTCTTCTTCTTCTTAATCTCCTCTTTAAAACAAATGTATTGTACATGTGCTGCTCCGGTAGGACAGAAACTTTAATAAAGCCAGATGCTCACTCATAGCGTCCATGTTTACTTCCGTAAACACTGAGCACGCTCACTGCGTGTGACCTCGTTGTGTCGTCCACGGAGCATGCGGGACACTTTTGGGGTGTTTAAAGTTCACACTGGAGAGCACATACAAGTTGCATTCAATTGGAAATATGAACGACCTCGCAAAACAATCGGAATTGAGCATTAAGCCTTGCAGTGTGAACGTAACCTTAGATTCTACAGCAGAGTACACCTAAGATTGTCTGAGGTCAGCACAAGGAGGGGGCTCCGGAGGGGGAACAGCCAGGTGAGGGGGAACAGCCAGGTGAGGGGGAACAGCCAGGTGAGGAGGAATGGGCCAGGTGAGGAGGATGGGCCAGTAAATAGGAGTAAATTCTCTTATTTCTCCCCAGGTTGACAGCGTCCCAGGGCCCTCGCCTCTCTGATGAGGACTTTCAGGTTCAGTGTAGTTCTGCTGGTTGACTGTGCTTGTGCCGCGTCTTTTATTTCCTTCTTAAAAAGTGTTTCTAAAGCTGTGCGTGTTCAAGCATGTGACACTCACGATGTGGCGAAGGGTTCATGTGAGCCTGCGTGTTTGTAAAGAGCTTTTAAGTCATGTCAATAACAGTTTGGGTAGATAGAGACACACATCCAATAAAAGTTCTGACTGCATACTGGTTCCAAAGACAAAAATTCTTCAGGTGGTTTGCACCACAATGCAAAGTTTCGACATTGTGGTGCATTCACATCGTGGTGTCACTGAAATAAAAATTTGGGTTAGGGTTAGGGTTCTGAAGAACTGCAGTGTGGATCTGTTTTTTTCATACACTTTATAATAACTGCACCTTATTTAGCCTTAATAAAGCATGAACAAAAACTTAATTCATAATGAACAAATACTTCATGCAGTCATTCAGGCTTAATGACTACTTAATTATACCTTAATTAGCACTTAATCAGCCTATGCTGGAAATCGTTACTCATAATTATTTCATACTTACTCATGAACTAACCATTTGTGTGTATTTGTAAATGCATATTTAAGTACAAATTTGAACATTTATTACCGTATATTTCGGACTATAAGTCGCACTGTTTTGACCGTGACAGCCACGAGAGGGCGCTGTAGGCTTGTGTGCCAGTATCTGATACTGAAAATGTAAACAAACTTAAAAGGACAACTGAGAAGACTGAACACAAATGGCCCCAAAAAGAAAATCATATTCTGCAGATTACAAGCTGCAAGTAGTGAAATATCAAAGAAAGTTTGGAGTGAGCGAGAAACTTGTGAGGGACTGGAGAAAACCGGAGTATACTCTAACTGCAATGAAGAAAACAATTAAGGCTAATCACGGGCTAAAAGCTAGATGGCCACAGCTAGAGGAACAAATTAAGAAATGGGAGCTTGGACAACATGCTGCCGGGAGAGGCTGGTCAACAGTTCAGGTATGTCTCCACGCCCAGGTAGTGGCCAAGGCGATGAATATAAATGTCTTTACAGGAGGACCTTCTTGGTGTTATCGTTTCATGCAACGTAACCGCCTCTCTATCAGAGCACGGACAACGATGTCCCAAAAACTTCAGCAGACTTCCAAGCCAAAGTAGACAGTTTCTGTGAGTTTGTTGAAAAGCAAGTAATTGAGCACAAAGTGACACTGGATCATAGTTATCTGTTAACGTCCATCCATCCATCCATCCATCTTCTGCTTTTCCCATTTCTGGGTCGTGGGAGCAGCAGATCTGCTGCCCAGAACACAATGCACCAGCCCCCATGGATCCTCCCCACGGGTGGTGAGTCCACGGTCACGATCATAACAGAGAGAGTGGTTCATGTCAATCCCACTCTCTATCTGTTACCGTAACATATTAATATGTTACATTAACAGGCTGTTGTTCTCTATTCTGTAGTATTTATTACTATTGCCTTTCAAAATGAAATCCTGGTTTCTGGTCTCTGATTTTATAAAATAAATTTACCCCAAAAAGTGCGACTTATAGTCTGGTGTGACTTACACATGTTTTTTCTTCTTATTCATTACACATTTGTTGCCTGGTGCAACTACTCCAGAGCGACTTATAATCCAAAATATACGGTAATCATTAGTAAACTTTGACAGATGATGAATGTAGAGCCTCTGTGGAAGTGAAAAGTCCATTGTTTAAAGTGTAAGTTAAGTGCTAATTAAGTGCTAATTAAGTAGCTATTAAGCCTCATTGACTCTTAATTAAGTATTTGTTCATTATGAATTAAGTCCTTGTTCATGCTTTATTAAGGCTAAATAAGATGTAGTTTGAGTGAGTCACAGTGACTGTGAGAGATGTCATATCTGGGAATTATCTTATAAGTGTGTTGGGTTTTATGATTATGTTTTGGTTTTAATGATTATGTTTTGTCGGCTGTCCTGCCACATGTTCCCCCACCCCTTATGGGCAGGACAGACCACGTGTAAACTAGGGATGTGAAAAACTGAATAAATAGCAAGCTGGGGGCACAGAGAACCAGGACGCTCAGAGCAGATTGGGCCAAGAGCATTTTTGTAACCTGGGCATTCTCTCTGACTGTTCTCCGCTTGCAAGTGAAAAAACCTAATCTCTCTTGTCTTCCTTTCCTGTGTACAGAATATGTTGGGTTTTTACCAGCACCCATCAAATGGTCCTTCGTAAGCCGGATCCCAAGACACCTAAGGACTCCAGGAGGTGTCTGAGATTCGGGAAAGACAGTGGCCACTGCATCTGAAACCTTTACCGGCCGACTCTCAACCATTGCTTGGAGTCTGAGGGTTGACGGGATACCGAAGGAGGAAGACAACCAGACTAAAAAGAACTGAGTGAGTACGTCTAAGTTTAAAACGTGTGTGACTGAGGGTCATAGCGCGTAGAAAACCCTAACAATCCTAGGCTCTATTAGGTAAAATGTGGACTAGTGTCCCTCTATCGGGTGGCGGGAGAGTCACTGGCAGGTAGTAAAACACTGGGTGGAGTAGTATCCTTCTAACGGGTGACAGGTTAGTCACATACAGTTAGTAAATTACTGAAGGATGCGGTATCCCTTTATCGGGTAACAGGTTAGTTACTGGCTAGATAATAAAAGACCGTGAAAATCGTACTCAAAGGAATAAAAGTTCTGTGTGAAAGTGTGTATGACTGGAATTACAGGCCGTTAACACTGTAATTCATATAAACTGTTCAGAATAATACAGTGACGTATTGTAGATGCAGAGGCAAGATTTTTCCACCTGCTCATTGCACTGTGACAGGTTGAAGTGAAAAATACTACAATACTGATTATTACTGTCTGAACAAACCACATCCCAACCTATAGAGACTCCACTCTGGATGAAAAGGTTGGACCAAATTGGTCAAAATCAGAAACAAACAGACAAAACTTCAGAGTAAGGATTATAAAATTGTTGCGCAACAAAATAAAGACAAAATAAAATACCTAAAATTATGGGCAACAAAATATAACTTTAAAGGGAAGTTAAACACTGTAGATATAATACAGTTAAGAGAAAAGATCTATGCAGATTATTATGCAGACTACTAGAGTAAAAAATATTTACAATAGTTACTTGAGCTGAGGAATTTAGGCCCCTAGAAACATCAGATTCAGATTCTCAAATGGTAATGCTTCTGGAGTTGTTTACAATATGGAATAAGACCACCCAGACACAGGCAGAACACGCAAACTCCACATACAGGACTACCTTCATACATACTCCCTACAACTGTACAACAGCTCACCTTTTGGCTGCACCGGGCTCACCTTTTGGCCGTGTCCAGGGCGCTCTTCACGCGGCGCAGAGCTTCATTTCGCGCCGACTCAAAGCTCATTTCCTCCGGCGCTTCATCGTCAGATGGCTCCAGTGACAGGTTCTACTCTGCGCTGTTTGTATCGTTCGCCATTTCGATTTTCAGAGGTTTCTCTGCCTGATTCCCGAACACAAAGCGCGTCATCACCACGCGTCATCACTGCGCGCCGCGTGTTTGCACTCCGCCTCCACCTGGCAATTCTATATACTACTATACGTCTAATTCTGCTTTTCATATTATCATATTATATCAAATATCCTCCTGGGACCCGAAGAAAAAGAGTGTATTTATTTATGTATTTATTTATTTAATTTATTTATTTTGTATTGATCTGGTTTGGACCTGATTTAGATCTGGTTTAGTCCTGGGTTAGTCCTGGTTTAGTCCTGGTTTGAATCTGGTTTAGACCTGGTTTAGAAGTGGTTTCGACCTGGCTTAGACCTAATTTAGATCTCTTTTGGTCCTAGTTTAGACCTGGTTCAGTTCTGGTTTAGTCCTAGTTTATTTATCATAGTGCAGCCACAAACTAGAGTGTATCTCAAAAGACTCAAATGTACAGACTGGATAACTACAGGACCAACAACTGAGACAGGATGTCACAACTGGACTAGACAAGCATTATTTTGGCCAATACATGTCATTTCCAGTACAAAAAGCAGCGCCATCTGTACGATGGAGAATGATACAAGATCTACAAGCAATAAACCAAGCAGTGATTCAGAGAGCACCATGTGTTCCTGATCCACATACACTTCTAAATTCATTACAACCAAATTCACAATACTTTACGGTTATAGACATTTCAAATGTTTTCTTTTCAATTCCAATTCGTGAAGATAGCCAGTTTTTATTCGCATTTACCTATAACAATAGAAGATATACTTATACCAGGTTACCACAAGGTTACTGTGAATCTCCCACAATATACTCACAGGCTATGAGTTCGAATTTGTCTAAATTTACACCTCCAGGAGGAAGTCAAATCTTACTTTACGTGGATGATATTTTGATTTCATTGCCAGATAAGGAAACATGCCAAAAAGATACAATAGCGTTATTAAAATATCGAGCAGAAAACGGACATAAAACAAGTAAAAATAAAGTACAATTTTGTAAACAAGAAGTCAAATACTTAGGACATTCTCTCAGTAATGGAGGCAGAACAATTACTAACGACAGAAAAGCAGCTATCCTGAATGCACCAAAACCAGAAACCAAAAAACAAATGATGTCTTTTTTAGGATTAACGAATTACTGCAGACAATGGATTCCATGTTATGCAGAATTAACACATCCATTAAGTCAACTAATATAAGATAAGATAAGCCTTTATTGATCTCACACAGGAGAAATTTACTCGCCACAGTAGCTCCAGGACATTTGGACAAGAGGGAAAAAGTGCATGCAGGCAGGGAGGGGATAAAGTAAGTAATAAATAATACAAATAGTAATACGTAATAATAATAATAATGGAAAATAGTAATAATGATAATAAATGATAATAATATGAGACTCCAATGTGATAATATATGAGACTCCAATAGCAATGAAAGATAAATTAAAATAGATGCAGGAAGCAGAAAAGGCATTCTGTGATCTAAAACAAACTTTAATCTTAAGTGTAAGTCTAGCCTTACTGGATTATTCAAAACCCTTCGTGCAAATGGTAGATTGTAAAGGCATATTCATGACTTCAGTAATCACACAACTGCATGGAACCAAACTAAGACCTATAAGCCTACGATTCAACTTGACAGTGTAGCGCAAGCTATGCCAACACTGTCTGAGAGCCGTGGTAGCAGCACCTGTAGCAGTAGAAGCTTCAGCAACAGTAGTGTTATTTCACCCATTAACACTCAAAGTACCACACGCTGTAGCAGTATTACTATTACAGAGCAACCACTCATTTTTATCACAAGCAAGACACCTTTCATGTATGACAAATTTATATTCACCACCACATTTAACCATAGAAAGATGTACATTATTAAATCCAGCCACTTTAATGCCGACTGAGGATGACGGAATCCCACATAATTGTAAAGAATTAGTAGAACAATCAACAAAATGTAGAGAAGATTTATTAGATACTCCAATTGAAGGAGTAGAAACTGTATTTGTAGACGGATCATCTAGAAAAGACAATTATGGAAAAACACAGACAGGGTATACAGTAACAACAGTAAATAAAGTATTAAAAGCAAATAAATTACCTCCAAATTATTCAGCACAGGCAGCAGAATTAGTAGCACTAACAGAAGCATGCAAATTATTTAAAGGCAAGAACGTAACAATATATACAGATAGTCAATATGCATATGCGACAACTCACGTATTTGCACAACATTGGAAAAATAGAGGAGTGAAGACTTCTACAGGAAAACCAGTAACTCATGCTGAATTATTAACAGAATTAATAAAAGCAGTACAATTACCAAATAAAATAGCTATTTGTAAATGTACAGCACACAAATCCGGAACAGATGAATTAACAAGAGGAAATGCAATGACAGATAAAACAGCTAAAGACGCAGCAGAATACAAAATAAATACATATTCTTTAATGGAAGGGACCCAATTAAACAAAAAAAAATACTACAAGACATGCAAGAACAACGCCCTAAAACTGAAATAAACCTATGTAAAAGAAAAGGAGCACAAATAAAAAACGACATATATATGTGACCAGAAAATAAACCAATACTACCACAGAATTTATATAGATACGCAGCAATATTGAGCCATGGTAAATCACATGTCTCAACAGGAGGGATGGTATCTATGATAAATACGCAGTATACAACCTATGGATTTAATAACTACTCAAAAAATGTTTTGTAGAAGATGTCTAATATGTGCAAAACATAATCCACAAGGAAATCTTAGACCAACTAGAGGTAAATTTCCAGAACCATTAGAAGAAGGAATAGAACCAGGAGGTCATGGTCTGAAAGTACCATGTTATACCTTATCATTATGTATTCATAAATCAGGAGAAGACCCATGCACAAAGTTTTTTTTATGTTCTAACATAACACAGGCTGACTCGACAGAACTGCCTCAGCAGAAGGAAAGTCTAGTGATAGGACCACGAACTTTCACTAGGACAAAGATTAGGATAAATAACAAAGCGCTAAAAACAGACGATTGTATAATACCTATAATGACTCACACCAATCCACCAAACTGTTCTGACTTAGATAAAACTTTTCCAGTCACCCAACCTGTAAAGATTAAATCAGTATTTGATGCTAAAGTAGCACTTCAAAAATTTTACGTGTATAAATTTCAATGGAACAAAAAACATCTTAGGGAAAATCCAGCAGGAATTTTGTGAAACTAACATTAGTGGAGGTGACAACATGAAAGTAATATCCAGATCAGACGTGTGGTGGTGGTGCGGCGAAGACAAGATCTATGACAAAATACTGTCCAATACTTCAGCTCGTTGTGCTTTAGTTACACTGATTATGCCAGTGATAGTTCAACCAATGACTGCAGAAGAGATAAGGTTTCGATTCACTGTGTGTTGAGCACATGTGGCAGAATTGACAATAAAAGCTGACTTTGATCTTTTGAAATAGAAGCAGGATTTAAAAATACACCAGTTATAGCTGCATTCCTTCCAATTACGCCTAACAAAAATGTAGACAGAATCAACTACATCCACTATAACGTCCAGAAACTTGGAAACTACACCGAAACTGCACTATCTGCTGTACACGACCAACTTAAAGCTACCTCACTCATGGCCTTCCAGAATCGCATAGTGCTCGACATGTTACTAACCGAGAAAGGAGGAGTGTGTGCAATCTTTGGGGATGTGTGTTGTACGTTTATCCCGAATAACACCGCTCCCGAAGGTAAACTCACTAAGGCCTTGGATGGCCTAAGAGCTATGAACAAGCGAATGAAGGACCAATCGGGGGTAGATACTTCCATGTGGGATGGCTGGCTGGATGTATTTGGAAAATACAAAGCCCTGGTAACATCAGTCCTAATGTCAGTAGCAGTATTTGCAGCAATTTTGACCTTATGTGGGTGTTGTTGTATTCCATGTCTAAGAGCATTAATTAATAGATTAATTACAACTGCCATCTCACCCTTAACACAAGACACGGAAGTGATGATGCATTTGCTGGCAGGTTATGATGGCACTCTAGCGACACCCATTAACGAAGAAACAGATTTACAAAATGAATTGACTGACTTATTCCAAGAAACAGTCTAAGAAATTAGACACCCTCTGAGTTAGAGGTAAGATCTTAAGCCCGAGCCCGAGCCCGAGCTGACCCGACCCGAAATTCGGGTCGGGTTCGGGCCTAAAATGTCAATCATTGCTTCGGGTCGGGCTCGGGCCGGGCTTCTCTCTCGCTGACTTTTTTTTAAAAATTCATATATGTTTATAAAAATGTATAATAAAACAATGTGTGGATACTAAACTAAGGAATACTTGTTTTAAAATAAATAATTTGGATAAAACAGAGAAGGCGCTGTAAGGTATTTAACTATTAAACAGGAGCCGCTCTTAATAATCTTCCCCTCCGCAAGTCCGCATCTATTTTGACCTGGTATCCCCAATATGGAGGAGCAAGAAGTTAAGGATAAACTAAAGACAGGAGAACTGAAAAGACAAACACGCACCGGTAAGAGTGAGGTGTGGAAAAGCTTCAAATTGATTGTTGAAAATGCTACAGAAACTTGCGTTGGCTTCGCTGAATGTAGTCAATGTGGCGCTTTGCTTTCATACGAGAGCAAAAAGACTGGCACCTCGACGTTCCCTCTAAGCTGCGCGCCTGCGCAGTTGGCACTGCTCACACATTCTCAGCGCACAAGAAAACCTCTGCAGCGCAGGGATGAAAGAGTTCCGCTTTTTTTTTCAGCCGCGGGGTCATCTGAATACGGGGGAATCGTCCAGTATTCAGAAACAAAAGTATGTGTCTCGTATTAAACTTCTACCGGTGTAAGCCACGAGCACGCGCAAGCCGCGAGCACGCGCAGCTCTTTCCGCGTGTAGCGGGGGGGGGGGCATGTCGGATGTCGCGCACAGGGTTCCAAGGAGCGCTCAGGGAGTTAGTGTGTTTGCTCAGACACATAAAACATTAGGGGGAACAATGACGCTGAGCAGGCATTTAAACAGCTGTACTAGCAAAACTGATGATCGTCAAACATCTATATTATCATTTGTTTCAAAAAAACGCCCCTCACAAATAAAATATGAAATTTCGGGTTTGCTTCGGGCTCGGGCCTGCAAATCAAGTTAATTGGTCGGGCTCGGGCCGGGTCGGGCTTTAATACCCGCGGGCCGAGTCGGGTCGGGCTGGATTTTTTAGGCCCGATCTTACCTCTACTCTGAGTGTACAATAACAATGAACGGGTAACTGAAAATCTGCAAAGAAGAGGTTACACAGGATATAACAAAAATTAATAAACAGGAGGGAAATGATGGAATAATTATATATTATTAACTTTTGTGATTCTTTAATTTTTATAAATGAAGCTTTAAAAGTGCGTGACTTGTGATCATATGTTTTGAGTTGCAGAAAGGCCAGATATCTGAGGGGAGACGTAAGCAGACAGCTTGGCTCCTCCAGTATCTAAGTCACAGTGACTGTGAGAGATGTCATATCTGGGAATTATCTTATAAGTGTGTTGGGTTTTATGATTATGTTTTGGTTTTAATGATTATGTTTTGTCGGCTGTCCTGCCACATGTTCCCCCACCCCTTATGGGCAGGACAGACCACGTGTAAACTAGGGATGTGAAAAACTGAATAAATAGCAAGCTGGGGGCACAGAGAACCAGGACGCTCAGAGCAGATTGGGCCAAGAGCATTTTTGTAACCTGGGCATTCTCTCTGACTGTTCTCCGCTTGCAAGTGAAAAAACCTAATCTCTCTTGTCTTCCTTTCCTGTGTACAGAATATGTTGGGTTTTTACCAGCACCCATCATAGTTATTATAAAGTGTTACCGTTTATTCTTTTGCTCAGTTCATGTCAATAACACTGAATAATTTCTGTAATATGAAAAAGGCTGACCACGCCTCAAGAGGAAACATCTGATCTACGACACCACCAAGACTGGGGACAGTTCTGAACATGGCTCAAAACATGTCAACAAGGTCAATACATCTACGACAATCCTGTCTTAAAAAGAACCAAAGTTAACCAGTCCAAACTGGTTAAGGTAAGAAAATGGTTAGGCCAATCAGCAACGGTTTTGACAGGCAGCAAATCAAAGGCTTCGCCTCCATCCTGAAGCCTTAGTAAATAATCGAATTAAAGTGTGTGTCTCACCAGAGGTATTGGAGCAGGTCTCCAGGACATTGCAAGTCACATTTGCTCTGCATTCTTTTGTGCTTGGGTCACAGCCGTAACACTGCAGAGAGCCAGCAGGGGGCGCTGAAACAGAGAGGAGCAGTTCAACCTTTGAGAAAAATCTATGGGCCCTATCTTGCTCTGATCATAAATGTGGGTCGTGGAGCTACAAACAAGAGCCATGCCTGAATATCGGGTGGAGCGGACTGAGGGCGTGGTTCAGTGAATCGTAAAAGTAAATATCAAACTACTCTACTGTAAAAACAATGTGTAACATTCTCAAGGCTTATCTGAAAATATATTAGGATGATAAAAGCTTAACATTCATAACATGTTCGTGTGCCGTACAGGATGTTTGCGTGCTGTGTGGGATGTTCGTGTGTGGTCCAGATGCCCTCCCGTAGCAGAGCACATCCCCCGCTTCCTGTATCGGCTCAGCGCTGCTCTATGGTTTGATCGGGATCTGTACAAGAGCTGCTCATTCACATCAGTCCCTTTACAGCGATGTCCTAAAGTGTGTTTTCTTAACCATGTTGGATTTCCTCACATCCTCGTGCCCTTCCTGTCATCAGCTCCAATTAATTTCATCACCAAATTATTCCCATTGTGCCACTTTGTTTAGTTTATAAAGTTGGTCATCAATAGGCAGGTTACCTTCAGAACTGTAGACAACTGCACGGAGCCGTGGAGCGTTCGGACTCTGACAGGGATCAGCACGTTACCTGAAGTTCGGGGCTGTGACAGCAGAGCAGACGAACGTCTCATACGTGCTGCTCTCTTGTCAGCAGTGGTCAGTAGAGCTCAAGAGACGTATAGTGATGCACATGAGCCCTGCTCTGTACAGACACCTGCACATCCTGCTCTGTGCGCTCATAGCTCGTATCAGTCACTTATGTGGGGCAAAAGCAGCCACCCTCCCCATGAGTTCATGGTTTAATCCATGTTTCTGCGCAAGGAGGTAAAATCAGAAACATTTATATGATAATAAACGTATTCCATAATCCGCGAGACATCCACCGGTCTGGGACCAGATGCAGTAGACACCCGTGAGACGAGAATGTGAGCGGTCACCAGTAGCAGCAGTGGAAACTGGTACCTCAGGTGAGAGATGCGGGAGTGGACTGCCGGGACAGGCGGGAGTGGACTTCCGGTACAGGCGGGAGTGGGTGGGACCAGGGGGAGAGCAGAGGTCAGCGGGTCTGCTGTGTAATGGAGGCAAACAAACGGAGGAACGCAAAGAAAACTAAAAAGGTTAACGTGTGTGCACGTGCATGAGAGGGCCGCATGTGCACGTGGAGTGTTCGGAATCACAAACTCAGCCCATCCAAAGTTCTGTATTCCTGGTGCCTCTCTGTGCGTACTTGCATCGTGGGGCTCTGGAGCTGTTTTATTGGACATGGATAAAACTTTCCCCTCACCCCCTGTGCTGCCTGTAATGAGGCAAAGACCGCAGATATCATCCACACTGGCAGTGCTTTTCAATGCCACAGCGGTCACGGATTGGTTGAGATGTCCTCACCATATATGTACCTGTACCATCCAACTTCAGCTTCAAGCAGCAAAGTACAGCCCGACCTGGACACGCCCCCTCATTAACGAGAATGCTAAGATCAGGGGCAAGATAGATGTGTAAAATGAGGAGCAGCACTCACAGGACGGGTCTGGAGAGTTGCAGTCGTCTGTGTCGCAGCATGTGAGGTTGCTGAGGTAAGAAAGGGAACCAAAGTCATAAGAAGTAAACTGAGACTCTGCAGCTGTACAGACCGAGGCAGGAGCACAGCCTTTTTGGATCCCGCTGTAGCTGGAGTTTCCATAGTTGGAAGAACCTGAAACCAGGACAGAAGCAGGTCAGATCTGAAGAGACCTCTCCAAGAACCAGACCTGTACCAACCAATCAGAGAGAGCCACAGACATGCAGTGACCAATCAGACGACAGTACTGTACCTGCATATCCTTGAGAGAAACACAACGGGGCGAGTTTGGAACAGGTCACCGAGTGCTGAGAAGAACATGATGAGTCTGTGCACGCCAAACACTGTAACCCCAGATCTGAAAGAGACACAGGTTAGACCGGGACTGAACCAGGACTGAACCAGAACTGAACCAGGACTGAACCAGGACTGAATCAGGACTGAACCAGGACTAAACCAGGACTGATTCAGGACTGAACCAGGACTGAACCAGGACTAAACCGTACCTGAAAAAGAACTCACCTGGGACATTGCAGTGGGAAGTGTTGCAGCAGGACACTGGGGAACTGAGAACAATATGTTGTTGCGACAGGCTGGTGTTGTTGCACAGATTCTCAGAGACACAGCCGTAAAATGGGCGGGGTGAGTTAGTCTGGTCATTTATAAGGAAAGCTGTAAAAAATAAAAAACAGTAATGTCCCTTACCTTCGTCAGACCACAGTAGAAGAGGCTCTTTTGAATGGTACTCACACACATCCTGTCCACAGACCTCCTGGGTGTTACAGCTCACATTCTCAGTACATTCATAAGACAAAGGATCACAGCTGTAGCACTTCAGAGAGCCAACAGGGGGCACCGTAACTGAAACAAATGTGTATTAAATGAGACCTTTTAAAAGTGGATAACATCTGCTGGTAAGAGAATCACTCACCAGAGTGAGTCTCGTTGTTGCAGTTGTCTGTGTCGCAGCACGTTATATTTGCATCATAAGAGTGGGGGCCATAATTATATGACACAAAGTCAGACCCTGCAGCTGTACAGTCCGAAGCAGAAGCACAGCCTTTATCGGTCGAGGTGAAGGTACGATTGTAGTTTCCATAGTTGTAGGAGACTAAGGACACAAAAGGAACACATAAGAATCTCCTGAAGAGGTCAGTGCAGGTGCTGGTGGAGCACAACCTGAAAAAAACACATTCAGTCCCACACGCCTCTTTGGCCACTTCAACAAAGTGAGTCATACAGTGAGTACTGAAAGTATTCAGACCCTTAAATGTTTTCACTTTTTGTTATTTTGCTCCATTTGCTAAAATCATTTAAGTTAATTATTTTCTCATTAATGTTCACACAGCGCTACTGACAGAAAAACAGAATTGTGACATTTTTGCAGATTTCTTCAAAAAGAAAAAGTGAAATCTTACATGTCAGAAGTATTCAGACCCTTTACATGTCAGAAGTATTCAGACCCTTTACATGGTCAGAAGTATTCAGACCCTTTACATGTCAGAAGTATTCAGACCCTTTACATGGTCAGAAGTATTCAGACCCTTTACATGGTCAGAAGTATTCAGACCCTTTACATGTCAGAAGTATTCAGACCCTTTACATGGTCAGAAGTATTCAGACCCTTTACATGTCAGAAGTATTCAGACCCTTTACATGGTCAGAAGTATTCAGACCCTTTGCTGTGACACTCATATATTTAACTCAGGTTGTGTCCATTTGTTGTGATCCTCCTTGAGATGTTCTCCACCTTCACTGGAGTCCAGCTGTGATTGATTAAAGTGATTGGATTGATTAGGAAAGCCACACACCTGTCTATATAAGAGCTCACAGCTCACAGTGCAGGTCAGAGCAAATGACAATCATGAGGTCAAAGGAAGTGCCTGAAGAGCTCAGAGACACAACTGTGGAAGGCCCAGATCTGGACAAGGTCACAAAAACATTTGTGCTGCACTTAAGGTTCCTAAGAGCACAGGGGCCTCCAGAACCCTTAAATGGAAGACGTTTGGGACGAGCAGAACCCTTCCTAGAGCCGTCCGGCCAAACTGAGCGATCGGGGGAGAAGAGCCTCGGTGACAGAGGTAAAGCAGAACCCAAAGATCACTGTGGCTGAGCTCCAGAGATACGCTCGGGAGATGGACAAAGTTTAGGAAAGTCGACCATCACTGCAGCTCCACCAGTCGGGGCTTTATGGCAGAGTGGCCCGACGGAAGCCTCTCCTCAGTGAAGACATATGAAAGACACATGGAGTTTGTAAAAAACACCTGAAGGACTCGAAGATGGAGAGAAATAAGATTTTGTGTCTGATGAGACCAAGATAGAAGTTTTTGTCCTTAATTCTAAGCGGTTTGTGTGGAGAAAACCAGGCCCTGCTCATCACCTGTCCAATACAGTCCAACAGTGAAGCATGGGGGGGGGCATGGTGGTGGAGCATCAGGCTGTGGAGGGGGCATGGTGGTGGAGCATCAGGCTGTGGGGGCAGGACGACCAGTTGCAATCAAAGGAAAGATGAACGCGGCCGAGTACGGGGATATCCTGGACGAAAACCTTCTCCAGAGCTCAGGACCTCAGACTGGGCCGAAGGTTCACCTTCCAACAAGACGATGACCCTAAGCACACGGCTAAAAGAACGAAGGAGTGGCAAAAGGAGAAATTCAATTTGGCAACTGGACAAAAGTTTATTTGGTCGAATCCATTTTTCAGCTCATCTAAGCTGCTTCTTCAGTTCTGGTCAGATGCTGGTGGACACTGCCTATATCTGCCTGAAGGGGGCGCAAACTACAGTGAAATGGCTCTGAGACTACCACACCTACTTGTTTACAGTTTGTGTTAGTTAGGTGGGCCTATTAGATCTGCAGTTAAATACGCAAGTTAAGTATAACAGTGCTGGAGGTTGAGTTTTTAAGTATGTTTTCACCATCGGTGTCAAGACAAGTCGGTGGGGGAGAGGATATGTTACAGTTTGTCACGAGGGAGACGCGAGTTTGATTCTCAGGGAGAACAGTTGATGTCATAAATATTATATATTTGTATAGCAGTCTTGTCAGTTGTAATTTATTTTTACTGTGTAAAAGTATTTGCTCCAA
Organism: Paratrypauchen microcephalus; assembly: GCA_036785185.1. Lineage (NCBI taxonomy): Eukaryota > Metazoa > Chordata > Actinopteri > Gobiiformes > Gobiidae > Paratrypauchen > Paratrypauchen microcephalus. The sequence continues at coordinate 693,801 of JAVJIX010000239.1, forward strand.
CTAATACGTTAAATTGTGTTATCTTGTTTTTGAGAGGAATAATGTGAAGAGGACTGTTTTGCAGGTAAAGACAAAGCATAAAAACATTTTGCAGAGTGGTAAGTAGGCTAATATTAATATTATTATTCAGTGAAATTAGTAATACTGTTGAAATGGTACCTTAATTTAATTTAAAATGAACAGTAGCTACCAAGCCACAAGAGGTGGGAGCCCCCCTCAAAACCTTTCACCTGCAGAGGAGCTGGCACTGGCCCTAAACCGGGGTCACCCACTGGTGGAGGTAATTGAAGGAGGGACCCCATCAAAGATCCTTCCTGCGAGTTCTCGTGAAGAGTATATTCAAGGTATTCTCTAGGCTACTGCTTGCCTCAGCTGTGATCCAAGCATTTGTGTATTTTAATAGTATGTTTGTGTTCTAGTTACTGAAGATGGCGTACACTTGGACCCTCCTCAGCAGTCCTCCAGCAGTGCCTTGCCTGACCCTCAGCAGTCCTCCAGCAGTGCCTTGCCTGACCCTCAGCAGTCCTCCAGCAGTGCCTTGCCTGACCCTCAGCAGTCCTCCAGCAGTGGTCTCACACCAGAATGTCATACCTAATGTCTTTTATTGTCTTATGCCTATTGATGGAAATTGATAAATAGGATTTCATTAAAGAGACTTGCACAGCATCTCTGAAGCAAATTTGTTGAATCATTGAAATGTTGCATCATGGAGTGTGCCTGTTATTTGGCTACATTTTGTTTTAAAAGTAAAGGTTTACCTTTAACTGTATTCTTTGATAGAGATGTCACATAAAATATAAAGTGTCAATGTCGTCAAGTGAGAGTGATGTTAGGCCCAGCTGATATAAGTTCTATGATGATATGAATAATTTTAGGTTAAATTCATTCACATTTGTGTAATGTGTGGCAAATGTAAATTGGTGAAAATGTAACACATAATTGACTTGAGCGTGAATACGTCAGTAACAGGAATCGAACCCGGGACTCCCACATGAAAGACGCAGGACTTAACCACTCGACCAGCGTCTTTCTCTGTGACGACTCTGGAATTCTTCTATCTGATAATGTCGTAAAGACAGCAGTTTAAAAGAATATTTTTAAATTACTGGAAATTTGTCAAAAGTGACCAAGAACGTAAGGTAATTTTTTTTTTGCTGATATTGTTTTCGGACAACACAGATAGTCATGCGGGAGGTGTGCAGAACTGTTCTTTGACACTGTGTTTACTTCCGGTACATATTCTCTGCAACACGGCCTGTTTAAGCTTTGTCTTTAGCCTGCCCACGACCAGGCTAGCTCCGACGACTGTGTTGCCGCAGTAACTCAGCGGGAACTAAGGTTAGCGAGAGTCATGGAACCGAACTCTCACTAAAACTAGCGCAAACTGTTGAATAAAACCGGGCTTTGTGCTTAGCCGCGTTCGTGGAATACCCCTCTGCTGCCCTATTGTTTTCTTTGTTTGTTTTGATTTAGGTTTGACCTAATCTCCACCTTCCAATGTAACATTAGAGGAAAGGAAGCCCTTCATTGCTCTAGAGAAAGACCACAGCATCAACATCCTGCCTGCGGACAAAGAGAGATGCACAGTGATCCTGAACTCAGCTGATTATGAGGCTAAGGTGAACAGCCTACTCAGTGACACCGCAACCTAGGAATTACTGAAACGAGACCCCACCAATGGGTACAAAAAGATAATTGATTGCTTGCAGAAGCTGGAGAAAGAAGTCATTGATCAACAGCTGTATTACAGACTGTACCCTGGTCACGCCTGTGGTGGATTTTCAAAAAGTTCCACTGAGGTCGAGTTACGCAATTAAATAATATTTATTTAAAAATAGTGCGTGCAAGTACAAAGTACAAAATATTATCGTATAGTGAGCTTATATGAAACTTTTTGGAAGAATAGACGCCGGAGACAGAATGACAAGGTCTGAATTCCTCTGACCCAGGATTGGAGAAAAATCAGCCCCGAACTATCTCCCCCTACAGTTTTACTCTGGAGCATATCATCACATCAGGCCCATATTTGGAATGGCTTCTGGCTCCTCGCCTTGGTTTCATAACTTGTTATTTAGTTATCCAAACATCTCCAAACAGACCAGGTCAGCTTGACATTCCTGGCCCTAAACTGCTCTGTTTCCAGGAATTGTTAATGTTCTGGCTAGGTCAATAGATCTGATCTCAGACATCCTGTCCCCATAGTGATTATATAACACATCTGGTTACACAGAATTCCACAACACGCCCTTGCATCTACGGCCTCCCAAAGATTCACAAACAAGGAGTACCACTCAGACCCACTGTATGTGGCCAAACACCTAAAAACCATCCCGGCTCCTCTGGTCATGAACACGGAGCACCATATCGAGAACACAACCGAATCTGTGAACAAAGTCAAGTTTCTCCAGTTTGATCGGGGTGAGACAATGGTTTCCTTTGATGTGACCTCTCTTTTCACTTGTATCTCCACATCGGTAGTGGTGGAAGCAGCGAGAAAGAGACTACTGCAGGATACCAAGGGGAGAGAACCAAACTTTCACCTGACCAAATCTGCCAACTGCTGGAAATTTGTCTGAATACCACCTATTTCCAGTTCCAGGGTACTTCTCCAGGCAAATCCACGGCTGTGAGATGGGCTCACCGGTCTCCCCAATCATGGCTAACTTATACATAGAACAATTTGAACAGAGTGCTTTGGCCTCATATCCAGGCACTCCACACACACATTGGTATCGTTATGTTGATCATAATTTCTCAAAAATCAAAATTCAAGATTTGGAACCTTTTACTGCACATATCAATTCTATAGATCCGAAGATCAAATTCACTCATGTACCTGTGTAGGTCCTGGAGAAACACGCAGTCGTTCCATAGGGGCAGGAGACTGAACGATGCTCAGAGCCGGAGCCGCTCATGCACTGCAGTCTGGGAACTGTGGAGACACGCACATGATACACACATGATACACACACGATACACACACGATACACACATGATACACACATGATACACACATGATACACACATGATACACAGGGCAGGAACCGGTTCGCATACACAGAAAAGTAACGTTGCTCCAAATTGATAAAGGAACTATGTTTCTTTACCAAATTTTCAGTCTTAGCTTTACATTATTTTTACCCGAAAAAAGTAGTTACATTACTGTATCGCCTTAGACTCAACACCGCCCCCTACCAAGGAACCTACTGCCAAGAAACCCGCTACCAAGGAACCCACTACCAAGGAACCTACTGCCAAGAAACCCCCTACCAAGGAACCTACTGTCCACTACCAAGGAACCCACTACCAAGGAACTCAATACCAAGGAACACGCTACCAAGAAACCCACTACCAAGGAACCCGCTACCAAGGAACCCACTACCAAGGAACCTACTGCCAAGAAACCCCCTACCAAGGAACCTACTGTCCACTACCAAGGAACCCACTACCAAGGAACTCAATACCAAGGAACCTTCTGTCCATTACCAATGAACCCACTACCAAGAAACCCTCTACCAAGGAACCCACTACCAAGGAACTCACTACCAAGGAACCCATTACCAAGGAACTCACTACCAAGGAATCCACTACCAAGTCTCTATGTGTAAAATGAGGAGCAGCACTCACAGGACGGGTTGGCAGTGTTGCAGTTGTCTGTGTCGCAGCATGTGAGGTTGTGGAGCTGAATATTGGAGCCATCGTCATTAGTAACAAACTGAGACCCTGGAGCTGTACAGACCGAGGCAGCAGCACAGCCTTTTTGGATCCCGCTGTAGCTGAAGATGTAGCTCCTGCTCCTAATAACAGGACGGGTTAAATGCAGAGAAGAAGTTCTCCTGTGTGAGATCAATAAAGTCACTTCTTCTTCTTCATCTTCATCTTCATCTTCATCTTCATCTTCATCATCTTCATCTTCATCTTCATCATCTTCATCTTCATCTTCATCTTCATCTTCTTCATCTTCATCTTCATCTTCATCTTCATCTTCATCTTCTTCATCTTCATCTTCATCTTCTTCTTCTTCTTCTTCACTACTGTAAGAACCTGAAACCAGGACAGATGCAGGTCAGATCTGAAGAGACCTCTCTAAGAACCAGACCTGTACCAACCACCTGTACCACCTGTAACCAATCAGAGAGAGCCACAGACATGCAGTGACCAATCAGACGACAGTACTGTACCTGCATATCCTTGAGAGAAACACAACGGGGCCAGTTTGGAACAGGTCACAGAGTGCTGAGAAGAACATGATGGGTCTGTGCACACCAAACACTGTAACCCCAGATCTGAGAGAGACACAGGTTAGACCGGGACTGAACCAGGACTGAACCAGAACTAAACCAGGACTGAACCAGGACTGAACCAGGACTGAACCAGGACTGAACCAGGACTGAACCAGGACTAAACCGTACCTGAAAAAGAACTCACCTGGGACATTGCAGTGGGAAGTGTTGCAGCAGGACACTGGGGAACTGAGACCAATATGTTGTTGCGACAGGCTGGTGTTGTTGCACAGATTCTCAGAGACACAGCCGTAAAATGGGCGAGATGAGTTATTCTCGTCATCTATAAGGAAAGCTGTAAAAAATATAAAACAGTAATGTCCCTTACCTTCTTCAGACCACAGTAGAAGAGGCTCTTTTGAATGGTACTCACACACATCCTGTCCACAGACCTCCTGAGCGTTACAGCTCACATTCTCAGTGCATTCATAAGAGAAAGGATCACAGCTGTAGCACTTCAGAGAGCCAACAGGGGGCGCCATAACTGAAACAAATGCGTCTTAAATGAGACCTTTTCAAAGTGCAGAACATCTGCTGATAAGAGAATCACTCACCGGAGTGAGTCTCGTTGTTGCAGTTGTCTGTGTCGCAGCACGTTATATTTGCATCATAAGAGTGGGGGCCATAATTATATGACACAAAGTCAGACCCTGCAGCTGTACAGTCCCAAGGAAAAGCACAGCCTTTATCGGTCGAGGTGAAGGTAAGATTGTAGTTTCCATAGTTGTAGGAGGCTAAGGACACAAAAGGAACAAATAAGAATCTCCTAAAGAGGTCAGTGCAGATGCTGGTGCAGCACAACCTGAAAAAAACACATTCAGTCCCACACGTGTCTTTGGCCACTTCAACAAAGTGAGGCATATTTGTTATTCAGATTTGATGTAAGTTTCTGTTTTATTATTATCTGTATTATTAAATACATCTGTCCTTAAACCCTGTTTTTGTTGATTTGTTTATGCCCCTCTCTTCACCCGAGTGTCCAAGACAGGAGGCCACTCGGGTTCAGATCAGGGAGGTCATTCCTCCCACTCACCCCTCTCCAGGTATGACGTGTGTATTGAAGCCCCCCAGGAGAAAAGCGGAGTCCCCGGTCGGTGCACTGTCCAGTACCCCTCCCAGAGACTCCAAGAAGGCCGGGTACTCTAGATTGCTGTTCGCCCCGTAGGCCGACACAACAGTGAGATTTTTAAGATTAAGATTAAGATTAACCCTTTATTGGTCTCACACACCATGACACACAGTGACACATGGGAGCAATTTGACTTCTGCATTTGACCCATCCTTTTCAGGAGCAGTGAGCAGCCATCTTTTTGGCGCCCGGGGGGCAGTCTCTCGGCAGTACCGAGAGACCTGTCCCCGACCTGAAGGCGCAGGGACATGGCCCTCTCGTTCACCAGGGTGAACTCCAACACACGGCGGCTGAGCTGTGGGGCAATGAGCAGGTCTACACCGGCCCGCCGCCACTCCCCACGGGCAACGCCAGAGAAATGGAGGGTCCAGCCCCCCTGAAGGAGCTGGGTTCCAGAGCCCAAGCTGTGGTGGAGGTGAGGCCGACTATATCTAGTTGGTAACGCTCAACCTCCCGCACGTGCTCGGGCTCCTTCCCCCCAGTGAGGTGACATTCCATGTCCCCAGAGCTCGTCTCCATGTCCAGAGATCCGGTCGTCGAGGCCCCTGCCTTCAACTGCTACCCAGATCTTCTGCACCAGCCCCTATGGGTCCTCCTGTGGGTGGTGGGTCCACTGGAGGACGGCCCCACGTTGCTCCTTCGGGTTGTGCCCGGCCAGGCCCTGTGGGGGAAGGCCCACCAGACGCTCGCCGTCAAGCGCCCACCCCAGGCCTGACTTCAAGGTGCCCCGGTGACGTCAATCCAGGTGACATAACTGGCCTTACAGTGTTTTGCAACATAAGGGGTTCTGAACCGCTCTCAGTCTGACCCGTCCCCAGGACCTGTTTGCCTTGGGTGACCCTAAAGGGGCATGAAGCTCCCGGGATCATTCGGGACTGAAACCCTCCACCAGGTTAAGGTGGAGGTTCAAAGAGGGGTGTGATCAGGTGTATTAGTACACCTGATGACATCACAGTGTGTATAAGACGGAGAGAGGCAGTGGGAGAGAGCGTCTGTCTTCTTCTGTGGTGAAATCACAGGTCTCAGAATTCACCACAGAAGAAGAAGATATTTTACTCAACAAGAGCTGCTTCGTCACCACTCCAGAGTCGTGCATTTTTTCACTAATATCCTTCCCTGGGGTCCAGAACACGCTCTTCTCTAATACTTTAGAAGATGAGTCTGGTCACTGGTGAATCTCCGTTTTCAGATGGGCGTGATTGACGGGTGGATTAACCAATCAGAGACATGCATGTACTGTTCATATCAGAAAGGATTATTACAGGGGCCTGAAAAACATGGCAGATTTCTGCAAAATCAATGAGATTTTCTTTGTAAAACATAAGTGACCAATGAGCTCCTTCGTTCTCTGGCTCTGTTCCTCTTGGTCCTGTCGGACAGTTGGGCTCCAGGTAGACGCCCTGCTCTGGAAATTAGCACTGTGCTAAATCCGGTATATTTATGTCGGTTTGTGTGATCTTATACAAATTGTGTGTTCATTAATATGCATTGTCCCTTCCAAATAAACGAATAAATATTAAATAAAATAAGATGGCGGCGTGTGAAGGCGCAGCGGCCCCTCTTCCGGCCAATAGCGTAGTGTTTTCGCCGTTTTCGCCGCCTTTGTCTAGTCTGTCTTGTTCGTCTTTAGTGTTTTTTAACAAGTACAGTAGGCAGTTCTTACTGGACATCGGCAGAACTGGCCAGCACAACTCCCTGGACACTGCACTAGAGGAGAAGCTAGCGCGCTTCGGACTACTCCGCCGGCCTGCTGCTAATGCTGCTAATGCTGCTAATGCTGCTACACCGGACTCGCCTGCTGCCCCCCGCCCGGAGAGAAGACGTTGCAAGCGGTGCGCGAGGAAGCAGAAGCGAGACAAGAGGTATCAGAGCTAGGCTAACAGCTAGCCCGCACCGGCCGGCTATTCCATCCATTCTCCTCGCCAACGTGCAGTCTCTGGACAATAAAATTGACTATATCAAACTGCGGGCTGCCCAGCGCGACGTGAGGGAGTGTTATGTTTTTGTTTTTACGGAAACATGGCTCCATGACAACATCCCGGACTCAGCGGTGCGCCTGGACGAGCTAACATGCTACCGCTCGGATCGAGCTAGCGGTCCGAGGGAAATAACAGCGATCATGCTGGTCGCTGTTTACATCCCCCCCACACCGAACAGCGCTGATAGAAGGGAGGCACTGTATGAGCTGTATAACTCCATTAGTGAGCAACAGACGGCTCACCTGGACGGATTTTTTATCCTTGCCGGGGATTTCAACCATGCAGACCTCAGAACTGTCATGCCACAAATGCATCAGCATGTTGATTTCCCAACTAGAGGAACCAACATTTTGGACATGGTTTACACACCACACAAGGGAGCATACAAGGCTTACCCCCTCCCCCACATAGGCCTCTCTGACCACATCTCTGTTGTGCTCAGACCGGCATACAGACCCCGTGTGAGGGTCTCCAGGCTGGCTCTGAAGCAGATCCAGGTGTGGCCAGAGGGGGCCTCATCTGCACTACAGCACTGCCTCGGTACAACAGACTGGGCAGTGTTCAAACAGGCCGCCACATACAACAATCACACTGACATTGAGGAGTACGCAGACATCACCAAATGCATTGGTGATGTCACACACACCAGGACCATCATCACCAGGGCTAACCAGAAGCCATGGCTGACAGGGGAGGTTCACAGGCTGTTGAGAGCCAGGAACGCTGCCTTCAGAGCCGGGGATGTCACACATCTGAAGGCAGCAAGAACCAACCTGTCTCGTGGCATCAGGAAAGCCAAACACAAATACACACAGAAAATAACCGGACACTTTAGAGACAGCAGGGACACACGGAGTCTGTGACAGGGCATCCAGAATATCACGGACTACAAACCCTCGCCACAGACCTGTGACAACAACATCACCCTGCTCAATGACCTCAACAGCTTCTTTGCACAGTTTGAGGCAGGAAATGACACCCGGCCCCAAAAACCTCTACCACCTCCCCACGACCAGCCCCTGTGTGTGTCTGCAGCCAGCGTGAAGAGAACACTCTCCAGGATCAACACCCGCAAGGCTGCAGGCCCGGACAACATCCCTGGTCGTGTGTTGAAAGACTGTGCAGAGGAGCTCAAGGATGTCTTCACAGACATCTTTAATGCTTCTCTGAGCCAGGCTGTCGTTCCCTCCTGCTTCAAAACCACTACCATCGTTCCCGTGCCAAAGAAGCCCACTCCGGCCACTTTTAATGACTATCGCCCTGTTGCACTGACCCCCATCATCATGAAGTGCTTTGAACAGCTAGTCATGGCACACATTAAATCCATCCCCCCCACCCCACCCTAGACCCATTCCAGTTTGCATACCGGGCCAACCGCTCTACCGAGGATGCAATCTGCTCTGCTCTTCACCCGGCTCTCACCCACCTGGACAATAAAGACTCATATGTGAGAATGCTGTTCATAGATTTCAGTTCAGCATTCAACACTATAATCCCACAGCAGCTCATTATCAAACTAGACCACCTGGGGCTTCAGACCTCACTGTGTAATTGGCTGCTGGACTTCCTCAGTGAGAGGCCACAGGCAGTGCGGGTCGGCAGAAACACCTCAAGCTGCATTAGACTGAGCACAGGAGCCCCCCAGGGCTGTGTGCTCAGTCCAATGCTCTTCACTCTGCTGACCCACGACTGCTCACCAGCGTTCAGCACCAATCACATTGTGAAGTCTGCGGACGATACGACTGTGGTGGGTCTCATCTCTAATAACGATGAGACAAACTACAGGAGTGAGGTGAGCCTTCTGACCCAGTGGTGCAGCAATAACAATCTCCTTAATGTTGAAAAGACCAAGGAGATTGTAATTGACTTCCGGAGAGGCCCCACCCAGCACCCCCCACTGTCCATCAACGGTGCTGCTGTAGAGAGGGTGAGCAGCACCAAATTCCTGGGGGTGCACATCAGTGAGGACCTCTCCTGGACAGTGAACACTGCATCACTGGCAAAGAGGGCTCAGAAGCGCCTCTATTTCCTCCGCAAACTGAGGAGAGCTGGAGCCCCTCCACCCATCATGACCACCTTTTACCGAGGCACCATTGAGTGTTCTGACCAGCTGCATCACTGTGTGGTACGGGAGCTGCACTGAACAGAACAGGAAAGCCCTGCAGCGCATAGTGAATGCAGCTGGAAGGATCGCTGGTGTCTCTCTCCCCTCCCTCCTGGACATTTTTAACACTCGCCTCACGCGCAGAGTGTCCAGCATTGTGGGTGAGCCGAGCCACCCCGCACACAGCCTCTTCAGCCTCCTGCCCTCGGGGAGAAGGTACCGGAGTCTCCGGGCCCACTCCACCAGGCTGTCAAACAGCTTCATCCACCAGACTGTCAAACAGCTTCATCCACCAGACTGTCAGGAGGCTGAACTCTCACCTGAACTCTCACCTTACCCGTCTCCCACCCCTCACCCCCCATATTGGCATAACCTGTATTCCATAAAATACATATCACTCTAGACACTTTAAAAAAACTGCTGCTAAGGACTACTGTTGCACTGTTGCACATTTACATTTACTACTGGATTTTACTCCTGTTGTTTACTCCTGTTATTGCACTAGAATTACTACTGTTGCACATTTATTTTATCTTAACTCACTGCTGTATCTTCCATTGCACATTTTTGATGCACACTGCACACTTTGGACATCTGTATATAGGTATTTATTTATTATGTTGCACTGCTTTAAGATTTTAGATCTTAGACTTTAGTTTAACTTTAGATAGTTTTTGTTGTGTTTTGTCTTTTTTTACACTACTTGGCTAGAGAGAAACGTAATTTCGATTCACTGTATGTTGAACACATATGGCAGAATTGACAATAAAGCTGACTTTGATCTTGATCTTTGAACTTTATCATTAAAACTATACTATACTATACTAACTATACTATACTAACTTATACTACTAATCTGAAGGAATGTTCTTCTTGGAATGAAAGAATTAATTTCTGCTCTTTTGTGTTTTGATGGGAATTACCAAATAATCTGATTTAATGTGGTGGAACAAGTTTGGACTCTGGGCGTAGCACCTACTGACTGTCACGGGAAAAAAACAGTGACTCAGGACTTTCTTTTAGACAAACTGAAAAACAAGGCCACGGCTGAAGTCCCCTTCTGTCCACGGCACCAAGACAAGATGACCCGGAGGACACCAGGTGCACGACTGAGAGCAGAGGACACATGACACACTGTGATAACTGACCACTGTCTGCGAAAAGTTCCTGATGTGTGAAAATGTTTGAAATATACGAGTGGCGACAATAAATTATATGGAAACTCAGGATATCTAAACTTGAGAGTGCTGCAGATGGAAACCCGCTTCCTGAACTAGAATCTGGTCCCATCGTCTCATAAAACAGGAAAATGCGACAGTCGGTTCACGTAAAGAGCTGAACGTGAGAAATGTTCAGTTACCGATGGAAGTGCTGGAGACACACCGGGTCTGTCCTGAGGAGCAGTTCTGTGACGTCTGAGAAGAACACGAAGAATCTTCACAGAACCAGCACTGCAGACCAGCAGCTGCAAGAGACCAGACCAGGTTCAGCAAGGACTAAAGCAGGACTAAAGGTGGACTAAAGCAGGACTAAACCAGGACAAAAGCAGGACTAAAGCAGGACTAAAGCAGGACTAAACCAGGACTATACCAGGACTAAAGCAGGACTAAACCAGGACTATACCAGGACTAAAGCAGGACTAAACCAGGACTAAAGCAGGACTAAAGCAGGACTAAAGCAGGACTAAACCAGGACTATACCAGGACTAAAGCAGGACTAAACCAGGACTATACCAGGACTAAAGCAGGACTAAACCAGGACTAAAGCAGGACTAAAACCGGTCTAAACCAGGTCTAACCCAGGACTAAAGCAGGACTAAAGGAGGACTAAACCAGGTCTAAACCAGGACTAAAGCAGGACTAAACCAGGTCTAAACCAGGTCTAAACCAGGACTAAAGCAGGACTAAAGGTGGACTAAAGCAGGACTAAAGCAGGACTAAATCAGGACTAAACCAGGACTAAAGCAGGACTAAAACAGGTCTAAACCAGGTCTAAACCAGGACTAAAGGTGGACTAAAGCAGGACTAAAGCAGGACTAAACCAGGACTAAACCAGGACTAAACCAGGACTAAAGCACGACTAAAGCGCAAATAAAACAGGTCTAAACCAGGTCTAAACCAGGACTAAAGCACGACTAAAGGAGGACTAAAGCAGGACTAAACCAGGACTAAAGCAGGACTAAAGCAGGACTAAAGCAGGTCTAAAGCAGGACTAAAGCAGGACTAAAGCAGGACTAAAGCAGGTCTAAAGCAGGACTAAAGGTGGACTAAAGCAGGACTAAAGCAGGACTAAAGCAGGACTAAACCAGGACTAAACCAGGACTAAAGGAAACGTGCCTAAAGCCAAACTGAAATCACACACATACCTGAGTGGATGAACAGTGCCACCAGAGCCAAGAGCTTCACAGAGGTCTTCATCGTCCTGCTCCTGCTGGCTCTTCTGACTCTTCTGACTGCTGCACTTCTTTCTACACCTGAATGAGGGTGTGGCTGTGCTTCTATTTTTAATTGGACTGTCCAGTTGGCGAGTTGGGCTGTGGGTGGATGCTCTGCTCTCACTTTTATCACTAAACACAAATCTGTGACTGCACTGAACAAAAGGGTCATTCCAGAATTGGAGGACATTTTACGTCCCACCCATCAAATATTAAATAATCCACATACAAAATACTAAAACATGCAGTTTGTGAGTGAATTTACCAAATTACCAAATCTTTAAAAAAAAAAAAAAAAACTAAAAGAATGCTTGAAAATAGTTTTAAAAATACCAAATAAGTCTGGAGTACCCCCAAAATGCCATTTTCCTCTAATGGCCAAACTGAATCTCAAATAAAACAGTTAACATTAAATTTAAAATTTCTTGTTTTTTCTATAATTTGTTTCATTGCCATTTCTTGTAACTGTGGAACATGTGTTTTAATAGACATAATATTTCAAATAATTATTATTATTCATGGAACATGTGTCACAACATGGACCAACCCTGTTACCAGAACATTTTTAGTCTGGTAGAAGAAGAAGAAAACAGAACCACATGATCAATCAATCAATCAATCAACAGTGAACCACATGATCCCCTGGACTTGACATCATCAAACAGTTTTCCAAAACAATGGGCAGAGCAAACATTTATCTTCTAGTTTTCATATTTTTATAACATCGTTAGTCTTGGTTGAATGTCTCACTCTGCCTCATGCAACCCTGTTATGCAAATGATCAGAATAAGACAAGTATTATTATTTTTCCTTTATTTATTTGTATAAATAAATAATCAATCAAATCTATTGTTATTATTATCATTAAAACCTGTTCAGTGATCGTATCACCTGAAGGAATGTGGTGGAACAGGTTTGGACTGTGGAGCTGCACATTCCCTGATCTTCTGACTGTCACGAACCCGACCCACGAGAGCCAATCACAGAGCTCTCCGACCCACGAGAGCCAATCACAGAGCTCTCCAACCCACGAGAGCCAATCACAGAGCTCTCCAACCCACGAGAGCCAATCACAGAGCTCCCCGACCCACGAGAGCCAATCACAGAGCTCCCCGACCCACGAGAGCCAATCAGACACTTACGGTGCCTCATGCCTGCACCTTGGCCAAAAAGTTTCTCTAGTACTGATCAGTGAACGAGACTGTTTGAAAATGAGTCTTCATGTATTTCTGGTCCACTGGTTTCTTCTTCATAGTCATAGTTTGCTTTATTGTCGAAAAACCATATGTACATGTACATAGAGTAAATTTGAAATTCTGTTTCCCCGCTAATCAGGCAGGACAGTGATAGAGCGGATAGGGGAGGGGCCACTGTGCACGCGCCGCCGACTGGGAGATACAGAGTGGAAAAGACGCAATTACAATCAGTGACAATTATTCACAACATGTAATGACAGAAAACAATTGGACAGGTAACATACGGTGTGTTTTTCTTTGGCAACAAGAGGGAAGGATGTGGGGCAAGGGAGCAGATCAGAAATCAATGAAATTGATTGAAAACTGAAAATATCCATCCTAAAAATAGACAGGGCAGTATTACTTAATACATGTGAGTGAGCCGAATGGAATGTCTTGTTTTGTTTTGTAGAGTGCTGTGAGATAAGGACATGTTTGTGCAGAAGATGCAGTCAAAACAAAAAGTCCAGTTCAGTTGAATCTCATTTTCCAGGAGAATTGATTACAAAAGGGTAATTTAACATAATCGATACATTTTAGAACCCAGGTGAACAGACAATTTCCCAGAACTCTGTTTTCTGTCAGGTCCCAACTTCCTGCAGGGCTGCACGACTCGCAATCCTCCCCCCACACATGATAATGAATACGGACTGAGCCGCTGTTCCCCACAGTTCCACATCCATTTATCCACGATGTTATCCAGCGCTAGGGGGGTCCCACAGATGGGATGAAACAGTTCATCTGTGTTTTTCCTTCTGATGTTGCCTTCCCCCTTCCCCCGAGTTCGCAGTTCCCCGTGAAATGACTGTCCGGCAGTTCGGGACTCTTTTTATCCGCTCGTCTCCAACATCCCCCAGGCCAATCCAGATGTCCTGCCATCAAAATTCCAATAGTAATCGCTCCGTGTCCTCCGGTAACAGCGGTGCCAGGCACACAACGCGTCCTTCGTGTATCAGGCAGCACGTTCCCGTAGGACTGACCGGCTCTCCGGACCGGCGCTCCTCTGTAAAAAAAAGCGTAGGGACCAGCTTTATCCAATTCATGATTTAGGATTTGAAAAATCTGTTCCAACAGGAGAAAAAAGATGAGACGACAGAAATAAAACATCACACAGAGCAAAGATAAGGGAGGAAGAGAAAAGTGTGTCCGCTCCTCATGACAGCTAGGAGTGAAGCTTTGTTTAAGGGCGGCCCAGTAGAAGGTTTCTGCAGAACTGCCTCTGGAGGATCCTCCACCTTGATGTTCTCAGGACTCCAGAGGCACCAGCAGCTTTAATCCCTGTGTGCTGCTTTGTAAAGGCGTTTTAGCAGCTGCTTTCTGAATCCGATGTGTTTGTCTGGCAGAAACCTTCCTCATTGTGTTTTTATCTGCATGAATCCGTGTGTCTGAATCAGACACAAATCTCTTCATAGTTCCATGATCACGCTTAAGTTTTGGTGAAATATCTGAGGTTTTCATACCTCGTCCAAGGTTTAACTATTTCACTCTTTTCTGCACTAGATCCTTTTTCTTTCCCATTTTGCTTGAAAATGTTTCTCTGCTGAATAATGTGAATGTCCCTCTGAAGTCGTTTTTCCTTTAGGCTACGTTTACACATCACCGGGTATGTTGACAAATAAATATTTCTCTCCCTCCGTGGATCCGTCTCCCTCCGTCAGTGGATCACTGACTTCCTGACGGACAGGAAGCAGCACGTGAGGCTGGGGAAGAATGTCTCGGACTCCCGGACCATCAGCACCGGCTCTCCCCAAGGCTGTGTTCTTTCTCCTCTGCTCTTCTCCCTGTACACCAACTGCTGCACCTCCTCCCACCAGTCTGTCAAGCTCATCAAGTTTGCAGATGACACCACGGTCATTGGACTCATCTCGGACGGGGATGAGTCTGCCTATAGGACAGAGGTTGACCGTCTGGCGTCCTGGTGCAGCCAGAACAACCTGGTGCTGAACGCCCAGAAGACAGTGGAGATCATTGTGGACTTTAGGAAGCACACAGCCCCACTCCTCCCCATCATCCTGACCGACTCCCCCATTACCACTGTGGACTCATTCCGCTTCCTGGGGACCACCATCACCCAGGACCTCAAATGGGAGCCCACCATCACCTCCGTCATAAAGAAGGCCCAGCAGAGGATGTACTTCCTGAGGCAGCTGAAGAGATTCAACCTGCCAACACGGACAATGGTGCAATTCTACACTGCCATCATCGAGTCCATCCTCACCTCCTCCATCACCGTGTGGTCTGCTGGAGCCACATCCAGGGACAAACAGAGACTGCAGCGTGTTGTGCGCTCTGCTGAGAAGGTGATTGGTTGCAGCCTGCCATCTCTGCAGGACCTGTACACCTCCAGGACACGGACACGTGCAGGTCGGATTGCATCCGATCCTTCTCACCCTGGACATGGACTCTTTGACCTGCTTCCTTCAGGCAGGAGGCTACGGTCCATTCGGACCAGAACCTCCCGCCATAAAAACAGCTTTTTCCCCTCTGCTGTCGGACTTTTGAACAATAACAACACTAGGACTCTTCTCACCCACCCTCCCACCCACCCGCTCTGTGTCAGGCACATGACCCCACCCCCCGCTCTGTGTCAGTCACATGACCCCACCCCCCGCTCTGTGTCAGGCACATGACCCTGCGCCGGTTCTTCTTTTTGCACCTGACCATACCTGCACCTGCACTGCTATATCCTTGTACTCTTGTAAATTTGTTAGATTTAAGTTTTCTGCTACTCTATTTTATTCTATTTTATTTATTGCATGTTAAGTGTTGATTTACATTCTGCTTCAAGCACCGCAGAAATTTCCTAATGTTGTGAACTTGTTCAAACATATGGCATTAAAACATTTCTGATTCTGATTCTGATTCTCCGTTTTCCAAAATAAGGCCCCGTTTATATGTACACTGGTATTTTTAAAAACTGAGTCATTTCCTTTCGTTTGTACCCATCTTTTACACGCAAACGGCGAATTCGCCTCTGATAACGAAGGAGAACGTTCTGCAAGCCAATCAGAATCGCACTTTTGGTGCGTCAGCTCCTAAAACAGTTTATCTCACTTTACAAACGTGAAACTGTAGTTTTCCAGAATCTACACTCTAGCCAGAGTTTTTAGAAAGATTCATTTTCAGAGGCGAATTCACCGTTTGTGTGTAAAAGATGGGTACAAACGAAGGGAAATGTCTCTGTTTTTCAAAAATACCAGTGTACGTGTCAACGGGGCCTTTAATTGGACTCACCTGGAAAACTCATCGGCTCAAGTGAGACACAAGACCATCCATGAGCTTCACTGGAAAACCAAACATCTGACCTTTATGACACTTTTGTATAATCTGGAACGTGGTGTAGTTTTAAAGGTCCCATGGCATGAAATTTTCACTTTCTGAGGTTTTTAAGAAGAAGAAGTGAACTTTATTAATCTCACACTGGAGAAATTCTTCTCTGCATTTTAACCCATCCTATATATATATACATATATATTAGGAGCAGTGGGCAGCACACACATTAGGGCGCCCGGGGACCATCTCCATGATCTTCTTGCTTCGGTTTGGTCAGGACCTAAGCTGGAGTACCTATGGTGCATGTTTTGGGTGTTTGTGCATGTTTTTGAACGTTAATGTGAGCTCCCCTACCCTGTTTAGCCCCCCCCCCCCCATGGTTAAAAGTTGTGAAATGTCTAAACTGAGCATTTGCGATCCTTTTCTGCGTTACAAAAAATCGGAGCTCAAACGGGCGATTTTGAACAAGGCACCTTATTGACGTCAGATCGAAAAAAGAAATGCAAATGCAGTTCCACCCCCGTCTGTCTGTACTCAGCGTCTCTGTAAATCACGCCCAGAGAGTTTGGACTGCGAATGCGCTAGGCAATGCGAAATGCGTTTTTTTATTTGCCTGGAGGCACGTCCGAGTGTTTCTAGGCTCGGAAGTCCTTTATCTGAGCCTCTGGACCTTTGAACAGCAGTGGTTTAATTTTATTTTCTGTGGAAATGTGTTTATTTTTCAATGGAACGCTTCAAATCTCTCCCCCCGTGCAAAAACACGGAAATGGATCAGCTGAGAGCTCAGAGCGAGAGGGAGAATTTGGCCACGCCCCCACCCTCTACTATAGGCCAGCTCTTTTCTCCTCATTTGCATTCAAGCAACAACGCCCATTATGGAGTGTTCCAGAGAGAGAAAAATTACTCTTTCTCATCTTATCTCTGTTTCTCATGCACTGAGTGTTGATTTTGAAGAAGGATTCATTTACAGTATTAGGGAACCATTAAGGAGCCATAGAAAAGCATCAAGGGAAACTGATCAGGGACTGCGGATGGAAACTAGCTTTGTAGCTATACTCTGGTGCAGAACATCTCTGTCTTTGTACTTAATGTCTCTGTACATTGTCCCTTCAAATAAAGACCATTCATTCATTCATTCATTCATTTTCTTCCGCTTTTCCATTTTCTGGGTCGCGGGGGCAGCAGTCCAAGCAGTGTTCTGCTGCCCAGAACACAATGCACCAGCCCACATGAATCCTCCCGCGGGTGGTGGGTCCACAGGAGGCAAATAAAGACTAAGCTAAACTAAACTAAACTAAGAAGTACCATGTCATGGGATCTTTAAAAATACTTTCCCATCAGTTCATCCGGGCAGAGTTTCAGGTGTGTGAGGTGTGTCAGAGGACCTGACACGGGGGAATGCTTCAGATGATAACAAGTAGAATTTCCTGTTATGCTGTGATAGTTTTTTGGTATGATCAGGCCTGTTTATTTGCACAGGGACAATGCACAACATTTCTTTGACCTTTGAAATAAAGAAAATTAAGATGCAGGTTCCAGGTTATTTCCACCTGTCGTCCCAGGACAGGCTGATGTTAATTAAATATAATATGACAGAGATTGTAAATGGGGAATAGACCAGTGCATAAGAATAATCACACATGTGCATACATATCAGATAAAGACCCTCACTTTGCCATTTCTAAAAAACATTCAAAAGAAATTCCTCTTCATACATCCACACACTCAGCAGCCCTAGTTTCACTCACACGTTCATCAATAATGAGCGCAGATTTCATATTCACCATTTCTTTGTTGGATGTGCAAACGTTTGAAAACTTGTACATGTGATAATCTCATTTGGCAAAATATTCCACTGACTCATGGCAGTAAAAGAGAAGCAGTTTTACTGAAAGAAGTCCTACACTCTAGTCTAGAGGTCGCCCTGGTGACTCGAGTCGTTTTTTCAGAGCTCAGGGTGATGAACCTTCTCAGAGGAGGAGCAGCAATACCATGAATAATTTTAAACATTAGGCAGATGTTCGCGTACATTATTATCAAAGTTTAGAAAATCACATTTAGAAAGAGTATGACAGTGGTGATACTGTCTGGATTTCTTGTGAATCTTTAGAGCGCTTTTATAGATTGATTCAAGAGGCTTTAAGGGTGTTTGGCGCCTGCGACCAGCTCGTCAGGCAATATAGAAAACAAGAGAATCATGGAGTTTAAATACATGTGCGACGCCTCGATAGTCAGAGATCCTCGTATGGTTAAATTTGAGAGAATTTCTAAGCTTTTTTACATGATTTTTAAAAGTCAGTGTTGCTCACTGAAAACGTATAACTCAGATTACTGAAATCGATTTTGTCTTAATCGAGTCACGACTGGCTAAAAGTCTGAACACACTTTTCCGTTTGTTTTTCTTCTTTAGTTCCATGATTCTTCTCACCGTGGATCCTCACTCTCTGAGGGACGCTTGTGAACGGGTGGAGGTTGTGAGGTTTTGCCTTGGATGTGGTGTGTGATGGAGCGGGTGGAGCTGCTGTAGGAAGGGTGTGATGTGTTGATGGAGGCGTGTGAATGGTTTTAGTCTTTTCAAAATGAAAGAGGGACACACGCTCACACTCAGCTTCAGCTCCTTTTGGCTGCGTTTGCTTCTGTCTGATGATGAACACGCGTCATTTCAACAAAAAAGCCAAAATAAGTGAATCTAAACACACAGAACAACAGATGCACTGTGCTCGGTTCGATGAGGAGGAAGACCTTCAGGCTCTGCACAGAACATGACCTTAAGGACTTGTTTAAAGAGCTTTTCACTCATTTGGCGGGGACAAAGCTCATGGTCAACCTTGCAAAGTGTGAGTTTGCGAGGGCGACTGTGAGCGACCTAGGACGGGTCACAGGCCAGGGCCAAGTCCAAAACTTGCAGCAAAAGTTCAAGTGGTTGAGCAATTCCCAGTTCTAACCACTGAAAGGGAACTCCTTTTGGACTTGTGGGCTACTACAGGTGTTTTTGTTGTAAATGTTCATCCGCTGTGGCTCTGTTACCAAATATGGTCTCCTGTTTGTCAGCAGGTGAAAAGGCTCCTCTGCACCGCTCCTGTTCTGGCCACTCCACGTCCTGCCCAGCATTTCCAACTCCACGGAGATGGACCAGCAAAACCAAATACACCCCTTTTCTTCGGCAGGAGATGGTGCCACTGCAGGATCAAGATGGAAGAAAGCCAGATGCCCTGGACAGCTCTCCTGCTCCCTCTCATGTGATTGTGGCTTAACATGTGAATAGAGATAAAAAGACTTTTACCCAAACTATCCAAAGTGAAAGTACTGACCAGAGCTTTAGGGAAGTCTCAGGTTCAAGTCCCAAACTGTGTGGACCTCCTGATGTGTGGACCTCCTGGTGTGTGGACCTCCTGATGTGTGGACCTCCTGATGTGTGGACCTCCTGATGTGTGGACCTCCTGATGGTTGGACCTCCTGATGTGTGAACCTCCTGGTGTGTGGACCTCCTGATGGTTGGACCTCCTGATGGTTGGACCTCCTGATGTGTGGACCTCCTGGTGTGTGGACCTCCTGATGTGTGGACCTCCTGATGTGTGGACCTCCTGATGGTTGGACCTCCTGATGTGTGGACGTCCTGATGTGTGAACCTCCTGATGGTTGGACCTCCTGATTTTTGGACCTCCTGATGTGTGGACCTCCTGGTGTGTGGACCTCCTGATGTGTGGACCTCCTGATGGTTGGACCTCCTGATGTGTGAACCTCCTGATGGTTGGACCTCCTGATTTTTGGACCTCCTGATGTGTGGACCTCCTGGTGTGTGGACCTCCTGATGTGTGGACCTCCTGATGGTTGGACCTCCTGATGTGTGGACCTCCTGATGTGTGAACCTCCTGATGGTTGGACCTCCTGATGGTTGGACCTCCTGGTGTGTGGACATCCTGATGGTTGGACCTCCTGATGGTTGGACCTCCTGATGGTTGGACCTCCTGATGGTTGGACCTCCTGATGTGTGGACCTCCTGATGTGTGAACCTCCTGATGGTTGGACCTCCTGATGTGTGAACCTCCTGATGGTTGGACCTCCTGATGGTTGGATCTCCTGATGGTTCGAACTCCTGATGGTTGGACATCCTGATATGTGGACCTCCTGATGGTTGGACCTCCTGATGTGTGGACCTCCTGATGTGTGAACCTCCTGATGGTTGGACCTCCTGATTTTTGGACCTCCTGATGTGTGGACCTCCTGGTGTGTGGACCTCCTGATGTGTGGACCTCCTGATGGTTGGACCTCCTGATGTGTGAACCTCCTGATGTGTGAACCTCCTGATGGTTGGACCTCCTGATTTTTGGACCTCCTGATGTGTGGACCTCCTGGTGTGTGGACCTCCTGATGTGTGGACCTCCTGATGGTTGGACCTCCTGATGGTTGGACCTCCTGGTGTGTGGACCTCCTGATGGTTGGACCTCCTGATGGTTGGACCTCCTGGTGTGTGGACCTCCTGGTGTGTGGACCTCCTGATGTGTGGACCGCCTGGTGTGTGGACCTCCTGATGGTTGGACCTCCTGATGTGTGGACCTCCTGGTGTGTGGACCTCCTGATGGTTGGACCTCCTGATGTGTGAACCTCCTGGTGTGTGGACCTCCTGATGGTTGGACCTCCTGATGTGTGAACCTCCTGGTGTGTGGACCTCCTGATGGTTGGACCTCCTGATGGTTGGACCTCCTGATGTGTGGACCTCCTGGTGTGTGGACCTCCTGATGTGTGGACCTCCTGATGGTTGGACCTCCTGATGTGTGGACCTCCTGATGTGTGAACCTCCTGATGGTTGGACCTCCTGATTTTTGGACCTCCTGATGTGTGGACCTCCTGATGTGTGAACCTCCTGGTGTGTGGACCTCCTGATGTGTGGACCTCCTGATGGTTGGACCTCCTGATGTGTGGACCTCCTGATGTGTGAACCTCCTGATGGTTGGACCTCCTGATGGTTGGACCTCCTGGTGTGTGGACATCCTGATGGTTGGACCTCCTGATGGTTGGACCTCCTGATGGTTGGACCTCCTGATGTGTGGACCTCCTGATGTGTGAACCTCCTGATGGTTGGACCTCCTGATGTGTGAACCTCCTGATGGTTGGACCTCCTGATGGTTGGACCTCCTGATGGTTGGACCTCCTGATGGTTGGACATCCTGATGGTTGGACCTCCTGGTGTGTGGACCTCCTGATGGTTGGACCTCCTGATGGTTGGACCTCCTGATGTGTGGACCTCCTGATGTGTGAACCTCCTGATGGTTGGACCTCCTGATGTGTGAACCTCCTGATGGTTGGACCTCCTGATGGTTGGACCTCCTGATGGTTGGACATCCTGATATGTGGACCTCCTGATGGTTGGACCTCCTGATGTGTGGACCTCCTGATGTGTGAACCTCCTGATGGTTGGACCTCCTGATTTTTGGACCTCCTGATGTGTGGACCTCCTGGTGTGTGGACCTCCTGATGTGTGGACCTCCTGATGGTTGGACCTCCTGATGTGTGAACCTCCTGATGTGTGAACCTCCTGATGGTTGGACCTCCTGATTTTTGGACCTCCTGATGTGGACCTCCTGGTGTGTGGACCTTCTGATGTGTGGACCTCCTGATGGTTGGACCTCCTGATGTGTGGACCTCCTGATGTGTGGACCTCCTGATGTGTGAACCTCCTGATGGTTGGACCTCCTGATGGTTGGACCTCCTGATGGTTGGACCTCCTGATGGTTGGACCTCCTGATGGTTGGACCTCCTGATGTGTGGACCTCCTGATGTGTGAACCTCCTGATGGCTGGACCTCCTGATGGTTGGACCTCCTGATGGTTGGACCTCCTGATGGTTGGACATCCTGATATGTGGACCTCCTGATGGTTGGACCTCCTGATGTGTGGACCTCCTGATGTGTGGACCTCCTGATGTGTGGACCACCTGATGTGTGGACCTCCTGATGTGTGGACCTCCTGATTTGTGGACCTCCTGATGTGTGGACCTCCTGATGGTTGGACCTGCCCATTTAAAGCCTGAGGGGGTTTAACCTGACATTAATTTGCACCAGATGCCCTTCCTCCCTCAGCGCAGTCTGTGCTGGACTCGGAGTTCAGGAGTGTCCGTGAAACCACCGACCTTTGTTTAGCCACAATTTATGAAGAACTTATACGATATTCATCTAAACAAAGGAAAACCAGGTCTAAACCAGGACTAAACCAGGTCTAAACCAGGTCTAAACCAGGTCTAAACCAGGACTAAACCAGGTCTAAACCAGGACTAAACCAGGTCTAAACCAGGTCTAAACCAAGACTAAACCAGGTCTAAACCAGGTCTAAACCAGGACTAAACCAGGTCTAAACCAGGTCTAAACCAGGACTAAACCAGGACTAAACCAGGTCTAAACCAGGACTAAACCAGGTCTAAACCAGGTCTAAACCAAGACTAAACCAGGTCTAAACCAGGTCTAAACCAGGACTAAACCAGGATTAAACCAGGTCTAAACCAGGTCTAAACCAGGACTAAACCAGGTCTGAACCAGGTCTAAACCAAGACTAAACCAGGTCTAAACCAGGTCTAAACCAGGACTGAACCAGGATTGACCCAGGACTGAACCAGGTCTAAACCAGAACTAAACCAGGTCTAAACAAGGCCTAAACTGGGTCTAAACCAGGACTAAATCAGTTCTAAACCAGGACTTAAACCAGGTCTAAATCAGTTCTAAACCAGGACCTTCAGATCACATGACACAGAACATGAGGAACGTTCTAAAGTGAACGGCGCCTGAGGTCACGTGACTTCACAGGAAATGAAGTGAGTCTCTGCTCCTCCAGCAGGGGGCGCACACGCTCAGGGAGTCGCTCAGGGCTCTGAACAGAACCGTGGCGCTCAGGTTTGATGTTTTTCTCTGACCTCTGACCTGGTTTTGTGGATGGCTCCAGCGCGTTTTTACGGTTTGTCCGTCTTATCCGTGAATGAAAGGAAGAACACAATGGGTTTATTTCCTAAAATGATCTGAAAGAATGTTTATGGACCGTTTGGTGTTGCTAAAGTTGAATTGTCACAGCACATTTGTTTGACATGAACATAGAGTGTATTTACTACTATAAATACATAGATCCACCTTGTGATGTCATCAAGGGGGGGTTTGCAGGTGAACAGCTCCTTTACCTTTAGTTCAGTCGAGATCACTGTGTGTGTGTGTGTGTGTGCGTGTGTGTGTGTGTGTGTGTGTGTGTGGGTGTGGGTGGGTGTGTGTGTGTATGTGTGTGGGTGTGGGTGGGTGGGTGCGCATGTGTTCTGTACATTTATAAATTCATAATTTGTAAATCATAAGTTGTAAATGCAGAATTTATTAATATTTGTCAGAATTAGAATCAAATATTTTATCTGGTTAAAAAGGGTTAAATAAATGTACACAACTGTGTACAGTTCTACACAGCTCTACTGTACAGTTGTGTACAGTTGTGTACAGTTGTGTACAGTTGTATGAGGGGCCGTTCAAGACATTATTCATTCTGGCCCTCTCACATACATTCACCTCTTATATACATATTTATACTCTTATATACATATATTGTACACATCTGACATACATGTGTATTAATCTTACATACCTATACCATACATATATATATATATATGTATACAGTATATATATATATATATATATATATATATATATATATACTCCCTTTGCACAGCCTACACCTTGGGTCTTGACCACACCAGACAAGACCCAAGGTGTAGGCTGTGCAAAGAGGCTCCTGAGACAGTCCAGCACATAACTGCAGGGTGTAAGATGCTGGCAGGGAAAGCATACATGGAGCGACACAACCAAGTGGCGGGCATAGTGTACAGAAACATCTGTGCAGAGTACGGGCTGGAGACCCCAAGGTCAAGGTGGGAAACACCTCTGAAGGTTGCGGAGAATGACCGAGCCAAGATCCTGTGGGACTTCCAGATACAGACTGACAGAATGGTGATGGAACCAACCAGACATAGTGGTGGTGGATAAGCAACAGAACAGAGCCGTGGTGGTGGACATTGCAATACCAAGAGATGGTAACATTAGGAAAAAGGAACACAAGAAACTAGAGAAATACCAGGGGCTCAAGGAAGAGCTGGAGAAGGCCTGGAAGGTGAAGGCATCAGTGGTGCCCGTGGTGATCGGAGCACTCGGGGCTGTAACCCCCAAACTGGAGGAGTGGCTACAACAGATCCCAGGAAAAACATCAGACATCTCAGTCCAGAAAAGTGCAGTACAGGAACAGCAAAGATACTGCAGAACTCTCAAGCTCCCAGGCCTCTGGTAGAGGACCCGAGCTGGATGAGAGTGAGAGACCAACCACCGTGGAAGGTGAGGAGCACTTTTTTTTTTTTTTCATATATATAAATATATATGAAATAAGTATTTGATCCTGTGCTTATTTTGTAGGTTTGCCCACTGACAAAGCGCCTCAGTTATGACATTGAAAACTTAAAATTTGAAATAGACAGCTTACTAAACAAAATAACATTTCTAGTTCCAAAAGAAATGTTTCAAAGGATCCATGACTCTATAGCCACGGTCAGGTGAGACAATACAATAAAACCAAAGAGCGGCGCATAAGGAAGTTTGCGCAACTCCAAAATCAAAATCAAACTAACGTCAAGGATCGGAGTGACAAAAGGAAGGAGGATAAACCTAACCAATCAGTGCACAAAGAACGCTGGGTGAGAAATCTTTCCAACCGGGTACTCACTCAGACAGAGAAAGAAGTTCTGTGCAAAGGAATTTCTCTGTGACTCCTAACCACATCCCCACGGTGGACTACATCACAGCAGCGGAAACCACCTGCTCCTAATATATATATATATATATATATAATAAAGCCGAATCACGCAGCACGCTGTGCCAGGGGAATCCCTGTTACGCACCCACCAGGAAGGGAGTTCCCCTGTTGCACAACGTGGTGCGTGATTCGGCTGTATTCTTCCGCACTGGAAAATAGTTCCCACCCAAAATGACCAAGGCAAGCTCTCCGTGTTGATTTGCACATTTATTTGCACTCGATATGGCCGAAATCTTTCTCTGGCGACGTTAGACTCCAGTCTAAGGCGGAGGAGCAGCAGATACCGCGGCGGTCAGTGGCGACAGACTCGGACAATGGCTGGGTGAGCAGGAAAACGCTTTCCACCACTTATTTTAGTCTCTACACTGTGGGGAGATGCCCAAATTTGACCTGGGGGTGGCATATCCCTTTAACCTGACTCCAGATTGTCGCCGTAACAGACTTGAGTGGGAAAATGCTCACATTCAATAGCGTCTGGCACGTTGGAGAGGTGTTCTCTTCACGGATGAATCTCGGTTTACATTGTTCAGGGCAGATGGCAGACAGCATGTGTGGCGTCGTGTGGGTGAGCACTTTGCTGATGTCAATGTTGTGGATCGAGTGGCCCATGGTGGTGGTGGGGTTATGGTATGGGCAGGCATCTGTTATGGACGAAGAACACAGGTGCATTTTATTGATGGCATTTTGAATGCACAGAGATACCGTGATGAGATCCTGAGGCCCATTGTTGTGCCATACATCCATGAACATCACCTCATGTTTCAGCAGGATAATGCACGGCCCCATGTTGCAAGGATCTGTACACAATTCTTGGAAGCTGAAAATGTCCCAGTTCTTGCATGGCCAGCATACTTACCGGACATGTCACCCATTGAGCATGTTTGGGATGTGCTTGAGCGGCGTATACGACAGCGTGTACCAGCTCCCACTAATATCCAGCAACTTCGCACAGCCATTGAAGAGGAGTGGACCAACATTCCACAGGCCACAACTGACAATCTGATAAACTCTATGTGAAGAAGATGTGTTGCACTGCATGAGGCAAATGGTGGTCACACCAGATACTGACTGGTTCTGAGTCCCCAGACCCCCAATAAAGCAAAAAAAAATGCACTTTTCAGAGTGGCCTTTTATTGTGGGCAGTATAAGGTGCACCTGTGCACTAATCATGATGTCAGATCAGCATCTTGATGTGGCACCTGTGAGGTGGGGTGGATTATCTCAGCAAAGCAGAAGTGCTCACTATCACACATTTAGACAGATTTGTGAACAATGTTTGAGAGAAATGGTAATATTGTGTATCTGGAATGAATTTTAGATCTTTAAGTCCATCTCATGAAAAATGGGAGCAAAAACAAAAGTGTTGCGTTTATATATATATATATATATATATATATATATATATACGAAATTCATATGAGCAGTATTACCTCCTGTGAAATACTCCTTAAATACCTGTACCTTGGTATTTTATTACATATCTTATTACTTTTTTTAAATTATTATTATATTGGTTACTTTGCTATGCTATTAGTACTTCCTGACTATAAGTAAATTTTGTAGTAAACTTTGACTTAACATATTATCCTGTGTAATATTAAATTATTGAATGATTCTGACCTGCCTGGACACCACAGTGATGGTCATGATGGGGGAGGGCTTAGCTTAATGTCATGCAAATTAGGCAAGGAGGGCTGAAGAGTGCAAAACTTTGAGAGGGCTTTAGACGGCTTTCGAAAATCTATACTCAACAAAAATATAAATGCAACATTTTTGTTTTTGCTCCCATTTTTCCTGAGATGGACCCAAAGATCAAAAATTCACTCCAGATACACAACACTAGATTCAAGATTCAAGATTCAAGATTGTTTATTTGTCATATGCAGAATCAACACAAGGTCAACAATGAAATGCTCAGGATCAGAGGAACCGTTGACTCGCTGAGATAGTCAGAAGTACTAATAACTGCAGTAATAGTACATGGTAAAAAAGTGTTGCAAAAGTGCAGGGGAAGAAGTAAACAATATAATAAACAATATAATAAAATATGTAATAAAATGTAATAAAAAATACAGGGTACAATGTACAAGGTGCAGGTAGGATTAAATCAAGATCAAATAAGGTGTAAGTATTTCACAGATTGCACATAATATGGTGTGGTGTAGGTGTTACATGTGGATTTCGTATTGCACATAGTGTGGTATAAATATTGCACATAGTGTGGTATAAATATTGCACATAGGTTATTGCACAGATTATTGCACAGGTAACAGTAGTTTACAGTGAGGTAGTGACAAACATGATACATTCATACAGAGCAGCAGCAGTAAACATATTCTGCATAATGAAAAGTAGTTTAGTGCAGTATTATTGAGAGTTCAGTATTATTTAGAGTATTACCCAGAGTTCAGTAGTCTGACAGCTTGGGGGTAATATCTGTCTTTGAGTCTTTTTGTGCGTGCTGCAGGCTCCTGTATCGTCTACCAGAGGGTAGCAGACGGAAGAGTCCTTGTGCCGGATGAGTATGGTCCTTAGTGATGCTGCGTGCCTTACGCAGACCCCTGCTGTGGTAAATGTCCTGGATGGAGGGGAGACTGCTGCCAGTGATGTCCTCTGCCGCTACCATTTCTCTCAAACATTGTTCACAAATCTGTCCAAATGTGTGACAGCGAGCACCTCTGCCCCGCCGAGACAATCCACCCCACCTCACAGGTGCGCCACATCAAGATGCCGATCCGACATCATGACCAGTGCACAGGTGTGCCCCAGACTGCCCACAATAAAAGGCCACCCCGAAATGTGCAGTTTTTTTGCTTTATTGGGGGTCTGGGGACTCAGAACCAGTCAGTATCTGGTGTGACCACCATTTGCCTCATGCAGTGCAACACATCTTCTTCACATAGAGTTTATCAGATTGTCAGTTGTGGCCTGTGGGATGTTGGTCCACTCCTCTTCAAAGGCTGTGCGAAGTTGCTGGATATTAGTGGGAGCCGTATACGCCGCTCAAGCACATCTCAAACATCCTCAATGGGTGACATGTCCGGTGAGTATGCAGGCCATGCAAGAAATGGGACATTTTCAGCTTCCAAGAATTGTGTACAGATCCCCAACATGGGGCCGTGCATTATCTTGCTGAAACATGAGCTGATGTTCATGGATGTATGGCACAACAATGGGCCTCAGGATCTCATCACGGTATCTCTGTGCATTCAAAATGCCATCAATAAAATGCACCTGTGTTCTTCGTCCATAACAGCTCCTTCAGCAGCCGACTGAGGCACCCCCAGTGCAAGAAGGAGCGCTACCGCAGATCCTTCATCCCCACCTCCATCAGACTGTACAACTCCACTGTAGAGTCCAGATGGGGAATATTTTCTATACTCTCTTAGTTACTGTTTATTATTATTACTGTATTTTATTATTGCTTATTTTATTTTTTGTCTTCATGCACGTTCTTGCTCAAACTTTCTCTTGCACTAAACTGCCTGGAGCTATTGTGGCAAGTGAATTTCTCCTATGTGAGATCAATAAAGTCTTATCTTCTTATCTTCTTCTTTATACTCTGTAAGAGGGCAGGTTGGAAAATAGTGATTATAGTTAATGAATGAATGAAATCAATGGCAAATTAGGCAAGTTTATTTCTCCAGCAAAATTTGTACATAAAGTAAGAAATACAATAAAATCACAATACAAACAAATCAAAACAAATAATCATCATAAAATTAAAAAGAGACATTAAATGAGAGAGAAGAGTGCTTCAGTCAAACTGAGCCTGGCTTTATACAGAGTCAAAGTAGAGGCCTGAGTCACATGTTCAGACTGTTCCAGGTTTTAGTTGCATGAATCTGAAACACTGACTCTCCGGGTTTAGTCCAGACTCTGAGTCCTGACTCTGGGCACCAGCAGGAGGCCGAGACTAAAGCAGCAGGAGGTAGGTCTCAGAGTGCAGATGGTTCAAGTGGCACTAACAGGCCATGGAGAGCCGCTTTAAAGTTTCTGAACCCCAGGGACAGTGCAGAGACCTGAGCACAGGACTTATGTACTCGTATTTCCTTGTTCGAGTCAGGACCCGAGCTGCAGCGTTCTGGATGTACTGCAGCCGTCTCACAGCTCGTTTGGAGAGGCCAGTGAGAGGCTATTACAGTAGTCGAACCTACCGGAGACAAACGCATTCATAAGTCTCTCCAAGTCTGCTTTAGACAGTATACCTTTGATTTTTGCTGCAGATGTTATTTATTTGATGTGACTGTTAAAGTTCAAGTGTGAGTCCATTATTACCCCAAGATTTTGAGCCTGATTTGAAGGTTTTAGAGAGAGAGAGACTGGAGGTGACTGCTGACACTGTTTGTGTTTCTGTGGGACAAAGACTATGACTTCGGTGTTGTCCGAGTTTACCTGAAGAAAGAAATTTTGCCTCCACAAACTGACCTAATGGATGCAGTGGCAGAGTGAGTCCACAGGTCCATGTCCTCTGCTGCCAGTGAGACTGATCTGAGTGTTGTCTGCAGAGTTGTGGAGGACACATGGCTAAGTGGCCTAACAGCAACATGTAAAGATTGAACAAAAGGGGCCCCAGGATCAATCAGAATCAGAATCAGAATCAGAAAGATTTTTATTGCCATTGTCAAGTGAACAGAGTTCACAAAACTAGGAACTTGTCTCGGTGATAAGGTGCAAACATAAAACACTAAATAATAATAGTAATAACAAGAGTATAAACACTAAATAATAATAATAACTCAAATATAGCTATAATATAGTAAAAAATAATACGCAATCCAAATAACAAAAAGGTTCAGATGAGCAGCATCAGAACAGTAGTGCAAACATGACGTAATTAAAGTGACTGGTGATATAAAGTGATATAAAGTGATATAAGTGATATAAAGTGTCCAGCTTTGTGCAGATGTTCTGAATTGTTCATGAGTCCAACAGCAGAGGGAAAGAAACTGTTCTTGT
This sequence comes from Paratrypauchen microcephalus, assembly GCA_036785185.1. Taxonomy (NCBI): domain Eukaryota; kingdom Metazoa; phylum Chordata; class Actinopteri; order Gobiiformes; family Gobiidae; genus Paratrypauchen; species Paratrypauchen microcephalus. The sequence goes on from JAVJIX010000239.1 coordinate 724,022, forward strand.
GACGGGAGGTTCTGGTCCTGATGGACCGTCGCCTCCTGCCAGAGGGAAGTGGCTCAAATAGTCCATGTCCAGGGTGAGAAGTGTCAGCTGCTCTCCGACCTGCTCGCCCCCGAGTCCTGGAGACGTACAGGTCCTGGATAGATGGAAGGCTGCAGCCAATCACCTTCTCGGCAGAGTCTCTGTTTGTCCCTGACAGTGGCTCCAGCACCACACAGTGATGGAAGAGGTGAGGATGGACTCAATGATGGCCGTGTAGAACTGCACCATTATCTGGACTGGCAGCTTGGCTTTTCTTAGCTGCCGCAGGAAGTACAACCTCTGCTGGGCCTTCTTGATGAGGGAGTTGATGGTCGGCTCCCACCTGAGGTCCTGTGTGATGCAAGTGCCCAGGAACCGGAAGGAGTCCACTGTGGTGATGGAGGAGCCTGTCAGGGAGAGAGGAGGCAGGGGCACCCCACAGGTCAGGGCCATGTGATCTGAGACACAGTTTCTAATTTCAACAAAATGCTTCCAGTCTTCTAGATAGGTCTTGAACCAGTTTCGCGCAGTACCAGAGAAAGTTAGCTGTTGGTAAACTTTTTTTTATTAATTACATGCATTTCCACTGTTGACCATATAAGATAAAATGACATCATCCTCCAAAAAAAATGTTGAATATCGAACACTAATTTTAAGCCAGAAAATATCTGACGCTTAGATACTGCATGCTTTACACTTTGTACAATGACATGTTTAAAAATAGTGATTATAATGGAAGGCAACTGATCATTTTTGTGCTCAAAGGTGCAAAGGCATTATCTTTCCTAAACAAATTAGAATAGGCTAAACTTGAAAAACTGATTATAAAAATGTTAAAACACTGAAGGATACATCACTCTGCTAAAAATCAGCCCATTTGCATTTTTTTTTCTTCTAGCCAGACCCTCCAGGAATTCGCGATGTTGCGATTTGCAACTTCAACGCAACTTCAGCCAATCCCCGTGAATTCAGGGCGGTGTTGCAATTTTGACCAATCACCGCAACTTTCCAGCAATTTTTTTTAACCAATTTTGACCAGTCATCGGCGACGTATTGAACTCACGTCGACCAACTTCCTTCTGCCTTATTTCCGTGTGACGAAATGAAACTGCGGCCGTGTCCCCAGTTCAGAGCGTGCGTTGAAGGGGGCTCAGACTGCAGTCAAGGCGGTGCACACTTGCTCAGCCCTGAGTGCACTCCACGGACCGCATGGCCGTCTGCGAAATGGGACAGGTCTCGCAACTACAGGAAGCAGCCGCCGACTCCATTTTCTCTCGTAGAAGAAATAGCGCGCGGTGCATGCTGGGATATATGAGTGTGCGAAGCGTGCTTTTTCACGCACTTGGTCCATGCCCCGATTTCCATGGAAACGACTGCGGTCTTCAAGATCCCATGACATGGTACTTCTTGATGCTTTTATATCAGACCCTCCAGGAATTCGCGATGTTGCGATTTGCAACTTCAACGCAACTTCAGCCAATCCCCGCGAATTCAGGGAGGTGTTGCAATTTTGACCAATCACCGCAACTTTCCCGCAATTTTTACTAATTTTGACCAATCATCGGCGACGTATTGAACGCCGACCAACTTCCTTCTGCCTTACTTCCGTGTGACAAAACGAAACTGCGGCCGTGTCCCCAGTTCCCAGAGCGCACAGCTCGGAGCGCGGCCCGAAGGGGGCTCAGACTGCAGTCAAGGAGGTGCACACTTGCTCAGCCCAGACTGCAGTCCGCGGACCGCTTAACGACTGCGGTCTTTGGACCGCGTGTTAACTGCGCATGGGACAAAAAAGAAGTGGGACAGCAGTCGTTGCGCCGGTGTACTGTTGAAAAGTGTGACGCACATGCCTTTCAAACCACACTCCGAACTGTGCACTCTGGGAATTGGGACACGGCTTCTAATGGCAAAGAAACATGTCTGCGGCGCCATTTGCCCACAAAAATAACAGCAAAAGACCGCGCGAAACAGTTCCCCTCCTAGTAGTGATTTATTTTCGATGTTGGTAAGGTTGTTTTAGGACCATATCTGTGATCTCTGTGTCTTTGTATTATTCTTTGTCAGTAATAACTCAGTATTCAAAATATTACTCAATTTTAATTACAAAAAGGGAAAATCACAACTATTTATCGCAACTTTCACTTCCTCCCGCAACAAAATCGCAACAAAAACCTTAAAAGCATCGCAACTTTCATCGCAACTTTTTGGAAAAGTTCACGCAAATTCAGGCATTTTGGCCCGCAACAATCACAAAAATGCCCGCGAAATCCTGGGGGGTCTGTCTAGCTGTCGTGAGGAGCAGACACACTTTTCTCTTCCTCCCTAAACCTTGCTCTGTCTAATGTTTTATTCCTCTCATCTCGTCATTTTTCTCCTGTTGGAACAGATTTTCAAATCCTAAATCATGAATTGGATAAAGCTGGTCCCTACGCAATTGGTATATTTTTTTCACAGAGGAGCACCGGTCCAGAGAGCCGGAGAGTCCCGAGGGAACATGCTGCCTGATACACGAGGGACCCGTCATGCACCTGGCACCGCTGTTACTGGAGGACGTGGGACGATTTAATATTGGAATTTTGATGGCAGGACATCTGGATTGGCCTGGGGAATGTTTTCTGACCCATCACTAATTGGAGCTGAGCGTATAAAAAGAGTCCCGATCTGCCGGACAGTCATTTTAGGGGAACTGCGAACTCGGGGGGGCAACATCAGAAGGAGAAAACACAGATGAACTGTTCAATCCAATCTGTGGAAACCCCCCTGGTGCTGTATAACATCGCGGATAAATGGATATGGAACTGTGGGCAACAGCGGCTCAGTCCGTATTCATTATCATACGTGCAGGGAGAGGATTGCGAGTCGCACAAACCTGCAGGAAGTTGGGGGCCTGGCAGAAACCAGGGTTCTGGCAAATTGTCTGTTCGCCTGGGTTCTAAAATGTATCGATTATGTTAAATTTCCCCTTTGGTGTAATCAATTCTCCTGAAAAATGTGATTCAACTGGACTCTTTGTTTTGACTGCATCTTCTGCACAAACACGTCCAAGGCCGACAGCTGCGGCCTTATCTACACAGCACACTACAAAACAAAGCACTCCACATTTGGCTCACACTGATGTTTTATGTAATACTGCCCTGTCTATTTTAGGATGGATATTTTCAACTTTCAATCAATTTAATTGATTTCTGATCTGCTCCCTTGCCCCACCCTTCCCTTTGTCACCAAAGAAAAAAACACCGTATGTTGCCTGTCCAATTGTTTTTCTGTCATTACATGTTGTGAATAATTGTCATTGATTGTAATTGCGTCTTTTCCACTCTGTATCTCCGAGTCGGCGACGCGCAGATGCACGTGGCTCCTCCCCTAGCTACTCTATCACTGTCCTGCCTGGCTAGCGGCAAAATTTCGAATTTACTCGATGTACATGTACATATGGTTTTTCGACAATAAAGCAGAATGGACGCTGCAGAAGCTGGAGGCGATGACTTCCTTAATTTTCTCTTTGTATATCGTAAGCAAGAGGTCCATTAATGGCGAAGCCCAAGAAGAAGGAGACCTTCTCGGTGCTGAAGCCACTTCTGGTGCCTGAAATCAGAGCTGGACGGACATGGACTTTCTGACTTCCATATTTGGCAAAAATTTCTCCTTCCTCAATGGTTCCTTTAACTCGAAGAAGCTGATCTTTTATTATCTTTTCTCTGAAAATGTCCCCACTGCGCCATAGCTGTGCCAGACTGTTACGCTTCATTTCTTTAAAGTTTTTATCCAACTGTGACTTGGAAACAAGTCGTTTGAGACTTGCTCCTTTTGCCAGAAACAGGTGAGCTACAGTGCTTCGACCCTTAAAGTAAGCAGACAGGTGCTTTCGAGAAGCGTGTTGAATTGCAGTGACATATTTTTGGATGTCGGGGGTTCCATCTGAAGGATTGGGCCAGAACAGCAGCAGGGCTGTGTAATACGGGTCTGGGAAGTTTGAGCGAAGACCTACATCCTGCAGAGTCTTTCTGAGCATGTCTGAGAGGACTGCGTAGTCCAGCACATGTTTGGACTTTGGCTTTGAGAGGTTAAGAACGATGTTGGACAGGATATAGTTGGTTGTTACTTTAGTCGCTTGAGTTTTGCTGCTATACTGATTGTGTTTATAGAGATATGCATAGGCCTGAGTGATTTCCTCCATCTCTTCTGCAGAACTATCCAAACGTTGAAGAAGGCCTGAAAAAGTGTCGGCATTTTTCTCTTCCAGGAACAGCCTCCTTTGTTCTATGACCATTTTCAAAGCGAGTTCAGGGTTGCTTTGACGCTCTGTTTTCACCTGTTCTGGTTTAGGGCAAAACAGCTTAACATACTTTTTAAAATGTTCACTGATGGTTAGGCGGTTCCTTGAATCATATTCTGTATTGCTAAGTTTTAAGTATGTAAAGAAAGAACTAAGGATTTCAAATGTGTCTTTGACTTTTTTTTTCAGGTTTAGGAGGAAATGCTCATGTGCTCGAATGACTGCCACATATTTGTCATTGATTTCATTGTTTTCCTTGTGAACACTTGTGATTGGAATATTACCCTCTAAGAAACTCCTTAGATACGCCTTATTCATTGGATCTTGATTTTCATTAAAAAATGGTAATCTGCCCAATACTTCAAATACTAAAAATGTAATTTCCACAACTCCAACATAGCCGTAAATTGTGTACGACTTTCTGGGATAGTCTTGATGATCTTCTGACTCTTCTTCATCATCATTGGGTGCAAGTTCCTGAGCCCTTTCAAAGGCTTCAATGGCATTTACTGCCATTTTAAGATTCTGATTAAGACCATCTGGACTGTGTGATTTTTTATTCTTTTCTTTTTCCATGTTATATTTTAAATTACTTTTGTGAACCTGGGCAATTGTGTCAAATGTAAAAGGATTTTCTTTGATGTTCTTTGCCGTTTGAGCCCATTTCAGAGCCTCAGGAAAGTCCTGCTCTTTAATGTACAGATATCGGGCCAGGGCCTGGGGAATGGATGCGCTCGCTTCAAACCTGGAGGAGGCCTGTACAAAAATGTCCTGAATAATTTGTCTTCCTTTTTCATCATGAATTTTTTCAACAAGTGGTGAAAATTTTTCCCTTTCTCCAAATTTTTTGAGCCTCCGTTCAATCAGCATTTGTTCTATGAACTTCATAAGTCTGTTTTTAACAACCCCTGCACTGTAGAAGAGATCACAGTGTAAAATTTCCTTTGTGATGTCACTAACTGTGAGCTCATGCCGTCTCTCAAACTCTTCCAGACAGGCAGTAGCTATGTGGTTATGCAGGATCCGAACTCCTTTGTACCCTCCCCAGTCTTCAACGTTCTCTATGATGAGGAGGTTAGAATATGGGGCCATTCGTTTCAGCACACTGTCCTCTTCCCAACGAATCATTTTAATCCCTAAGAAGTCCTCACAGAGTGAGAGGGAGATCTCCGAATCAGCCACATATGTATTAAGTAATGCCAGAAAAGCAAATAGTTTGGCCTTCTTGGTGCTCATATCAAAACTCTCCAGAGTGTTGGAGGCAAGGTCTCGAGTGTACTGAGGGTCGAAGTTCCTCTTCATGAGCATGAAACTGTAAAAGTTCTCTGGCTTGTTGTGTTTTTTTTCCAGTTCCTTGAGTTTCTTTTCAAAATCCCCTTGTTCTTCTTTGGTCAGAGATGCCGTCAGGTACTGACTGAATGAAGTATTGTTGTGTTCTTTGTACTGTTCCTTTGGGCTGTGGCTGCGCACACAGTTCAGAATGATCACCTTACAGGGGTGGGGTATAATTTAGATTCATGTTGGATACAGTTTTCTGGATAAAGTTCAGAAGCTCATGGGTAGAATCCTTTGAATCATCCACTAAGAGTAAAACTGTGCATGGATTCTTATGGTCGAGTTTCATGAGTGTTATTATTTGATGAGCCACTTCTTCTTTTGGGACTTTGTTGTCCTTGAGAACCGCACACCGGAGCTCTTTGCGGAGGTCCCACATGACGTGCATTGCGAGAGTTGTGGCCCCACAGCCTGGATGGTGAAACAGGGTCAACACAACACAGGTATTTTGGTTATCTTTTAACTGATTTCTGATCATCTTCTTTGCATTTTCATACTTGTCCCTCTTGATGAAGGGCCATTCCTTGTTTTTTTCGCAGAAATAAAAGTTCCACCATTTCACCTTGCCGCCTCTGTAGAACTCCTCTTCTTGTTTTAGTTTGAACAGTTTGAACTGTTTGCTGTTCTCGTCATGAATGTTCTCACACTGGTTTACACACAGAACCTCCAGAGCGGTCATTAGATCTTCCTCCTTCTGCTTTAACACAATGAAGCTAGAGCCTGCAGACGGCAGCAGTTTCGCAGTGGACCGGCTGATTGGTCCCAGGGCCATGATGGTCCCGTTGATTTCTCTCAGGCTCAGCTCGCTTATGGAAAATGGGTCAATGTCTGTGTCAAATTTCTCTTGAACCAGCTCCCTCCATTTTAAATATGCGCTCTTGGACTCACACAGTGTGACTATGTTTTTCTCTGACGTGTTTTTGTAGAAACAACTGTATGTGTCAAACATGGGATCTTTTTCTGTTTCGACGGGAGACAGTAAAAGGAATATGATTAGAAATTCTCTGTGACAGAGAACCTCTGGTTTGCAGATGAATGAAACTAGGTGCTCCACATCTCTGCAGGACTTCTTCAGCCATGTCTTATAGTCCAGCGCCTGGTGTATTTCATCTTCTAGATCATTTCTTCCATTGCAGAAGACCCAGCTAGTCTGTTTATACAGATTTAGCTTCTCTATGATTGATTCATTTTTCCCCTTATATTGTGCTGGGCTGTGCAGGTTTGCCACCCTTAACTCTCTATAGGAGTGACAGACGCCTCCTGGTGACACAGAGTTTGGGTCAAAGTCCAGGACACAGAACAGTTTCAGTTTGCTCAGAAAGTGGAGGTGCTGCACCTGATCAGGGTGGCTCTTATTTAGAACGATAACAAACATATCGTAGTTATCCAGTGCGTTTCCACCACACGTCAGCAGATTTTTCAGCTTGTCCCCTTGATCAGCTTCAGCTTTTAAAATGTCCTTTGAATGCATCTCCTTAACCTTCAGGGCACCTGTATTAAAAACAATAATGAGTACAGCAGTGAGCATGAGATGGAAGGAACGTAGTGGAACGTTTCTTACCCACAGTTTTCTCCAGCTCTGAAGCACTTTCATTTTTGTTGATCGCTCGAAGAATCATCACTGTGACATGAGGAGCTTCCTCCGTGTAATTTTCACACAATAACGAGGCAATGGCAGTTTGATCAGCTCTTTCGAGTTTGGATCGTGGAATTCGCTTGTGTTTTGATGAAGTGTAGTCTTTCAAGTGGAAACAAAATTCTTTTATTTCCTCCTCTACAAGGTCATTCAACACATTGTAGATAATGATTTCCATGTTGTCGTCAAAACCTCCTGTTCCTGAGACCTATGAATGGATAGAAATTAGAATTGAATTTGAAATGAATTACATTTATTGTCATTGTCAGATGAAAAAAATGAAATACAGTTTAAGCAATGAAATATTCTGTTATGCTACGTTAGCTACCTCTATCCCCTTAAAACCCCTTACCCTCAGTTTGCACTGACTGCAGGTTCGGGTTTGCTTGCCTGTCTGCCTGCCTGCCAACTATCTGAGCTCCAACTCCCAGCCTGCCTGCCTGTCTAGTTTGTGCTCCGCTCCTTCTCTGCCGGTCCCCGTCGATCTCCTGGTCTCCAGTCCTCCAACTCCATTCTGCCCTCAGATCTAAATAAATCTTGTTTTTTCAAACTTTCAGTGGTTGGTCTGCTTTTGGGTCCTTCTCCTCTCCGTGACAGTACAAACAATACACCCACACAATAGACCCAGCAGACCTAGACAACACTGAATTGCAACCAGACTGAGTTATCAGAGCTATCTCAAATCAAGGTACTGTACTTGGACAACATGAACAATTCAAGCACTGGTCCAAAGCCAGCAGACCTCTGCCAATCAGATAGCTCAACTCAACACCATGTTACAGAAGCTCACAACTAACCTTTCCACAACCTCACCTTCAGTCCAGCCAGCTGTCAGGAACTGGAAACAGCTCTCTGGTGTGTTGCTGCTGAAAACCCTTCAACCCAGAGCCAGTATCTTTCTTGGAATATGCGTACAGCAGCCTTCCCTCAGCTGCAACTGGTATGTCTCCGTTTGAGTGTTCCCACTCAACAGGAGATTGATATTGCAGTTTGATATTGCAGTTCCTTCAGTTCGCGAACATGTGCACCGCTGCTGCAGCATTTGGAGAGATGCCCGAGCTGCCTTGCTCATGGCTGAGCGGAACTGGCAAATTGCGGATCGTCACCACATTCCCTCACCTGTGTATCAGCCTGGTCAGAAGGTATGGCTATCTACGAAGGACATTCCATTAAAAGTTCACTCTAAGAAACTTGCTCCTCACTTCACTGGACCATTTGAGATCGACAGGATCATCAATCCCACAGTTGTTTGCCTCAAACTACCGGATTCTATGAAAATACACCCAACATTCCATGTTTCACAGCTGAAACCTGTGCATGTCAGCCCTCTGCACATGTTCTGTTCTCCTCTCCCCCTCCCTTTGTGTTTGTCCCCACCTCTGTGGCCGTTTCCCAATTCACCGACGGCACGCTTGTGAGTGTGCACTCGGTCTGTCATCGAGACGGCGCACACTCGCTCTGTCCTTAGTGCACTACGTTTCTCACATGGCCGTCTGCGAAATGGAACAGGTCACGCCTCAGCTCAATGAGCCGGGTGGTCTGCTCCTTGTTCCCTAAAGAAAAAAATATTATTCAATTGCGACTAGTAATACTTGGAATTGGGACATGGCCAATGTTCTCCTTAATTTTTAATGTGTCTGAGCAAACACACACTAACTCCACATCCGAAATGAACCCCCCGCGCGGCTCACACTTTGCAGATATAAAAAAATGACCCCGCGGCTGAATAAAAAGCGGAGATCCGCTAAAAGCTCTTTCATCCCTGGTTTACAGGGCGCTGCACAAGTTTTCTTGTGCGCTGAGAATGTGCGAGCAGTGCACAGCTTAGAGTAAACGCTGGACATGGCGACACTGTAGAACAGGGGTCACCAACCTTTTCAAAGCCGAGGGCTACCATAAGGTCATCAAATAATACGAGGGCTACCAGCTCAGTTAAGATAATTCAAAAGTCTAAATAATCCACTTTTACGCTGTATTATTATTTATTTGATCACAATGTATGCATACATGCATTAGTTATGTGTAAATGACCACATTTGTGTTTCATTGTCAAAGTGACATTTATTTTGTGCAAATGAACATGTCACAATTAGATTAGCAAAAATATACTAGTAATGTGGTAATGTAGTAATAAATTTAACATTATTTCAACTCCCTTTTTTGTTTTAAATAAATCAAACTCTTATGATTTCAACATTGAAGCAGGCTGAATGATTTCAAATAATAAATATAGCCGCAAGCGGCGATGATCGGCCCTCGCTTGCACTCGCAGGGGGGGTGGCGCTAACGCGCCATTTTCCTATTCCCATGAGCCATATATGTACTAAATTAGGTGTGGCTACACCAAAGCTTTTACCGGCGTCCTAATGGCAGGGACAGCTGTTTGACCTGTTACCATGGCAACATGACGGGAGATGCCGCGGGGTCATCATTGAGATTTTTGATCGAGACCCTGTCACGAATGTGTGGTCCAAATTTGGTGTGTCTACGGCAAAGTAAAATCTTTCTGTTCCATGCAATCTCCCTAGGGGGCGCTATTACGGCCAATTGAGATTTTCTTATATCAATCTGTGTAGGGCCGGGGTGTTCAGCAACGATTAAAGTTTGAGTAAAATCGGCCAAAGTATGAGCGAATTATCACTCGTCGAAGTTTGACAGGAAATGACGCCTTTGCCACCAGGTCACATGGTCTATCCAATATGGCTGGTTGGTTGCCTAGCAACGATGTAATATAATTTTTTGTTCCTCTTCCCATGATGCATCTGTGTACCAAATTTGGTTTGACTAGGACAAAGTTTTTGCATAGTCCCATTGATGACGACAGATTTTTGGCCTGTTGCCATGGCAACACAATGGGAGATGCCATGGGGTCATCATTGAGATTTTTGCTCGAGACCCTATCACGAATGTGTGTACCAAATTTGGTATGTCTACGACAAAGTAAAATTTTGCACTTCCATGCAGTCTCCCTAGGTGGCGCTATAGTGTCCATTTCAGATTTTCTTATAGAAATCTGTTCAGGGCCGGGATGTCCACCAACGATTAAAGTTTGAGTGAAATCGGCCAAAGTATGTGCGAATTATCGCTCTTCGAATTTGATGGCGAGTCACAAAAACGAACCTGAAATTTGTGGCGTTGTCACGGAAACACCGTTCACTCTTTTAGAACGCTTTTAACAACTTTTAATGTCCCACTTGTCTAGATGATACAGCACGATTCTGGTGAGTCTGGGTCAAAAACCCTAGGAGGAGTTCGTTAAAATACGTGGACAGGAAAATGCGCCCTCGGTGTCAGGTCACGTGCTCGGTCCAAAATGGCCGACTTCCTGTTGGTCGCCTAGCAACGGTGTAATATAGTTTTTTGTTCCTTTTCCCATGATGCATCTGTGTACCAAATTTGGTTTGGCTACGACAAAGTTTTTGCCAGGCATCCCATTGGCGATGACAGATGTTTGGCCTGTTGCCATGGCAACACGATGGGACATGGCGTGTTGGCGTCATTGAGTTTTTTGATCGATACCCCGTCACGAATATGTGTACCAAATTTGGTATGTCTACGACAAAGTAAAATTTTGCGCTTCCATGCAATGTCCCTAGGTGGCGCTATAGCACCCATTTCAGATTTTCTTTTATCAATCTGTTCAGGGCCGGGGTGTCAATGAACGATTAAAGTTTGAGTGAAATCGGCCAAAGTATGCGCGAATTATCGCTCGTCGAAGTTTGATGGCGAGCCGCAAAAACGAACACGAAATTTGTGGCGTTGTCACGGAAACACCGTTCACTCTTTTAGAACGCTTTTAACAACTTTTAATGTCCCACTTGTCTAGATGATACAGCACGATTCTGGTGAGTCTGGGTCAAAAACCCTAGGAGGAGTTCGTTAAAATACGAGGACAGGAAACTCCGCCTTCGGCGCCGGGTCACGTGCTCGTTCCAATATGGCCGACTTCCTGTTGGTCGCCTAGCAACGGCATAATATATTTTTTGGTTTGTAACGACATGACCTATCCACCACCCGAATTTCATTTGTCTACGACAAAGTTCATTTTTCGGGTATAGCCATTGGCGCAATGTATTTTGATTTTCTAGGGGGCGCTGTCGAGCCATTTTTTAAGATTTTTTAATACAGATTATTTGTAAATTCCTTTTTTGGCGTTCTTGAATTTTGTGCAAAATTTCGTGAGTTTTCGTCGGTGGGAAGTACCCGAAACCTGAAAAAAGGGGGGGAGGAAAATAATAAGAATAAATAATAATAATAATAATAAATATAGCCGCAAGCGGCGATGATCGGCCCTCGCTTGCACTCGCAGGGGGGGTGGCGCTAACGCGCCATTTTCCTATTCCCATGAGCCATATATGTACTAAATTAGGTGTGGCTACACCAAAGCTTTTGCCGGCGTTCTAATGGCAGGGACAGCTGTTTGACCTGTTACCATGGCAACATGACGGGAGATGCCGCGGGGTCATCATTGAGATTTTTGATCGAGACCCTGTCACGAATGGGTGGTCCAAATTTGGTGTGTCTACGGCAAAGTAAAATCTTTCTGTTCCATGCAATCTCCCTAAAGGGCGCTATTACGGCCAATTGAGATTTTCTTATATCAATCTGTGTAGGGCCGGAGTGTTCAGCAACGATTAAAGTTTGAGTAAAATCGGCCAAAGTATGAGCGAATTATCACTCGTCGAAGTTTGACAGGAAATGACGCCTTTGCCACCAGGTCACATGGTCTATCCAATATGGCTGGTTGGTTGCCTAGCAACGATGTAATATAATTTTTTGTTCCTCTTCCCATGATGCATCTGTGTACCAAATTTGGTTTGACTAGGACAAAGTTTTTGCCTAGCGTCCCATTGATGACGACAGATTTTTGGCCTGTTGTCATGGCAACACAATGGGAGATGCCATGGGGTCATCATTGAGATTTTTGCTCGAGACCCTATCACGAATGTGTGTACCAAATTTGGTATGTCTACGACAAAGTAAAATTTTGCACTTCCATGTAGTCTCCCTAGGGGGCGCTATAGTGTCCATTTCAGATTTTCTTATATCAATCTGTTCAGGGCCGGGGTGTCCACCAATGATTGAAGTTTGAGTGAAATCAGCCAAAGTATGCGTGAATTAACACTTGTCGAAGTTTGACAAGAAATGACGCATTTGCCACCAGGTCACATGGTCTATCCAATATGGCTGGTTGGTCGCCTAGCAACCGCTTAATATACTTTTTTGTTCCTCTTCCCATGATGCATCTGTGTACCAAATTTGGTTTGACTATGACAAAGTTTTTGCAGAGAATCCTAATGACAAGGACAGATGTTTGGCCTGTTGCCATGGCAACACGATGGGACATGGCGTGTTGGCGTCATTGAGTTTTTTGATCGAGACCCCGTCACGAATATGTGTACCAAATTTGGTATGTCTATGACAAAGTAAAATTTTGCACTTCCATGCAATCTCCCTAGGTGGCGCTATAGCACCCATTTCAGATTTTCTTATATCAATCTGTTCAGGGCCGGGGTGTCCACCAACGATTAAAGTTTGAGTGAAATCGGCCAAAGTATGCGCGAATTATCGCTCGTCGAAGTTTGATGGCGAGCCGCAAAAACGAACCTGAAATTTGTGGCGTTGTCACGGAAACACCGTTCACTCTTTTAGAACGCTTTTAACAACTTTTAATGTCCCACTTGTCTAGATGATACAGCACGATTCTGGTGAGTCTGGGTCAAAAACCCTAGGAGGAGTTCGTTAAAATACGTGGACAGGAAAATGCGCCCTCGGTGCCAGGTCACGTGCTCGGTCCAAAATGGCCGACTTCCTGTTGGTCGCCTAGCAACCGCATAATATACTTTTTTGTTCCTATTCACATGATGCATCTGTGTACCAAATTTGGTTTGGCTACGACAAAGTTTTTGCCAGGCGTCCCATTGGCGACGACAGATGTTTGGCCTGTTGCCATGGCAACACGATGGGGCATGGCGTGTTGGCGTCATTGAGTTTTTTGATCGATACCCCGTCACAAATATGTGTACCAAATTTGGTATGTCTACGACAAAGTAAAATTTTGCGCTTCCATGCAATCTCCCTAGGTGGCGCTATAGCACCCATTTCAGATTTTCTTATATCAATCTGTTCAGGGCCGGGGTGTCCACCAACGATTAAAGTTTGAGTGAAATCGGCCAAAGTATGCACGAATTATCGCTCGTCGAAGTTTGATGGCGAGCCGCAAAAACGAACCCGAAATTTGTGGCGTTGTCACGGAAACACTGTTCACTCTTTTAGAACGCTTTTAACAACTTTTAATGTCCCACTTGTCTAGATGATACAGCACGATTCTGGTGAGTCTGGGTCAAAAACCCTAGGAGGAGTTCGTTAAAATACGAAGACAGGAAACTCCGCCTTCGGCGCCGGGTCGCGTGCTCGGGCCAATATGGCCGACTTCCTGTTGGTCGCCTAGCAACGGCGTAATATATTTTTTGGTTTGTAACGACATGACCTATCCACCACCCGAATTTCGTTTGTCTACGACAAAGTTCATTTTTCGGGTATAGCCATTGGCGCAATGTATTTTGATTTTCCAGGTGGCGCTGTCGAGACATTTTTTAAGATTTTTTAATACAGATTATTTGTAAATTCCTTTTTTGGCATTCTTGAATTTTGTGCAAAATTTCGTGAGTTTTCGTCCGTGGGAAGTACCCGAAACCTGAAAAAAGGGGGGGAGGAAAATAATAAGAATAAATAATAATAATAATAATAAGAAGAAAAACCAGAACAATAACAATATGGTGCCACCTATGGTGGCAATATATATATCAATGGAAAGGGCTCGCGTCCAGTAACGCACCCGTGGGGTCCATTGTCAATGACGAGCGCGTTGCGCTCGTCATTGACCTCATCGATTACTCACTTGCCCAATACATATTTTTGACGTTTACGATGGTTAACGATTACAATTATGCCGCTTTCGCGGCAATGGGCAGTGCCAGTCTGTGCTATTGGATCCTATGACTGTCACTATAGTGTGGCATTGAGTGTTTGGAAAAGGGAGAGCGCTTCGCGCTCTGGTTTTGTGGGCACACATGACATGGTGCACTGCGTGCACCATGTCATGTGTGCCCACAAAACAATTACAAATTTGCCGCCACGGGCGGTGCCACCGTGCCAGGTCAGCGGGCACCAGTCGTTGACATGAGTGCTAGGTGCTTAAAAAGGGGAGAGCGCTTCGCGCTCTGCTGCGTGCGCAAAACAAAGCGCTTCGCGCTTTGTTTTGCGCACGTTGGTGGGCCGAGAATGTTTTGGGGTGAACAATTACAATTTGGCCGCTATCGCGGCCACGGGCGATGCCACCGTGCCAAGTCAGCGGGCACCAGTCGTTGACATGAGTGATAGGTGTTTAAAAAGGGGAGAGCGCTTCGCGCTCTGCTGCGTGCACAAAACAAAGCGCTTCGCGCTTTGTTTTGCGCACGCTGGTTCTGCAGTGCTTCGCACTGCAGAACAGTAACAAAAGGCCCTACGCTTTAGCGCTCGGGCCTAATAATAAACACCATTAGCTGAGCCGTACTGCTGTTGTCCACGGACTCGTCGCTCTGGATCCTGAGAACCACCTGCATTCACGTTATTGTCCAGCTGCTGATTCAAGTTTTCGGTTTTCAGGAAATAGCAGACTCACGTCCTTGTCCAGCTGCTCATTCAAGTTTTCGGAAATAGCAGACACCCGTCTCGTCACTGTACTCGCACCAAGTTGTACATCGGCCAGAGTTGAGATGACATCTGATCCATTTTTCCTCGTCTTTAAATTTGACTTTCCACATTGTGCCGTTTCGAAATCGCCACTGTAGCTCCACAAATGAGACATACACACTTCTCTCTTTTCCATGTAACAAAGAACTCTTCGTCCCAGTCGGTGTTAAAAACATACGATTTCTTTCTCTTCTCCGCCATGCTGTCTCGTCTTTTTTTTTTTGATGAGTCCAGCTGCATCAAACAGGTCATGCGCAGATAAGTGAACTCGAACAATATATTTTAAAATTTAAAATCTGTAAGTGTTTTTATTATTAGCCTACTTTAAAATATGTGCATATAAAGGCACAGCATTTTTGTAAAACATTATTATTTATATAAGTACGAGGGCGACCTGTTCTATTTTTAGAACCTGCTCTGCGGGCGACTGAACTGGGGCTCACGGGCGACCGGGTGCCCGCGGGCATAGGGTTGGTGACCCCTGCTGTAGAATATCCAGCATTACAACAGTAAAGGAAATATAGAAGTGTAAGGGGAAAAGCATGTGAACGGTAATACAGGTGCCGTGAACTATGCCGTTACGGCTCCTGTCACACATGTTTAGCGTAGTTTATGAAGAGTTTCATGTAGCATAGTTGTAGGTGAGGTGAACCAGTACGTATATTTTATAGTGACGTCGCAACTCTCACATGTGGATGTCGCTGGCGGGTCGGTCTTTGTAGTCATATATCCTGCCGCGCTGTGCATGCTGGGGCTTTTAAGTGTGCGAAGCGTGCATGTTTGCACTCTTGGTCCACGCCCCGATTTCCATGGAAACGACGGCGCCGTTCAGAGCTTGTCTTAACGGTGCAAGGGGAAAAAAACGAATGGAACGGCGCTTGTCGCGCCGGATATGACGCAGATCCCGTTCCAAGGACGCTCACAAGTGTGCCGTCGGTGAATTGGGAAATGGCCTGTGGGTGTGGTGGCTGTGAGTGCAGGGAGGCACAGCTGGCTCCAATCACCTCATCAACACCAGCACTATAAGAGGCCTGGCTTTCCAACTACTCCTTGCCAGTTTGTCTGCAACTTGAACTTAACCCTGCCTGCCTGCCTGCCTGCCTGCCTGCCTGCCAACTATCTGAGCTCCAACTCCCTGGCTGCCTGTCTGTCTAGTTTGTGCTCCGCTCCTTCTCTGCAGGTCCCTGTCGATCTCCTGGTCTCCAGCCCTCCAGCCCCATTCTGTCCTCCAATATAAATAGTGTTACAGCTTCAGCAGCGATTTCAAACACATGAACACACTTTCATTGTTAAATTCATCATTAAACATTTAATAAAGATATTTAAACTTAATACACATGGAGCTGAAGTGTGTTCTGCATTGAACAGCCCACTACTTTTTAAAGCGGCTGTATTGTCACAGGCACAAGTAAATTTGACTTTTTATCCTGTGCATGTTTTTAGACATTTGTATGTGATTTATATTTTAAATAACGGCCTCCCTATGTCGTTGCCCGTATAGGGGGATTTCATCTAAATATGAGAAAGTGAGGAGTCAAACAGGGGCATTGGGGTCACACTTTGGTTTATTTTTTTAAATCTTGTTTTATTGTAATATATGGTATCTATATTATTAACAGTATTTTATTGTTTACACCACCACACCTCTCACTTTTTTATCTTCTAGTCCATTTGCACTTCTTGATTCATCCACTCTCAGCATTCAAATTCACCATACTCCCCCTGACAGAGCCATACCCCCCACCCTGTGCCTCACCTCTGCTGCAGTCTTTACGTTTGGAGCTGACGGATGTTGGGGTGGTGTCCTCTGAGTGTTTTGGGCGTGGGCAGTGGTGGGGCTCGTGGTTCTTTCAGAGGATTTCTTCTGTGGTTCTGGTTGAGATAGACCTGGGGCTGGTTGAACACTCTGTTTCATCTCTTCTGTGGAGGCCTCTGTTACAGGCAGCAGCTCTGGCTCTGCTTTGTCTTTCAGCCGTCCGAGTTCTGCCAGGATCTTCACTGCTGGACCATGTTTAATGTCCAGATCCTTAAAGTCTTGCTTCTCAAAGTAAACCAGGCAATCTCCTGACACCTCCTCTTCGAGCAGCCGCTGGGCGTATTTGTCATAGAGCTTCACATGCTGCAGTAACCACTGCTTCACCTGCTCCTTTGTCCAGGAGAGCACGTACGCCGGACACTGGGGCTGAGTCTCTGTCTGGTCCTTCCTTTGTTTTAGATGGTTTGTGATTTTCACTGCTGGGCCGTGTTTTATGTCCATGTCCAGAATCTCCCTTTTGGTAAATTCCACTAAGTACTCCCCAGACACGTCCTCATCAAAAAACCTTTGGGCGTCGGTCGGACTGACTTTCACGTCTGTAATGAGCCATTCTCGAACGTCGTCTTTGGTCCAACCTTCCATCATAAGAGGAAAATCTCTTCTGGAGTGGCTCATTGAGGATTATCTGAAAGATAGAAAAAAGACGTAAACTGTTTATCTGGGGTCAGAGCAGGAAACGGTATGGGGGTCACTGTGCCCACTTTGTCCTCTGGTCCCACGTTTCACGTAAACTCACATGGATATGTGTAAAGAATCCCTCAGTCATCCAGGTAGAATCCATGGTAAAAGGAGAAACTCAATTTGTCAACTGGACAAAGTTTATTTGGTCGAAAACGTTTTGCAGCTCATCCGAGTTGCTTCGTCAGTTGCTTCGTCAGTTCAGTTCAGAACTGACGAAGCAACTCGGATGAGCTGCAAAACGTTTTCGACCAAATAAACTTTGTCCAGTTGACAAATTGAGTTTCTCCTTTTACCACATGGATATGTGTGATTCCTGGGAGTTGAGACGGAACAGGTTATAAAAATGTATCATTAATATTTATTTTTAAAAGCCTGCATTAAAACACATAAAATCCAACTAAAATGTTGCAATCTATGTTGTAATAAGGGTTATTTAGAACTGTGCCCAATGAAAGTATATCTGAAAACATAAATTGTAATTTCACTAGCAATGACCACGCCAACAACATAATACGATGAAGATATTTATTAATGAATGACGGTGGATGTCTGGATCAATAAGGGGGAGATGGCTGGGGTGACAATCAGGGTGGGGGCTCCGTCTCAATCATCGATTGGTCCAGCCCAGGCATGTCCAAACTGTTCCACAAAGGGCCGGTGTGGCTGCAGGTTTTTGTTCCAACCAGCCAAGACCTTCAACTGTCTGAAGACTGAGATCGGTTGATTAAATGAGTCAAGTCTGGTGTGCTGCTGCTTGGTTGGAAAGAAAACCTGCAGCCACACCGGCCCTTTGTGGAACAGTTTGGACATGCCTGGTCCAGCCGGAACAGGAACCCCAAAAGATTTAAAAGGAGCATAAAGTGAAATGGGCCTGGAGATCGATGACATCGAGGCGAATGTAAGCGAGGTAGGCGCTGGAGGCCCAGCAACTGAAAGTTTGAATTTTTCGGTCGAGTACGCCTGTCCTGGCAGCGGACGTAGCAGCGCCAATGTGGGAAGAATGAGAAACGGATGAGAAGCTATGGCGGAAGAGCGGAAGATTTCTGTGAAATGTTTAGTGAACCAGAATCTGGAAGCCATCGTGCCCATTTCTGTAGTGAACAGCGGATCATCATAGGAGGAATTGGAGGCGCACCTGAAAGCAAAGTATTTAACAAAAGGTTCGTATGGACTTAGCGGAGAGGTGAGGCGAAAGAGGTGGATAGGGAAGGTGTTTCCCAACTAATCCGTTTCACTTCTGCGGAGAGTAAAGATGAGCAAATCATGAGAATGTATGGCGAGATTCGAAAGCCTAGGGTGGATGGACGGATCGAAGATGCTTGATGTCGGAGCGAATTCTGAACAGCAGAGAAAGCCAAAGAAGGCTAGGAGGAACCTGCATTCAAGGGTAAGGTCCATGGAAGCCGAGAGGTGTCTGAATGCAACAGTAGAGGAGGTCTGATGGAAGTGGTAGACATTGAGGAGGAAGACGAGGTTAGGCTTTTAGCAGTCCTTAAATAAGCGCGGAAACGTGTAAAATGTGAGACTGGCAGTCCTCACTGGAAGTCAGCTTGTATATGAGGTTTATTCCTGAGAGGTAAGCCTGGATGGTGGAGACGCTGATGTTCCTGGAGTGGCGCGAGAAGGTGATGAAATTGCAGATGGTGGTGACGTCAGTAGCAGAGGGGAAGCTGATGAAGATTGAGGAAAGCTTTGATGGATGTCTTCGGGAGAAGACTGAATTTGTCATTAAAGGAGATGCCGTTCCAGGAATCCAGGAAATGTTTCCATAGGCGCACGTCGGTCCTGGAAGCGCCTGAGGAATGATGCGGATGGTGTAGTTAAGGTGACAGTTAAGGTGATCGAGAAGTGGAAGGAGTTGTCTCTTGGTGCATGAGGTTGCTAATCGGGAGTAAAACTGGGTCAAAACGATGATGAATGAAAGGTTTAGGAGCCGATGTTTGTGAAGAACTGCGAGAAGATAGTGTGACGTGAGATGGTAAGTAAGGCTTTCTGCTTAGCAGATAGATGTAACACGTAGTTGAAGGAAATGAAACTGGAGTTGGAGTGTCTTGAATGGCGGATTGTTCGAAGAGATTAAAGTGGGTTGTAGGATTGCAATTGCTGTAGGAATGGTATTACATTGAAGGTGGTGTTGACTGATTTGTTATTGTTAGAATGGATGGGAATGCCTGGATTAGTCAGACCCCCAAAGAATGGTGGAACGATCGGAGTTCCGATGAAGCTGAAGGCTAATTGTGCATTTCAAGGGCTCTGGAAGCTATGCGGAAGCCGACTACTACCAGAGATTAAACTCTGGAGAACCTGGAGCTGCGTCGTGAAGGTGCCATGGGGAAGAATGAGTCAGGAGTGATGTAGAGAAACCGTGGCATGGAGGGTCTTCTCCCCTGACAGAGAAGCTGGATCTTCGCTGGAGTGGGGTTGTACGCGCTGGCGCAGATAGCTGACGGAGATGGCCGTGATAATGCTGATGTGTGTGCTTCAGCATGGGTGTGGATGGCAAGCATGGGAACCTGTAGGTGAAGAAACCGCGGCTCAAATGTTGAATTATGAAACGTGGGTCAGATGGATGAGGGATGAGGGTCGGAGGGATGGGGGGGACCCGTCGTGGGTCAGGAGGGACAGGGAGAGAGAGAGAGAGGTGGAAAAAGGGAGAGCCATTGTGAGTCAGGAGAGAGAGAGGCAGAGAAAGACCCGCCGTGAGTCGGGAGGGAGGGAGACCCGTCGTGGGTCGGGAGCCGTCGTTAGAGCCGGGTGAGCCAGCGGCCATTGTGCCATCATGAGAGCTGGTGAGCCATTTTGAGAGTCGGCAAACCATCAGTCGACTTGGAACCTATGGAACAGCTGAGGACCTGAGGGTGGAGCTGCATACTGGGGATGTTCGCAGGGCGGCTATGGGTTGAATGCTAGACGGATGAGAGCGGGCGAATTTGGAGACAGTATTAGTTGTCGCCACATGAGAGCAGAGAATGATGAAGGAATGCGATAATGTAACATGAGCAGGGGGAGATGAGGATTAGATGGCGAGAGCATCGCTGAGGACGCGTATAGGATAGAACGGTGGAGAAGTCGTGAGCTGACGTCGATGGTAGGATTCTCGATCGGAAAAGAGGCGGTGAGCCAAGATGGTGTAGCCCAGGGTGAGGGCAGAGCCGGGAGGGGCTGAATAGTGGTTACGACGGCTTAAGCTAGCTTGTAATGGATGACATGATCCGCCCAAGCTATAATAGCGTGAGACAGCAAGGGCCGGAGCAGGGGGAGATTTTTTTTTATTTGAGTTAAAGAAAAGAGAGAAAATGTCTGAGAATTAAATTTTCAAATTAAGGAGATGAAATAAAACGATTTTCATTTAATAATCTGTTGTTTCATGTTCTACTTTCGGAGAATTATCAACACGTATGAGTGAGGGGGTACTCGAGGTATGACAAAAAGGCTCAGGGGGTACACAAGACAAAAAAAAGTTGGGAAACACTGAACTAGAGGGACGTGGATATCCCGTATATGCCGCCAGCAACAGAGATATTGACAGTGGATGCACGGTGCTCCTTGGAGGCAAAGGTCCACCGTGTGAGCATGTGCCTGGAGCTTTTGCTGGCGGCACGGGCCGTGGGCGGTTCTTACCGTGGAGCGGACATGCGATGGAAGATCCTCCGGCTGCAGATCCCTGAATGGAGTCCTCATGAGATCTGTCACGGCATGAGGAATTCTCGAACTAGAGGGAACAAGGAAATGTGTGACAGGTCGGTGTTTGAATCTGACGGGTTGTTAGCAGCCCGGATTGAGAGAGCTCACACGGTCGAGAGCTGTCAAGTTAACAAGACGAAGTGGAATGATGGGATGAGCAGCTACAAATAGCTTCCAGGAAATTAGAGGTGTGGTTACAGTGAACTGTGATTCGCTGG
The DNA here is from genome assembly GCA_036785185.1 of Paratrypauchen microcephalus. Lineage (NCBI taxonomy): Eukaryota > Metazoa > Chordata > Actinopteri > Gobiiformes > Gobiidae > Paratrypauchen > Paratrypauchen microcephalus. The sequence continues at coordinate 745,417 of JAVJIX010000239.1, forward strand.
TGAGGAGGAGAAGGCAGTTGAGGCGTGGTCCTGCTCCTGAATTTCAGTTAATCATATTAATTCCATTTTATACTACATACATATACATTTGTGTTTCAAAATATCTTAATTTCAAAAAATATTTTTTCTATTCTCCTCGAGTGGAGTTCAAGTATGTCGGGGTCTTGTTCTTGAGTGAGGGGAGGATGGAGCGTGAGATTGACAGGTGGATCGGTGCAGTGTCGGCAGTGATGCGGTCGCTGTACCGGACCGTTGTGGTGAAGAGGGAGCTGAGCCGAAAGGCAAAGCTCTCGATTTACCGTCGATCTACGTTCCTCCCCTCACCTATGGTCATGAGCTCTGGGTAATGACCGAAAGGACGAGATCGCCGATACAAGCGGCCGAAATGAGTTTCCTCCACAGAGTGGCTGGACGCTCCCTTAGAGATAGGGTGAGGAGCTCAGTCACACGGGAGGAGCTCGGAGTAGAGCTGCCGCTCCTCCACGTGGAGAGGAGCAGCCGAGGTAGCTCGAGCATCTGTTCTGGACGCCTCCTGGACGCCTCCCTCGGGAGACCCAGGACACACTGGAGGGACTATGTCTCCCGGCTGGCCTGGGAACACCTTGGGGTCCCCCCGGAGGAGCTGGAGGAAGTGTCTGGGGTGAAGGAAGTCTGGGAGTCCCTGCTTAGACTGTTGCCCCCGCGACCCAGCCCCAGATAAGAGGAAGAACATGGATGGGTGGATATTTCCAGTTCAGAGGAAACTTCTCCAGGCAAATCTACGGCTGTGCGATGGTCTCACCGGTCTCCCCGATCATCACTCACTTATACATGGAACAATTTGAACAGTGTGGCTTGGCCTCATATCCAGGCACTCCACCTACACACTGGTATCGTTATGTTGACGAGTGCCTGAACACAAATGGAGGTCTCAGACATCATTTGTCTCCATCTATAACTCTGTCCTCAAACCTAAATCAAAACAAAGAAAACAATAGTGCAGCAGGTCAGGTCCAGAGGAGTGAAAACACCATTATGACCCACACTCCACTCCCACTGCAGATCTAACAGGCCCACCTAACTAACACCAACTGGAAACAAGTAGGTGTGGCAGTCTCAGAGTCATTTCATTGTAGTGAGCGCCCCCTTCAGGCAGATATAGGCAGTGTCCACCAGCGTCTGACCAGAATTGAAGAAGCAGAAGAAACAGATTCAACCAAATAAACTTCTGTCCAGTCGACAAACTGAATTTCTCCTTTTGCTGTTGCATTTTACTGTACAGCTCTTTATTATTACGGGTTATGGTTGACTGTAAATAACAGTAGTTATCTATATATTCAGTTAGTGTTAATTATTCACTGTTTTACTGTAAATACTGTATTTATTTTTTCAGCCCGTGACCTGAAGTGTTTAACTCCCATGTTAAAGCTAAGCTAACCTGCTCAGGCAGTTCGGCTTTTGGGAGTGGCAGCAACCAGACTCATTACATTATTCCATTGCACAATAAATAAATGATGAAAAGGATTTACTTCTCTGTCTTCATTTGAAGACATTTGCAAATAAATAATGAATTGGCAACAATAAAATTATGGATATGAATAAATGATCACTAAACCTGAAAAAAACTAAAGGAATGATGTTTGGCAACTATAAAGAAACTCAAAGTTGTCTGTTACTAATAATGATACAATAATAGAGAAAAGTGTCAGAGATGAAGTTTGGTCTTTTGACAACTGTCCAGTGGCTCGTGGCACAGGTCTACGTCACGCAGTAGGGTGTGTCGTTGGGTGTGTTTTTCGGTGTGCCTGGACCTATTATAATGGAAACGCTCAGTGGCGTTCCTAGAGTGATTTACTCCCTGGGCGAAAAGCCACTCTTGCCGCACCCCTCCCCTCCCCGGACAAACCCTAACATCCGCCCCCCCCCCACCCAAAAACAAACAAGACCGTTGTCCATACAAACTCAATTCACAACGACTACTTTCAAAAACAAATGTACAGTTTGTTTTTGAACATAAAAAAGACCAAAGGTGCAATTATTTCACATTATAGCCCCATGTAGGCCTACAGCTATTTAAGAAAGCAAAAGTGCACTCCAGCACCCCCTGGTGGTCACAATATTGCAATAATATTACAATATTCCTTGCTCAGCGCCTCCGCACACCGCACTGGCTTAGCGATGCCGCTAAGGGCAATTGCCAAGGTGGCCCCCGTCAAAGAACACCCCTGGAAACACTCCCCGGTGGTGATAACTCCCTCCTGACTTGGGTTGAAGCACTTTGTACTGAAGAATGTGTGAAAAATATTTTTAAGTGCAATATATTAAGTGCACTTTTACTTGAGAACTGATGAAGCCTCAGTTCTCCTGACAGGAGGACACATTTCTCCAGAATTTTGGCCACAAAAGGAAGCTTGGAGATGGGTCTATAATTGGAGACCACTGACGTGTCAAGACTGGGGTTTTTTAAGAGGGGAACAACCACAGCTTCTTTACAGAATGTGGGCACAGCACCAGAAACAAGGCTGCTGTTAATAATGTTTAAGACACTGCAGCCAACAGTTGTCCAAGCTTCCTTATAAAGATGTGACGGGATAGGGTCAGTTGGGCAGGAAGAAGGCTTCAGCTTACTGACCACATTTGAAATACAGTCCATGGATACCGGTTCAAAGTGCAGTAGTGTGTTAGAGCAAACTTTGTTTGAACATAGGTGAGCAGATTTAGTCACAATATTGGCCCTAATGTGAGCAACTTTTCCAATGAAAAAATTAAGAAATGTTTCACAGACCTCAGATGAGGACTCTACAGCAGTGGACTGGATGGGGCTAAGAACATCCCCAATGGTTTTAAAAAGAGCTCTCGGATTTTTTAAGTTTCTTGACACCAGGTCAGAAAGATATTTAGTTTTCTCACATTTTACAGCTTTCTGATAATTGTGCCAGGTGTCCTGAAGAATTTGATAGGAAACTTGGAGCCCGTCTTGTTTCCATTTGCGCTCCGCTCTTCTACACACGCGCCTAGCTTCGCGCGTAATGTCATTCAGCCAGGGTTCCAGTTTGGCTCTAGGGCGCACGGCTTTGCGCGGAGCCACACACAGAGCCTGGCACGACGTAACTTTAAAAGTGTTCATTAATTCCTCAGTGTCCAGTGTTGCAGGGGCGCTATCATTGTTCAATGTGGAAAACACAGACGAAAACTGAGCTGCTGTGTCATGCTTGAAGGAGCGGCAGAAGCGCGCAGGCTGTGGCGCATTCACGGAGTCATTTAGAGTGCAGTTAAACACAATCAAACTGTGGTCAGAGACAACTGCGTCACATATGGATACATTGTCGATGTGCAAATTGTAAGATAAAACAAGATCCAGTGTATTACCATGTGAGTGCGTAGCACCAGTTACATGCTGCTCCAAATTAAAACCATCAAGCAATTCTAAAAACTCCTTCACAAGGGGCTTTGAAGGGCAATAAATATATGGTCCTGAATGGTTCTAACAAGACCCACACTCCACTCCCACTGCAGATCTAACAGACCCACCTAACTAACACCAACTGGAAACAAGTAGGTGTGGGAGTCTCACAGTCATTTCAGTGTAGTGAGCGCCCCCTTCAGGCAGATATAGGCAGTGTCCACCAGCGTCTGACCAGAATTGAAGAAGCAGAAGAAACGGATTCAACCAAATAAACTTCTGTCCAGTCGACAAACTGAATTTCTCCTTTTGCTGTTGCATTTTACTGTACAGCTCTTTATTATTACGGGTTATGGTTGACTGTAAATAACAATAGTTATCTATATATTCAGTTAGTGTTAATTATTCACTGTTTTACTGTAAATACTGTATTTATTTTTTCAGCCCGTGACCTGAAGTGTTTAACTCCCATGTTAAAGCTAAGCTAACCTGCTCAGGCAGTTCGGCTTTTGGGAGTGGCAGCAACCAGACTCATTACATTATTCCATTGCACAATAAATAAATGATGAAAAGGATTTACTTCTCTGTCTTCATTTGAAGAGTGCAAATAAATAATGGATATGAATAAATGATCACTAAACCTGAAAAAAACTAAAGGAATGATGTTTGGCAACTATAAAGAAACTCAAAGTTGTCTGTTACTAATAATGATACAATAATAGAGAAAAGTGTCAGAGATGAAGTTTGGTCTTTTGACAACTGTCCAGTGGCTCGTGGCACAGGTCTACGTCACGCAGTAGGGTGTGTCGTTGGGTGTGTTTTTCGGTGTGCCTGGACCTATTATAATGGAAACGCTCAGTGGCGTTCCTAGAGTGATTTACTCCCTGGGCGAAACCCCCCCCCCCCCCCCCCGACCAAACCCTAACATCTGCCCCCCCACCCAAAAACAAACAAGACCGTTGTCCATACAAACTCAATTCACAACAACTACTTTCAAAAACAAATGTACAGTTTGTTTTTGAACATAAAAAAGACCAAAGGTGCAATTATTTCACATTATAGCCCCATGTAGGCCTACAGCTATTTAAGAAAGCAAAAGTGCACTCCAGCACCCCCTGGTGGTCACAATATTGCAATAATATTACAATATTCCTTGCTCAGCGCCTCCGCACACCGCACTGGCTTAGCGATGCCGCTAAGGGCAATTGCCAAGGTGGCCCCCGTCAAAGAACACCCCTGGAAACACTCCCCGGTGGTGATAACTCCCTCCTGACTTGGGTTGAAGCACTTTGTACTGAAGAATGTGTGAAAAATATTTTTAAGTGCAATATATTAAGTGTACTTTTACTTGAGAACTGATGAAGCCTCTCGGATGAGCGGCGAAACGATTTCGACCAAACAAACTTTGTCCAGTTGACAAATTGAATTTCTCCTTTTGCCTCGAGTACAACGTTTTAGCCGAGACTATTAAAGCAAACTTGAGTTATACAGCATACAAACATAATTACGCATACATAATTAGCCAACATTTTTCACCATCACCGGGGCTGCTGTGGAGAAGCAGCACCAAGTTCCTGGGTGTGCATATCTCTGAGGACCTCTCCTGGTCAAAGAACACTGCATCACTGGCCAGTAAAGCCCAACAGCGACTCTACTTCCTCCACAAGCTGAAGAGAGCCAGAGCCCCAGCTCCATCATGAGCACCTTCTACAGAGGCACCATAGGTCACATCCTCACCAGCTGCATCACTGTGTGGTATGGCACCTGCACCGTGTCCTGCACCCGGAAAAAGCTACAGCGAGTAGTGAGAGCAGCTGAGAGAATCGTGGGTGTCTCTCTCCCCTCCCTGTAAAGGATTATATTTCCATCCAGACGTATCTGAAGATAAAATTGTAATGCTTGTTGTAATATATATAAAAGTTATGAGTGTTCAAGATCTTGATCGCAGGTCATTTTCCAAACATGGTATTTTGGGAAAACTCACTAAAGCCTAATGAAATCTTATTTCTTTTCCAGGGCATGATGGGGGACCAAATGTATAGTGACATTCTGCAATTTTACACATCAACAGATCCTGATGCAGTATGTGCATTCTTCCTTTACTCAATTTTTCAAGCCTTTACCCATTGCTACAAAACTTTAGCTATTGATACAAGACTCCAAAATTAAAACAAAACAAAATACACTCACCTGCCTGTAACAAAAGTGGATCCAAAGTTATCCAAAAGTAAATGTAATCCAGCAATGAACCGTTTACAGCAGTACTGAACACCACCAAAGCTCGGTAAAACATGAGGAAAATATCAGACAGGGGTCATTTATTTACCCTTTCAGTAGCTCAAATTCAAAACCTCTTTCATCTTTTGATTTTCTGATCTGCTACAATAAACTTCAAACAATTATCAATTAACAACCTTTACTTCAGATTGCACTTCCTAACTTTCTCAGGAAGTCAAATTCAATAATCTTTTAATCTTAGATTACTGAATTTGACTTCCTGAGTTTGGCCTAGGGGGGGAAGGGGGGTGGGGGGTGCAAAACAGCCTAGGCTGATTTTCCTCCCAGGAGGAAATCTAGCCTAGGCCAGTTTGCACCCGGGGGAAGGGGGGGGGGGATGGCCAGTGGTGAACTCTGGCCTGTTACACCGGACTGTTTTTGTTCGTTTAACACACGGTGAACCTCTTGGCTCCTATGAGTTGTTTGTTCTATGTTGCCTAGAAATTGTTTTCAACCAACCTTTTTTTGTCTGCCACACGAGATCCCCGCCTACTCCAGCCTGATACTACCCTGTTCTGCCACATTCCAGCCTGCATCTCTGTTCAATAAATTCACCTTTTCCTTTTTCCCTATTTTGGTCTACGTCCACTTTTTGGGTCCCTCCATTGTTAAATCCCGAACAATGTGCATCTCAACTGGACTCTCACTTTTGACTTAATCACTTTGAAGTTTGTAATTTTCTTTTCCTTTTTATGCTGTCAGTCATATTAGATCAGTAGTAGGTTTAATGTCATGAATACATAAACATAAGGTTCACTTTACTTTTACTGTACGACAGGTGTCATTTCATAAAAACTTTATTTCCAGTATATGAGCTTCTGTTTTCTGTGTCTGGCACAATTGGAGTTGATGGCAGAGTGACTTACATCACCTGTTGATCTGGTTCTGAATCCCGGGGTGTGTCCTATTCCTCTTTCCTTGTCCTCGATTCCTTTCCTCGGTCCTCCATTTTTCAGCTGAGGAGACAAGGAAACCACAGAGGAAACCTGGGTGAGGGTTCACGAGGCAGACATCAGATAAAATAATCGTCTCACAGTGACAAGTTTGTCACAGCGACAGGGACAGGGACAGGGACAGCGACAGGGACAGCGACAGCGACAGCGACAGCGACAGGGACAGCAGCAAAGCAGGAATGTTACATAATCCTGAATTTGACATTAAAACTCATTTTAAAAATATGTTAAAACACATTTATTTTAAAAGAAAGACACTGGTCGACTTTGAAAAGTCTGAAATAATAATATATAATAATAAGAGGAAATGAAGAGGTCTAATCCACACTAGTCACTGTCATAAAAGCCTGGTTTAATCATTTAACAGGGTTATTACAGTATGTTTTATGTTTACAAAAGATAGTGCTTCCTCTGCCTGTGCCTCCCTCCTCCTCAGACTGAGGCGTCACACTTTATTCCGGTTTTCTGTATTTTATTATAACATTGATGCAGTAATAACATTGATATAATACAACAGCCCAACTTACTTTACTGGACAAAAGTTGAAATGCCTCACCTGTTTAAATGAAGGGCTCCAGCTGCTCTTCTCCGTCACGTCTGTGTTTTAAAGCCTGAAGTTTGTCCAGGTAAAGTGGAGTGCTGTGCTGACAGAAAAGGCACTGCCGCTTTATGCAAATCAAAGCCACTCCCACAAACCAAACAAGTCACAAGGACATCAGGAAAAGTCACATTTTCATTTATGGACTTACAGTTTATCAGCAGTAACAGAGACATGGATTTACAGGAACATCTGCCTAATGTTTAAAATGATTCATGGTGTCGCTGCTCCTCCTCTGAGAAGGTTCGTCACCCTGAGCTCTGAAAAAACGACTCCAGTCACCAGGGCGACCTCTAGAGGAGAGTGCAGGAACTCTTTCAGTAAAACTGCTTCTCTTTTACTGCCATGAGTCAGTGGAATATTTTGACAAATGAGATTATCACATGTACAAGTTTTCAAACGTTTGTACATCCAACAAACAAATGAATGATTTTGAAGTGATTTTGATATTTTTAACTGACACTTCTAAGAAATAAGATAAGATAAGATAAGACTTTATTGATCTCACACAGGAGAAATTTACTCGCCACAGTAGCTCCAGGACAATTGGACAGGAGGGAAAAAGTGCATGCAGGCAGGGAGGGGATAAAGTAAGTAATAAATAGTGCAAATAGTAATATGTAATAATAATAATAATAATGGAAAATAGTAATAATGATAATAGTAACAACAAGCATCAACATGAAAAGGAGGATATTGCATGTCTGGCCTATATGTTAGAATTATACAGTCTGATGGCGGTGGGGATGAAGGATCTGCGGTAGCGCTCCTTCTTGCACTGGGGGTGCCTCAGTCGGCTGCTAAAGGAGCTGCTCAGCTCCTCTACAGTCCGGTGCAGAGGGTGAGAGGTGTCGTCCTTAATGGACATGAATTTGGCCAGTACCCTCCTCTCAGCCACCTCCTCTACAGAGTCCAGAGGACAGCCCAGGACAGAGCTGGCCCTCTTAACCAGCTTATTCAGTCTTTTTCTGTCCCGTTCTGTGCTGCTCGGGGCCCAGCAGACGACAGCGTAGAGGAGAGCAGAGGCCACCACAGAGTCATAAAAAGTCTTGAGCAGAGGCCTGCTCACTCCAAAGGACCTCAGTCTCCTCAGGAGGTGGAGGCGACTTTGGCCCTTCTTGTACAGGGCGTCGGTGTTGTGGGACCAGTCCAGTTTATTGTTGAGGTGAACACCCAGGTACTTGAAACTGTCCACAGTCTCTATGTCCTGCCCCTGGATGTTCACCGGTGAGTGAGGTAGTGGTCTCCTCCTGAAGTCGATAACCAGCTCCTTTGTCTTACTGGTGTTAAGGCTCAGGTGGTTGCGCCCACACCAGTCCACAAAGTCACTGATGACCGAGCGGTACTCCAGCTCGTTCCCCTCTGACACACAGCCCACAATGGCCGAGTCGTCAGAGAACTTCTGGAGATGGCAGCTGTCCGTGTTGTATGTGAAGTCCGAGGTGTAGATGGTGAAGAGGAAGGGTGAGAGGACAGTACCCTGGGGGGCCCCCGTGCTGCATACTACCACCTCTGACTCACAGCCGCGCAGCCGCACGTACTGTGGACGGTCAGTGAGGTAGTCGATGGTCCAGGCAGCGAGATGTCCATCCACTCCCACGTCCTCCAGCTTCCCCCGCAGCAGCGCCGGCCTGATGGTGTTGAAGGCGCTGGAGAAGTCAAAGAACATGACTCTCACAGCACTCCCGGCGGTCTCAAGGTGGGTGAGCGAAAGGTGAGTGAAATCAACAGCTACCTTTACTCTATATTCTGTGTGCTTGTTTTGCAATGATGCAACGTCTCGAGGTTTCCTGTTTCAGACACCAGAAGCAGCTTCTTGTAAAAACAGAAGCTGAGAAAGTTCCCCGTCTCCATAGCAACGCTTAGCGCGCTTCCGGTCTGTGTCTGCTCTATTTCAACAGGAAACACAGCATACAACAAAGTGAACTTCTCCTTTTAACATAATGCATGGAGCAACGATGAACAACAAAACCATATAAGGAACACAACGATGACAAGAACCAAGGAGGAGTTAGCAACGCCTATGCACATTTGAAATTTACATATTCATGAGTTGTAATGTAAAAAACTACTGGGCTCTCGGGGTAGGTGTTCTCTCGGCGATGCTCTACTGAGTCAACACAGAGATTGTTCATAGGGAACCCGAGACCCAGGTATACCTGTTTAGAAATATTGTTAGGAAAATAAATTTGGTTAATTGAAGTTATCGAATCCTGGTAATCTTTAAATGGTATGTGCTAAATGCTTATTAGGGAGCTCTTGTTACCTCTAGGAAAAGTTAAAATATTATAACCCCTTATTCCAGTTTAAACATGCTAAAAGAATTTGACAGAAACAGACAGAGGACAAGTAATTAATCTTTGAATTGTTTATTGTTTCACATATTGGAAAAATCGTCAAATTCTTCAATTTTTAGAAATGGCATAGTGATGGTCAGAATTTTATCTGATATGTGTGCACATGTGATTATTCTCATCAATCAAACAATATTTATAAAGCTCTTTTCATACAAATTGTATCACAAAGCGCCTCACAGTGGTTAATGATCAGAAGATTGACTTTTATTGATCTCACACAGGAGAAATTGTTTCTACATCTGACCCGGGACCATCCCCATGATTCTGTTATTTATGCACTGGTCTATTCCCCATTTACAATCTCTGTGCTCGTGGAAAATGTGGTAATTTTAGTGAAAAAAATCAAAAATTCTTACATTTTACATAATTGTATGTAGTTTTCGGCAGAAAAGCATAAAATATTTTTAGGCTTTTAATAAAAGGGGGTTGTCAAAATGTGCGTTTCATAATGAGTCTACGGAGCACAAAACAAACTGGATTTATGCAAAAACAAAAAAAGCACCAAAGTCTCGTCTCACTAATTATCCACGCTGACAGGCCGCTCACACTGGTCACAGAGTAAAAAAATGCCTATATGTCATATGAATGATTGGGTTTTATTCAAAATGACTGTAGGCTGCGTATGACAAAACTGGCATCTAAGGAGATCATCATTTTTGGTAAATTATAAAGTAAATATGTCATTTTAAAGCAGTGCTTCTCAAATAGTGGGGCGGGCCCCCCTGGGGGGGCGCGGTGTGATGCCAGGGGGGGCGCGTGTGACCCTGGGAAACATGCTTTTTTGCCATACTGTACTAGAACGAAAGTGTAATTGCACATCAACAACAGTAGTTGGCAGTAGCGCTCTCGTTGTCGCTCTGGGGCAGGGTTCGGCGACCTTAAATACGCGATATACACACAGAACAGACTTGCCATCAGCAGAACATCCTCTGTCACAGAAAAAAACACGTTATATTCCACTGAGCTTTGAGTTTATGCAAATGGACCATGTGGTTTTTAAGTTTCGTTTCTGTAAAACGTAAACAAATGTGCACAAAGCTGCATTAAAAGCACATTAATATTTGAGTCCTCAGTGTAAAAAAAGAGTGCAGTGTTTGTTGGAAGTTTCTTTCTTTTTTTGTTTTTAATGTTAATAAAAGGATACATTGTTATGCAGAGGTGTACTAATAAATTTCTAGACAAATAAAACTATTAATAGTCGTGCGCAGGGAGGGGGGCGTGAAATTTTTTCTTCTTCCTAGGGGGGGCATCATAGAAAATAATTGAGAAGCACTGTTTTAAAGGGACACTGTGTAAGATTTTTACCCGTTAATTACCGAAATGGAAAATACCCATTCAAAAATACATTGTTTTCCAAGCCTTTTCACTTCCATCATGAAATCAAAGTATTCTTTTGGACTTAGATATAGTCACATAAAAGGGGGATCTTCCCCATGCAGAGGCAGACATTTTGAATACGAGAGCCGCAGAAGGACATACTGTATTTTGGGCTCCGCCTTCGCCGTTTTCTTTATAGCTGTCGGCACTGGCCCGTGGTTTTCACACAACGAGATAGTACGCGTTTGGATAAACAACGACTAGACTTTTAGTGGATTCCAAAACGGCCTGAAATCCGATATGCAGCTATAGTTTCATTTGATGACGTCATCAGAGAGGACAGTGCGCATGCGTGAACTCAGCTGTTTTTTAAACACCGCTAGTCCGAAAGAAGCTAACACCGCTCTGAACTTTACTTTTCTGTTGCGATATCGGGTTTCAGGCCGTTTTGGAATCCACTAAAAGTCTACCCTGACACAGCGATCTTCTGTGATTTGAAAAGTGCTAAAGTTTGTGTTATTTGGAGACCGCAAAGTAATGCCCCGAGCACTCACGCTAACGGATACGGGATCATTAGTAGAACAGAACGGCTCAACATAAGTTCTGCGATACTGCTCCAATTGACACCAAACTCCTATGGGTGAGTAAAACTACTTGTTTTATTGCCGAAAGAAGGCTCAGATTGTAAAAAAAAAACGTTAATTTTCCTTTAATGTTTGATTTTATGGCAGATTAAAGAGATGAAAACACACAACTTGTACAGAACACTCCCAGTGTGACTTTTCTTTTTTAAATTCACTTTATTCAAAAAGAAAAAATGTCCCAAAGTCCATTTTCAAACTGAACATTCACACCGACAGGCCACACTGGTCATAGAGTAAAAAAACGCCTATAATAGAATGATCACATTTTTTTATCAGAATCAGAAAGACTTTTAGTTTAGTTTAGTCTTTATTTGAAAATGGACAATGTACAGAGACATTAAAGGTCCCATGGCATGAAATGTTCACTTTCTGAGGTTTCTGAACGTTAATGTGAGCTCCCCTACCCTGTTTAGGCCCCCCCCCCCCCATGGCTAAAAGTTGTGAAATGTCTAAACTGAGCATTTGCGATCCTTTTCTGCGTTTGAAAAAAACACAGCTCAAACGGGCGATTCTGAACAAGGAAACTTTCTGACGTCACACGGAAAATGCAGTTCCACCCCCCGTCTGGATGTCTACCCACCGTCTCTGTAAATCACGCCCAGAGAGTTTGGACTGTGGAGGAGCTACGCAATGCGAAATGCGTTTTTTTATTTGCCTGGAGGCACGTGCGAGTGTTTCTAGGCTCGGAAGTCCTTTACCCGACCCTCTGGACCTCTGAAACAGCAGTGGTTTAATTTTATTTTCTGTGGAAATGTGTTTTTTTCATTGAAATGCCTCTCATTTCTGCCTTCAGTGCTTAAAACACGGAAGTGGGGAGACGGCGCAGAGGAGCGGGTGGGGGGATCCTCTGCCCCAATCTGTGTCCTTCTCATTTGCATTCAAGCAACAAGGCCCAGAATGAGCCGTTCAGACAGACAGATTATGACTCTGACTGTGTACATGTGCCTTTCTCATGCACTGAGTGTTGATTTTGAAGAAGGATTCATTTACAGTATTAGGGAACCATTAAGGAGCCATATAAAAGCATCAAGAAGTACCATGTCATGGGATCTTTAAGCTCATAAAAGATGATCTGCACCAGATTATAGCTCCAGAGCTGTTTCCATCTGCACTCCCTGTTACATTAAATCTCAATCAACAAGATAAGTTGAGATAGTTTCAGAATAATGTCAGTGTAGTGAGCTCCTCCCTGCAGCGAGACATAAGCAGTGTCCTTCAGCACTCTGACCAGAACTGATGAAGCCTCTTGGATGAGCTGAGAAACATTTTTGACCAAACAAACTTTGTCCAGTTGACAAATTGAATTTCTCCTTTTATCAATAATAATAATAATAGGAATCAGTAGAAACACTATGGGTGCCTTGGCCCCAAGTATTTACAAAATCTTCATCTTTTAAAATTCATACTGACCGACCATTCTACATTTAATTTCTATTTACATAGCCTATGGTATATCAAGAACAATAGAAACTCTGTTATATAAAAAATGAGTGTTTTATTGTTCTCCAAACACTTTTTAAGCTCTGTGGAGAAACTTGTATAGCTGCCTGACATTTTAATTCATTTGGAAGTTTGTTCCAGTCTTTAATAGCGTTATACAGACCCTCCAGGTATTCACGATGTTGCGATTTGCAACTTCAACGCAACTTCAGCCAATCCCCGTGAATTCAGGGCGGTGTTGCAATTTTGACCAATCACCGCAACTTTCCCGCAATTTTTACTAATTTTGACCAATCATCGGCGACGTATTGAACACCGACCAACTTCCTTCTGTGTAGGAGACATAACTGAGACGAGGTGCACGGTGTGTTTGTGTGTGTGTGTGCGGCAGAGGCGGTGGGTCACGTGAGTGTGGGTGTGTGCACGTACGGAAGTGTGTGCGTGTAAAAGCGCGCGCTCACCTGTCACACAGAGGAGAGAGTCAGGTGGTTGGGGTGTAGCCGCAAACCATTCATTCATCTTTCACGTTAATCTGTTCATCCTGCTGGTTTTCATGAGTTCCATTTCATCCTGCTGCGCTGTCATAGCTGTGTGCGCTCTTTTTGTAATAAATGCACAAAACATATCTGGATCTCAGCGTATCTGTCACCACAGCCTCCTCTTTGCGCGTCACAAATCTGCGAGCCACAGGACCCAACCTCATATTCTCGGCGGCTAAAAGGTTTGAGTTTGGAAGCCGCAACATTCTGCTTTACTTCCGTGTGACAAAACTGCGGCCGTGTCCCAGTTCCCAGAGCGCACAGCTCGGAGCGCGGCCCGAAGGGGGCTCAGACTGCAGTCAAGGAGGTGCACACTTGCTCAGCCCCGACTGCAGTCCGCGGACCGCTTAACGACTGCGGTCTTCGGACCGCGTGTTAACTGCGCATGGGACAAAAAAGAAGTGGGACAGCAGTCGTCGCGCCGGTGTTCTGTCGAAATGTGTGACGCACATGCCCTTTGGGCCACGCTCCGAGCCGCGCGCTCTGGGAACTGGGACACGGCTTCTAATGGCAAAGAAACATGTCTGCGGCGCCATTTGGCCACAAAAATAACAGCAAAAGACCGAAACAGTTCCCCTCCTAGTAGTCATTTATTTTCGATGTTGGTAAGGTTGTTTTAGGACCATATCTGTGATCTCTGTGTCTTTGCAGGGCTCTCAAGTCTCACACATTGAGAGTGTGACACACGCAATTCGACGTGTTCACGCGCTCACACGCCACACATGGCATTTCTCACGCTGTTTTTTTTTTTTTTTTTTTGTGCACAGAAAATCGGTCTGTGTGGCTTAGTTTATGCAGGCTCCGCGCGTTTTCAGCGCCACCCCCTCCCCCGGAGGGGGGGACGGCGCGTCTGCTCCCGACCGTGTGGTCCGAGCGGAGGCCGGAGCAGACGCACCGTCCCCCTGGCACGTCCTGAGCCTCAGTCCCGGTGCCACGTCTCCTCTGAGACGCACCGACTCCGGTCCCGGTGTCTCCGTCTGTGCGTAACGTGTCCCCCCCGACGGCTTACGCGTGGAATACACGCGGCCCAGAGCCGAACTGCCCATGGTGAGACGCGGTGAGCCGCGGGCCCGGTGCATTAACTAGACTCTTACATGAATCCGTTAAAAATGTCCCGGTCCCTCCTCCCCGCCCCTCTCAGCGCACTGACAAAGTGCGGTGATGATAAAACAAACTGAGAACCATCAGGTAATCACTTCATTTCTATAACTCTCATTAGTTGCTTTGTAGTTTAAGTTTGCTCTTTAGACAAACAGGGCTCTTAACACACAATTCACACGCTCACACGGCATTTCTCACGCAATTCACGCGCCCCCCCCCCCCCCGGTCCTCGAAAAAAATTGTTCACTCGCACGACCCCGCTCAAAACTTGAGAGCCCTGGTCTTTGTATTATTCTTTGTCAGTAATAACTCAGTATTCAAAATATTACTCAATTTTAATTACAAAAAGCGAAAATCGCAACTATTTATCGCAACTTTCACTTCCTCCCGCAACAAAATCGCAACAAAAACCTTAAAAGCGCCGCAACTTTCATCACAACTTTTTGGAAAAGCTCCCGCAAATTCAGGCATTTTAGCCCGAAACAATCACAAAAAATGCCCGTGAAATCCTGGAGGGTCTGATTAAAGGAGAAATGATGTTTTGTGCTTTGGGATGGCACACTGCCCCCTGGTGGAGGGGCGTGTGGTGGTGGTGACAGTGGAGGTGTAATGAACAAAGTGCTTCAGGGTTTTATTGTCAAGTGAACACAATTCACAAAACTAAGAACTCGTCTCGGTGATAAGAACATAAAACACTAAATAATAACTAGAATATAGATATTATAGAGTAAAAAAAAAACAATCCAAATAAAAATAATCAAATTTGGCAGCAGGTGGTATGGCACCTAAACGTTTAATAAATGATGGTAATTTATTGGTAATTTATTATCCCAATGTGACATTTTGAAAAGAAAACACATTTTCAACAAGGCACCGGGTTAAATAAGTTTGTCACTGTCAGATACGTTTGTGGAATAATGGACAGAGACGCGAGTTTAAAATATGTAACTAAATGTGTTAAAAGAATAAAAGTTCAGATCTGATTTATTCTATAGAAACAGGCTGTGGTTGAAACTTTTACAAATGCTTAAAAGAAGTGTTTTCCTCTCGTGTTTTCTGCTGGGATAAAGAACACGCCTGAAACAGAAATAAAGTCCAGATAATTGACTTCAAATATTAGAGAGAAATATTCTGTGCCGACGTTTCCCCCGCAGACTCTGTTCTCGCCTGTACAATGAGTTTTACACTTTTCTACACAAACTACAGAGGGAGGCCACGGTCCAGACTTGGCCTCATCGTTGGTGGAGCAGCCAGGCCTCCGTCCGGGGGGTCAGGACATCATCACTATCAGTAGTTCTTGTCCGGTTTATTTAATGTACCGTATTTTCCGCACTATAAGGCGCACCTAAAAGCCTTCAATTTTCTCAAAAGCCGACAGTGCGCCTTATAATCCGATGTGCCTTATATATGGATCAATATTGGTTAATCATGACTACCGTAGCTTCTATTCTATGCGCCTTATGTATGAAAACAGTTTTAAAATAGGCCGTCCATTGAAGGTGCGCCTTATAGTGCGGAAAATACGGTACTATTAGATAAATTGGAATATCGCGCTTTTCTCTGACATAAGTAAATCTGAGTGTCACAGCCGTCTTCACATGACCTCGGTACAAAACGGAAATATGGTAAAAGGAGAAATTCAATTTGTCAACTGGACAAAGTTTATTTGGTCGAAAACGTTTCGCACAGGGTGACACCGGCATGACACAGGAAAGGAGGACAAAGGCCCTAAAGTGAGGACACCTTGTTTTTTTTTTTTTTTTTCCCTCGGTCAAGAAAAACAACTTATGAATAATGCATGACGTCAACATATATTTATTAACATGGAACACCCATCAAAAAGAAAAATGTGGCAAATTATGGTCAAGATGATATGAACAAAAAACAATATCATCACCAATTCACTGAAAACAGAGTCTTTGCCGTGCCATCATATGGCGCCAAAAAGCAAAAAAACATGAAAAATTGCGCGCATCTGAGGAGCAAAAACCAGTCAATAGCCTGAGCGGAGCTTTTGAGTGACAGCAGCTTCCAGACAGTCAGGGGCTGCATCAGCTGTGCGCACATCGCAAATGTTTGCATATGACACAACATCAGAGTAGCAAGTGTACATAATGGGTGGGGTGTGCGCCGACGAGGGTCCGAAAGGAGGACAAAATGTAAAAAAGGAGGACACGTGACAGACGGCCGGACAGACAGCTCTAAAACCAGACTGTCCGGACGAAATCCGGACGAATGGTCACCTTAGTTTCACAGCTCATCCAAACTGCTTTGTCAGTTCATTCAGTCAGTTGAGAACTGATGAAGCAGTTTGGATGAGCTGAGAAACGTCTTCGACCAAATAAACTTTGTCCAGTTGACAAATTGAATTTCTCCCTTTACCCTGGATTCTACCTGGACGACTGAGGGATTCTTCACACAACTTAAAAAGAAACTGTGGCCGTGGGTATTTTGAAATACTCCCTGAGCCTCGTTATTTATTCTAACAGTACATTATACTAAAACCAGCCCCCAGGCAGAGGAATAAAGGTCCTGGAACAGAAATAACTGTTAGAAAATCAGATTTGAGTAGGTAAAAGGTGCCTCCACAGGATTTTCTGCTGCTGAGGAGAACCTCCTGCTGCCTTCATACTGGACCTTGTACTTTTTGTAACTATTGAAAAACGAAAAAGTAAAACTGTGGATCACAAACAGGTTTATTTAAGATTCTAACTCTAAAACACCACGACAGCAAGATACATTGGATTTTAAGGCACGAGATCATGACATAAGACAGAAAAGCAAAGTCCTGAGACTGAAGAAACCTTTCAGCTGTTCAGAACGGCACAAGAGGCACTTTGGGGTTTCAGGGTCCCCAAACATGGACGGACTGAACCCAACGGGGACAAAGTGAACCCAACACTTTAAAGTGCGTATGACAGGTTTTCAAGATTTATTTTAATGTAACTTGGTGATAAAACGTTTGTAAATTAATTTAAATGACTGTTTATTGGTTTGTGTAAAACTATTTGTGAAGAAAAACTGAAAAATCTGTTGAAAATGAAAAGACGAGAGTTTTCAAATATTTAAACGAAATGAAGGCGTTTTCTTATAATTGTATTTGTCGGATAATTCTGTGACGTTAGGAGTTTGGGCCCAGTGTACGTCGTGGTTGCTATGGTAACAGTTCCGCAATACCTCCGCGCGACGTCATGATTTACAACCAGGACGTAAAATTTTAAACCTAAAAACACGTACAAGCTTAAATATAAAGAACTTGACTGTGTTTTTGTCAGAAGAGTCCAACCTGTCATAGGCGTGTTTTGCGTGTTTTGTGCGTTTTGTGCGGTACAAAACCGTCCGAACGTAGAACGCACTCTCTGGATTCCCCTGAATGACGGGACATTCAGGTCCATTTTCACTCCCTGCTCTGTATTTGAGCGAGGAGGAGGGAGGGTCTCCGGGACCAGCCCTGACGCACCAACACAACAGCCCCATTAAAGCTGCACTGTGTCACTTTTCTCATGACACTGTTACTGCTGTTACTGTGCCTGGAATGTTCCGCAGTACGGCATAACCTCAACTAACTTCTATTTACACAACGACATTATTTTCTGTTGGTAAAAGTACTTGGTTTGGTGGAGTCATCTGCTCGTTTCCATGGAGATTCGTATTTGGAACATTAAAAAAATATAAGTCCAAGAAGAAGCGAAGGTTTGTGCGCTTCAAACCTCAAACTAAACCGTACGTACGTAGTGCCAAATGGTTCTGTCAGAATTTCAGGTACATTTCAGGAATGGACCTTGACTGGCCTTTGCTTCGTTTTGGTCGTTCAGGTTTTTCTATAGAGTGAGGTCTTTCCTTGGTTAGGATCTGAAATGGTTTTGGTCCTGGTTTAGACCTGGTTTAGACCTGGTTTAGACCTGGTTTAGACCTGGTTTAGACCTGGTCTGGTTTAAGTGTAGTCTCTTTTTTGAAGTGACATTCTCCTTCCACAGTGGCTTTGTCGTGTTTGTGCGTCAGGGCACTTGTTTCATGATACTTCACATGAGATCCGGGAGACGCCAAGCCGAGCCCTCAAAAAGACCCGACTGAAAAGAAGCAGCGACAGCTTCAGTCGAAAAGAAGCGGCGAGAGCTTCATTCGAAAAGAATCGCCGACAGCTTCATTCGAAAAGAAGCGGCGAGAGCTTCATTCGAAAAGAATCGCCGAGAGCTTCATTCGAAAAGAAGCGGCAACAGCTTCATTCGAAAAGAAGCGGCGAGAGCTTCATTTGAAAAGAAGCAGCGAGAGCTTCAGTCAAAAAGAAGCGCCGAGAGCTTCATTCGAAAAGAAGCGGCGACAGCTTCATTCAAAAAGAATTGCCGACAGCTTCATTCGAAAAGAAGCGCCGAAAGCTTCATTTGAAAAGAAGCGCCGAAAGCTTCAGTCAAAAAGAAGCGGCGACAGCTTCAGTCTCAAAATAACTGAAGTTATATGATCCTATTATAATATGATCCTATTATAATAGCGACATGTGTGTCTGGTGTATCAGTCTTAAAACTCCAGAACTAAACACGAGGGGGAGACCATCAGCCAAATCTTGGATTGAGAAAAACTGACATTTGTACCAGTCTCCAAACCAAGACGGATAGCGCTCCCGATTCACCAAAGATCTGCCTCCAAACTGTGCCGTTAAAAACAAAAGCAGAAGAAGAGTCAGAAACCAGAAGAGCAGAAGTTTACAGACAGAGGGATAAAAACACTTTCAGTGAAACGGCCACATGGGGGCGATGGCGCGTCGGCCGTCAGGTGGGTTTGTGCATTTTGAGAATGTTCCTCATGCTGCGTTCCATTTACGCTCAGAGGTCGGAGCAACATTTCCTCTGAGTTCCTGCGCTCCGCGTGGGAAAAAAACAAGAGCGGCACATTAAAGTTATCACAATAACGTCTGTTTGTGTGAACGGTTTAACCCAGATGATGTTTTTACTTTTTCTAAATCACGGTTTGAGAGGGAGTTTGTGTTTTGGACGGTCGTTCTGCAGAGGCTCAGGAGGGAAAAAAACACCAGGACGATCGGGGTTTGAAGTGGCAGATATCAGCCTCACACCGGTGAAGCCTTTTTGGGTTTTCTCATTTTTGGGACCAGCTCGAGGTTCTGAAATGTGGCCCGAGTAGGATTTCTGAGACGGACGAGTGCTCAGAGTGAATTTACACATCAGGACCGAGAGGCTCCGACCTCTGAGGAACGACTGGAGCGCAGCACGAGCAACTGAGGCTTCAGATTTACATGGACTGTTTGAATTTAGCAACTGACTTTTCCTTTTGTCTGTTTTACAAAGAGACCCCTACACCGCTCCACCGCTCCACCAGCACAAGAAAGTGACGTAGGAAGTGTTCTTATCCCTCTGCAGACTTGGTTAAACGGTGAACTCGTTGAGAGGATCTTTGGTCTCCTCTGCTCCAGGCTCCTGCAGCTCTTCAGAGGAACAGCTCTGGATGAAACCACGTCTCCAGCGTCTGAACTTCGGGAGCAGGAGCCAAGAGACCACCACCCCCAGCCCTACAACACCAGCGGCAACCAGCACGGAGGTAATGATGACGACGGTGTGATCCGAACGAGGCGTCTCCAAGCCCATCTCTGAGGGGAAAAACATTAAACAGGCGATATTAATGCAAAATCGACTTTTTTCTCTCATGTTCGGACGTTGTTCCTCATCAGAAACACGCCTGAAGAGGATTGAGATGCTCTACACAAGAATTCTCCATAAATCTATAAAAACACGAGACAAAACTGAACACGACACCTGGACAAACCTGACGCAGGAGGTTCATGAGGAGGTTCATCAGGAGGTTCATCAGGAGGTTCATCAGGAGGTTCATGAGGAGGTTCATTAGTGCGACGCTCTGAAGGGGGAGCGGCTCAGCGCAGGGAGGGGAGCGTGTTGGGATACTGTAGCTCGGCTTTTTGGGACTTGTCAAAAAAATGCAACTTGCCAGAACTAAAGTCAATTTTTTATCCAATTCAAACGTTAAAACAGAAAAAAATCTCTCCTGAGATCATGTTCTGCTTGCGTGCGCGATCGTCCTGCAGTTCAGTGTCTCCAGGTCGTGTCCGCTCCCTGAAGACGTCCGCCGTGGTATCGTTTTATCGTTTATCTTTAAATCGTTTATCATTTTATCTTTTATCACTTATTGTTTATCGTTTAATTGTTTTTTCATCTATCCTTGTATCTTTTATCATTTATCATTTAATTGTTTTGTTTATCGTTTTATTGGTTATTTTATTGGTTATCATTTTATTGGTTATCGTTTTATTGGTTATCGTTTTATCGTTTATCATTTGTTTATCATTTGTTTAGCGTTTTATCGTTGAATCGTTTCATTGTATACTGTTTTATTATCGTTTTATCCCTTATTGTTTATCGTTTATTATTTATCGTTTTATTGTTTATTGTTTTATTGTCGTTTATCTTTTGTCATTGTATCTTTTCTAGTTTTATCGTTTAATTGTTTTATCACTTATTGTTTATCGTTTTATCGTTTGCCGTTTATATTTTCCTTTATCGCAGTAGATTTCATGTTTTCTTGTGATTCTAACGACGTTCCGGACGAACAATCGGAAAACCACAGCGTTTTTCCCTGGACCGTTTCAGACGGACGGCGCAGGGGGAGGACGTGTCTTGCTCAAGGACACAACCGTAGACTTAAAACCAGAGGAATCACATGTCCACACTGACCTGAAGGTCTCACAGGAGCTGCAGATGTTTCCAGGAGGTGGTCGGACATGGAGCTGCAGGGCACTGGAAAACACCAGAACAGATGGTTAGGCCGGCGGCTCCAGCGGCTCCGGCGGACGATCTTCTGCCTGATCGGTTCTTCATGTTCTTCATGAGTTTTACTGTGAACAGAACTCGGCTCCTGCGCGGCTGGTGCAACATTAAACTCAAAACATCCTATAAAATCTGATCAGTCAAAAGAGCACGGGTTCAAATAAGAAGGTGAGAAGGTTTGATCTGAGATGATTCGAGTCAGAACAAGTGCAGAACGTGTGAAGGTTTTTATGATTCTCTCATTTTGACTTAATCTGGTGATAAAACCTGCGGTAAATTAGTTTTACACAAACCAAGAAGACTTTTGTGAAGAGAAAAATGTTGAAAATGACAAAGTAGAGACGGTTACACGGGCGACGTCACGCGGGCAACGTCACGCGGGCGACGTCACGCGGGCGACGTCACCGGGCCACGCCACCGGGCGACGTCACCGGGCAACGTCACCGGGCGACGTCACGCGGGCGACGTCACGCGGGCGACGTCACGCGGGAGACGTCACCGGGCGACGTCACGCGGGCGACGTCACGCGGGCGACGTCACGCGGGCGACGTCACCGGGCGACGTCACCGGGCGACGTCACCGGGCGACGTCACCGGGCGACGTCGCCGGGAGCGTGTTGGGATACTGTAGCTCGGCTTTTTGGGACTTGTCAAAAAAATGCAACTTGCCAGAACTAAAGTCAATTTTTTATCCAATTCAAACGTTAAAACAGAAAAAAATCTCTCCTGAGATCATGTTCTGCTTGCGTGCGCGATCGTCCTGCAGTTCAGCGTCTCGAGGTCGTGTCCGCTCCCTGAAGACGTCCGCCGTGGTATCGTTTTATCGTTTATCTTTAAATCGTTTATCATTTTATCTTTTATCACTTATTGTTTATCGTTTAATTGTTTTTTCATCTATCCTTGTATCTTTTATCATTTATCATTTAATTGTTTTGTTTATCGTTTTATTGGTTATTTTATTGGTTATCATTTTATTGGTTATCGTTTTATTGGTTATCGTTTTATCGTTTATCATTTGTTTATCATTTGTTTAGCGTTTTATCGTTGAATCGTTTCATTGTATACTGTTTTATTATCGTTTTATCCCTTATTGTTTATCGTTTATTATTTATCGTTTTATTGTTTATTGTTTTATTGTCGTTTATCTTTTGTCATTGTATCTTTTCTAGTTTTATCGTTTAATTGTTTTATCACTTATTGTTTATCGTTTTATCGTTTGCCGTTTATATTTTCCTTTATCGCAGTAGATTTCATGTTTTCTTGTGATTCTAACGACGTTCCGGACGAACAATCGGAAAACCACAGCGTTTTTCCCTGGACCGTTTCAGACGGACGGCGCAGGGGGAGGACGTGTCTTGCTCAAGGACACAACCGTAGACTTAAAACCAGAGGAATCACATGTCCACACTGACCTGAAGGTCTCACAGGAGCTGCAGATGTTTCCAGGAGGTGGTCGGACATGGAGCTGCAGGGCACTGGAAAACACCAGAACAGATGGTTAGGCCGGCGGCTCCAGCGGCTCCGGCGGACGATCTTCTGCCTGATCGGTTCTTCATGTTCTTCATGAGTTTTACTGTGAACAGAACTCGGCTCCTGCGCGGCTGGTGCAACATTAAACTCAAAACATCCTATAAAATCTGATCAGTCAAAAGAGCACGGGTTCAAATAAGAAGGTGAGAAGGTTTGATCTGAGATGATTCGAGTCAGAACAAGTGCAGAACGTGTGAAGGTTTTTATGATTCTCTCATTTTGACTTAATCTGGTGATAAAACCTGCGGTAAATTAGTTTTACACAAACCAAGAAGACTTTTGTGAAGAGAAAAATGTTGAAAATGACAAAGTAGAGACGGTTACACGGGCGACGTCACGCGGGCAACGTCACGCGGGCGACGTCACGCGGGCGACGTCACCGGGCGACGTCACCGGGCGACGTCACCGGGCAACGTCACCGGGCGACGTCACGCGGGCGACGTCACGCGGGCGACGTCACGCGGGAGACGTCACCGGGCGACGTCACGCGGGCGACGTCACGCGGGCGACGTCACGCGGGCGACGTCACCGGGCGACGTCACCGGGCGACGTCACCGGGCGACGTCACGCGGGCGACGTCACGCGGGCGACGTCACGCGGGCGACGTCACGCGGGCGACGTCACGCGGGAGACGTCACGCGGGCGACGTCACCGGGCGACGTCACGCGGGCGACGTCACGCGGGAGACGTCACGCGGGCGACGTCACCGGGTGACGTCACGCGGGCGACGTCACCCGGCGACGTCACGCGGGAGACGTCACACTGATGACGTCACACTGATGACGTCACACTGATGACATCACAGATGACGTCACACTGATGACGTCACACTGATGACGTCACACTGATGATGTCACACTGATGATTACAAGTTTATGTAATCATCATTAGTTTTATGATTACACTGAAGTTTACAAGTGAACAGACAGACACAATAGGCGATCGCTAAGTTCGCTGCTGGATGTCACGCGGGAGACGTCACGCGGGAGACGTCACCGGGCGACGTCACACTTGCGACGTCACACTTGCGACGTCACACTTGCGACGTCACGCGGGCGACGTCACGCGGGCGACGTCACGCGGGCGAAGTCGTGCTGGGAAGATTCTGTCCAAAAGTTCGGCACAATTTACACACAATTGCAACAAAATAAATGTGTTTTCTTTCATTTTTATTTGTCAAATCATGATCCCAGTACATAAACAGTCCTCAGATCATAAACAGCACAGTTGCTATGGGAACAACCCGGAAGAAAAATCTGGAACCTCAAAGTGCCTCTGACCGGTCGGACCGCACAGTTAAGATCATTTTAGTTATACTTCCTGGTTGGAAATCATGAATTCGTGACATGACAGAATTCCATAACTGTTGCCATAACAACCATAACTGGGCCAATAAAGCTTTAAAGTCACGGAGATTATAATAATCAATCAATAAAAACACGAGAAAACATTTTATTTTGATGAAATTGTGTTTAAAGTCACTGATTCTTCTGTGTAAATTGTGCCAAAGTTGGACAGAACCCAGTGTGACATCATCAGTGTGACATTATCAGTGTGACATCATCAGTGTGACATCATCAGTGTGACATCATCAGTGTGACATCATCAGTGTGACGTCATCAGTGTGACGTCATCAGTGTGACATCATCAGTGTGA
>JAVJIX010000239.1:777500-940000 GCA_036785185.1 Paratrypauchen microcephalus
TGAAAACAGTCTAAAAGTTGGATTTCCTGGATGCAAATTCGTCCACAATTTCTTCATATGAGATTTGCTCCCCTACGGCCTGGTTTATGCTGGTCACAGCAAAACCAGTGCACCTTTCCTGACACATTGTTGACCTGAGGTAAGTCATGATAGACATTCGTAACGCAGAACATCTCTGTCTTTGTACATAATGTCTCTGTACATTGTCCCTTCAAATAAAGACTAAACTAAGATATTCAGGAGGTGCTCCCAGACCATATCTCACTGTGATATGGTCTGGGAGGTAAGAATATGTTAATGATTAAAGTAGTAAATGTTTTGGTAGATACTGATCACATACTCTGGTGATGACCTGCAGACCACCGGAGCACCGAGGAGGACGTTTTGAAGCAGGGCTGGACTGGGACAAAAAAAAGGCCCTGGCATTTTTGGCTCAGAACGGCCGCTCATAATTAGCGGAGCACAACAGACTCATTTATGTTTGTGTTCCCCAAAGTGATGTATTTGACTATTGTTACGTCTTGGCCGAGGGGAAACACTACACTACTTCTTCACTACAGGGTTTGGAGCATCTTTCTTTGGGGGTGATTTTAAAATTCTTACATTCTATCAGGTTCTGGACGGGAAAAGTCGTCTACTCTCTCTTCTCTCCTCAACAGCCTGGCTCGACCAGACAGGAAGAGGGACAGATTATTACACTTTATTAAGTGATAAATAGAAAACCTAAATTAAAAATAAAAATATTGGGAACTACCTGGAAAAACTGTGGAACTATTTAAACCATGAACACATTTAGTATCTTTAGGTTACGTTTGTATTTTTGATAATGATCAGATAAATCTCATACTAAGGCAGCACGAGACAAGGCGAGATGTCTGAGCGGAAGTAACGCTGCTCTCAGGTCGCTTAAAGGCAAAGTAACGTTATTTTACAATCTGAGCCTTCTTTCGGTAATAAAACAAGTAGTTTTACTCACCCATAGCATTTTTCTGTCAATTGGAGCAGTATCGCAGAACTTATGTTGAGCCGTTCTGTTCTGCTAATGATCCCGTATCCTTAACATGGGGCTGTATCATATGCTCGGGGCATTACTTTGCGGTCTCCAAATAACACAAACTTTAGCACTTTTCAAATCATAGAAGCCCGATGTCTTAATGAAAAATTTCGTTTGAAGCAAAAGTGGCCTGTAATCCGAGATTTAGCCATAGTTTCGAGTAGATGAGGACGCCAGTGCGGATGTGCGGACTGTGCTCTCAGCTCCCGGGACCCAAATAACAAACGCAAAGCTGAAAACTATGGATAAACCTCGGATTACAGGCCACTTTTGCTTCAAACGAAATTTTTCATTAAGACATCGAGCTTCTATGATTTGAAAAGTGCTAAAGTTTGTGTTATTTGGAGACCACAAAGTAATGCCCCGAATACAAATGCTAACAGAAACGCCACAACGTAACTTTCTTCAAACAGCTCCAAATGACACGAACGTGATATGGGTGAGTCAAACGACTTGTTTTATTACCGAAAGAAGGCTCAGATTGTAAAATAACGTTACTTTTCCTTTAAGGCTACATCCACACGGCAACACAGGATGTTTTTCTTACTGGGTAAAAAAAATACCACGTCCACACTGGGAACGGATCAGTAAAATATCACGTACACATGGCAATGGCACTGCAGGACACTAAAGGACATGAAAATGGACTTTTAACTTCTACTTGGACACATGAGACGTTCAGGAGACTTTCGGGACAGGTTCGGGACAGGTTCGGGACAGGTTCAGGACAGGTTCGGGACAGGTTCAGGACAGGTTCGGGACAGGTTCAGGACAGGTTCAGGACAGGTTCGGAACAGGTTCGGGACAGGTTCAGGACAGGTTCAGGACAGGTTCGGAACAGGTTCGGGACAGGTTCAGGACAGGTTCGGGACAGGTTCGGGACAGGTTCAGGACAGGTTCGGAACAGGTTCGGGACAGGTTCAGGACAGGTTCAGGACAGGTTCGGGACAGGTTCAGGACAGGTTCGGGACAGGTTCGGGACAGGTTCAGGACAGGTTCGGGACAGGTTCAGGACAGGTTCAGGACAGGTTCAGGACAGGTTCGGGACAGGTTCAGGACAGGTTCGGGACAGGTTCGGGACAGGTTCAGGACAGGTTCGGGACAGGTTCGGGACAGGTTCAGGACAGGTTCAGGACAGGTTCGGGACAGGTTCAGGACAGGTTCAGGACAGGTTCAGGACAGGTTCGGAACAGGTTCGGGACAGGTTCGGGACAGGTTCAGGACAGGTTCAGGACAGGTTCAGGACAGGTTCAGGACAGGTTCGGGACACGTCCGTTTCTCCGGAGCTCATGTACAGAGTGTGATTTAGCTCCGAAACACACGATATGTGAATGATCAGAAAACACTGCAGTCAGTGAGTCATAATTATCATCTGAAAGTTCTTTCTCCATTATGTGTAAACCATTTATAAACCAGATCTAAATGAATCTAAACCAGGTCATAACTGAGGTCTGGGCGGGTGTCAGTCTGTTATCTCCACGTTTGCCCACACACGTCGTTACGCACAGACCCGGCACGGCACACTCACGTTTTGAACATCTTCTCCATGTCTTTGATTTGTTTTCGGGAGAACTCTTTAAATTCGGTGTCGGGGTTGAACACTCATGTGCACCTCTCCGCGGCCCTCGTTCAGCCCCCAGCTCCGAGCCCGCTCTCTCGGTGCTGGGTTTGTGGGACGCCAGGTCCGCGGCCCCGTCCCCGATGAGCAGGCGCCGGTTCAGTTTGGAGGAGAGCTCGTCTGTGGCCATGGTCCGGACGGTTCGGGGGGAGTGTGGAGATGGAGCAGGCGGGTTTAAAAGAATCTGTAAGCTGCAGTACATTTTTTTTTCAATAACGCAAATAAACTTAAGAGTGACTGCAGCACTGCTACTGCGGCTCCTCTCCCTGTTCACCTTCAGCCTGGGCTGCAGTGGTGAAAGTAGTTTTCATTTCTTACAGGTGCTACAAAGTCCAGTGTATCACTTTACCGTAAAAAAAAAACAAAACACTAGTTTTGTTTTTTTTACGTTTTACATATGGGCAGAAATATGTGCCACCAGAAACTGAATTTGAATCACATAATTTGAAATTGTATTTTTTAATTTGAAATTGTATTTTTTTATTTGAATCATTGCATTGAAAAATTGAATCTGAATAGCACCATTTGAAATTGAATTTATTAGTTTGTAACGGGAATCTAATAAAAGCTCTCTCGAAATCTTTCTCAAAATTCAAATTCAGTTTACAAAATTCAAATTCAAGTTTACTGTGACAAACATCCTGGTACTTTAAGGATGAAGGAAGAGCAATCGAGCTCAGATATACAGGACTCCTCTGTCTGCTGCTTTAACTTGAATTTGAATTTTGTGAACTGAATTTGAATTTTGAGAACTGAATTTGAATTTCGAGAACTGAATTTGAATTTTGTGAACTGAATTTGAATTTTGTGAACTGAATTTGAATTTCGAGAAAGATTTCGAGAGAGCTTTTATTAGATTCCTGTTACAAACTAATAAATTCAATTTAAAATGGTACTATTCAGATTCAATTTTTCAATGCGATGATTCAAATAAAAAAAACAATCAGGGCTCTCAAGTCTCACGCATTGAGAGTGTGACACACGCAATTCGAAAATCGGTCTGTGTGGCTCAGTTTATGCAGGCACCGCGCCCCCCCCTCCCCCCTTCCTCCCCGCGCCGCTCAGTGAGTGTCTAAGCGCGCGCTGCACTGTCAGTAGGGTGACCACCGGCATAAAACAGGAAAGGAGGACACTTGTGTCCAAAAAGGAGGACAAAGGCCCTAACGTGAGGACACCTTGTTTTTTTTTGTTTTCCCTTGGGGGGAGGGGGGGGCTGTTGTAATGCTGGATATTACAACATGGATATAGCCATGTTCAACGTTTACTGTAAATCAGGGATGAAAGAGCTTTTAGCGGATCTCCGCTTTTTATTCAGCCGCGCGGGGGGTGCATTTCGGATGTGGAGTTAGTGTGTTTGCTCAGACACATTAAAAATTAGGGGGAACATTGGCCATGTCCCAATTCCAAGTATTACTAGTCGCAATAGAATAATATTTTTGTCTGTAGGGAACAAGGAGCAGACCACCGGCTCATTGAGCTGAGGCGGGACCTGTTCCATTTCGCAGACGGACATGTGGTCCACGGACTGCACTCAGGGCTGAGCGAGTATGCACCGCCTCGACTGCAGACTGAGACCACACTCCGAACCGTGCACTCGCTGAATTGGGAAACGGCGAACATCGCAGAGTAGCAAGTGTAAATAATGGGTGGGGATTTATGACGATTTATGCAACGGTGGCCGACGAGGGTCCGAAAGGAGGACAAAACGTAAAAAAGGAGGACACGTGACAGACGGCCGGACAGACAGCTCTAAAACCGGACTGTCCGGACGAATGGTCACCCCAACTGTCAGTGAACGACAAAACTGAGAACCATCAGGTAATAACTTCATTTATAGAACTCTCATTAGTTGCTTTGAAGTTTAAGTTTGCTCTTTAGACAAACATTTACACAGGGCTCTGTGTAATGTCTTCGGAAATTACAGTCTCACGCACGACCCCGCTCAAAACTTGAGAGCCCTGAACTTAATTATTTCATATTTTTGTGGGCCTACGAAAGCTTCGGTCAATGCTCAGCACTGTAAATGAAGCGGCTGCTGACGTCACAGATTCTGTGATACTTTAAACATGCTGTTGTCTTCATCAGAGCTGCTCAAAAATGTCATATGTGCATAGATGTTTTCTTATTAAACAGTGAAAATGACTCATTTACTGAGGGTTTTTAGTCAGCATAAACCGTCTCTTACAGGTGCAGGCAGTGCGCAGCACCGCCTCACAATGGTTTAGGCGACTTTCACGGCTACAGTCAGAGAAGTTTTGACAGTCGTTGCTTAACAGACCGCAGATATCTCTCACCAGAGTTTCGGGTAGTTTTCACTTATTCTCCAATGGCATAGTGTGGTTGTTTGTGTTTTCTACTTAAATAGCGCACTGTATGCACTCCTGAATGTACACAGAATTCACCTTCTTAACTGTGTTGTTACAGCTTTGCCATGTGGGTTTTGCTCAGTTCTTGACAGACCCTCCAGGATTTCGTGGGCATTTTTTGTGATTGTTTCGGGCTAAAATGCCTGAATTTGCGGGAGCTTTTCCAAAAAGTTGCGATGAAAGTTGCGGCGCTTTTAAGGTTTTTGTTGCGATTTTGTTGCGGGAGGAAGTGAAAGTTGCGATAAATAGTTGCGATTTTCCCTTTTTGTAATTAAAATTGAGTAATATTTTGAATACTGAGTTATTACTGACAAAGAATAATACAAAGACACAGAGATCACAGATATGGTCCTAAAACAAATCCACTTTATTTCTATAGCACATTTCATAAACATAAACAGTTTCCAAAGTGCTGCACAGACAGAAAAACTAGTGACACAACAAACATCAGGCTGTATATGATTCACTAGTCCCACAACAAGAAAACCAGTAAAACGAGTAAAAACTAAAAAGTAAAAATAAAGTAAAATAAAAATAAAACAACCTTACCAACAGAGAAAATAAATGACTACTAGTAGGGGAACTGTTTCGGTCTTTTGCTGTTATTTTTGTGGGCAAATGGCGCCGCAGACATGTTTCTTTGCCATTAGAAGCCGTGTCCCAGTTCCCAGAGCGGCTCGGAGTGTGGCCCGAAGGGCATGTGCGTCACACATTTCGACAGAACACCGGCGCGACGACTGCTGTCCCACTTCTTTTTTGTCCCATGCGCAGTTAACACGCGGTCCGAAGACCGCAGTCGTTAAGCGGTCCGCGGACTGCAGTT
Source organism: Paratrypauchen microcephalus (assembly GCA_036785185.1). NCBI lineage: Eukaryota > Metazoa > Chordata > Actinopteri > Gobiiformes > Gobiidae > Paratrypauchen > Paratrypauchen microcephalus. Next base: position 783,362 of record JAVJIX010000239.1, read on the forward strand.
GGGGCTGAGCAAGTGTGCACCTCCTTGACTGCAGCCTGAGCCCCCTTCGGGCCGCGCTCCGAGCTGTGCGCTCTGGGAACTGGGACACGGCCACAGTTTCGTTTTGTCACACGGAAGTAAAGCAGAATGTTGCGGCTTCCAAACTCAAACCTTTTAGCCGCCGAGAATATGAGGTTGGGTCCTGTGGCTCGCAGATTTGTGACGCGCAAAGAGGAGGCTATGGTGACAGATACGCTGAGATCCAGATATGTTTTGTGCATTTATTACAAAAAGAGCGCACACAGCTATGACAGCGCAGCAGGATGAAATGGAACTCATGAAAACCAGCAGGATGAACAGATTAACGTGAAAGATGAATGAATGGTTTGCTACACCCCAACCCTGACTCTCTCCTCTGTGTGACAGGTGAGCGCGCGCTTTTACACGCACACACTTCCGTACGTGCACACACCCACACTCACGTGACCCACCGCCTCTGCCGCACACACACACACAAACGCACCGTGCACCTCATCTCAGTTATGTCTCCTACACAGAAGGAAGTTGGTCGGCGTTCAATGTGTCGCCGATGATTGGTCAAAATTAGTAAAAATTGCGGGAAAGTTGCGGTGATTGGTCAAAATTGCAACACCGCCCTGAATTCACGGGGATTGGCTGAAGTTGCGTTGAAGTTGCAAATCGCAACATCGTGAATTCCTGGAGGGTCTGTCTTGGTTAAGCACTCGGTTATAAAGTCACTGCTTCTGATAATAGTTGCGGTCCCTTTAAGAAAGGCGTGACTTTTGACACGCTGCTTTTGTGTTCCGATATTCTGGTGTGTTAATAAAACGACTCACCGTTCTTGAGTCTAAAATGTGAGAAGTTTTCGGGTTTTTTATTACAACCACAACTTCCACAGCACCTTACTTTTTTTTCAAATGTGGGTTTTGGCCACCATTAACCATATTCTCTTAGCGGTGCTGCGTTCCGGCTGTGACTTTTATGCTTTACTTTCACCACTGACTGCAGAGGACGTGGAGGCTCCAGCTCCTCCAGAGTGAGGCTTTTTAACATTTTCTGATTATGAAACTGTCAGGATCAGCACAGGGAAAGGGGCGGGACCGCTCTCGTAAGCTTCTATATCCTGATTGGTTTAGTCCACTGTCTGTGTTGAAGATGAACCAATGGGCCGCCTCCTTTAAATTATGCGCCGGTGACCGGGCTCTAGGTTAAAATTTTTTTTTTTTTAAAAACAGCATCGGCCCCGGCCCCCGAGGACTGTCGGCCCACCGGGAAAATGCCCGGTATGCCAGATGGCCAGTCCAGGCCTGTTTGGAAGTGATGGTGCCGGTGTTCAGCTTGGAGAGGTCGCAGGTTTTTTGGAAACTAACGAAAGAATTAACATTAAAGGTCCCATGGCATTAAATTTTCACTTTGAGGTTTTTGAACGTTAATGTGAGCCCCTCCCCCCCATGGATAAAAGTTGTGAAATGTGTAAACTGAGCATTTGCGATCCTTTTCTGCGTTTGAAAAAGAGACAGCCCAAACGGGCGATTCTGAACAAGGAAACTTTCTGACGTCACACTCAGGGAAAGGTTTCCACCCCCGTCTGGATGTCTACCCCCCGTCTGTGGAAATCACACCCAGAGAGTTTGGACCGCAAACGAGCTACGCAATGTGAGATGCATTTTTTTATTTGCCTGGAGACACGTGAGAGTGTTTCCAGGCTCGGTCCTTTATGTCCTTTATCCGAGCCTAACTGTTATTTTCTGTGGAAATGTGTTTTTTTTTTTTTATTGAAAGTGTCTCATATCTTCCTCTGCTCTTAAAACACAGAAGTGGGTGACAGCGCACATCGCACCGCTAATCCAGGAAACAGCGGCGTGTTTGGCCACACCCCCACCCGCTGCACTGGCCTGTCTCTGTCCTCCTCATTTGCATTCAAGCAACAACGCCCAGAATAAAGTTTTTGAGAGACATATTTATGACTCTGACTGTGTTCATGAGGCTCTCTCATGCACTGAGTGTTGATTTTGAAGAAGGATTCATTTACAGTATTAGGGAACCACTAAGGCGCCATATAAAGGCATCAAGAAGTACCATGTCATGGGACCTTTAAGGGCGACTGAAATCGGTCCCACGTTATAAACAAAAACCCGACGAGGATGCACGGGAGTTTGGCACGCTCTCGGTTTGTAGAACTCTGTCGTGAAGTGGGAGATGCAGAAGGATAAAAACTGAGGGAGGGATGATGTAAAGAACATGATTAATGGGACACGCAAGGGGCACCCCACAGCAACAGGGGCACCCCACAGCAACAGGGGCACCCCACAGCAACAGGGGCACCCCACAGCAACAGGGGCACCCCACAGCAACAGGGGCATTGCACAGTATTGCCCACATCGACACAGGGAGATTTTGATTTTTTTAAAAAGAAAGACTTTAGACTTTGTCCCCAAGGGGAAATTCACTTTTAGGCACACAGATCCTGTTTGACACACACAGCAACAACACAACAAACACAAACACATCACAATAAGTGTTACACACACTCAGCGGGGCCTGGGGGTCAGAAATGTGACGGCCGAAGGGATCAGACTGCTGCCAAAGCGGCTCCTCCTGCACCTGATCGCCCTGTACCTCCGTCCTGAGGGCAGAGGGGTGAGGTACTCCTGAGGGCTGAGGGGTGAGGTGCTCCTGGGGGCAGAGGGGTGAGGTGCTCCTGAGGGCAGAGGGGTGAGGTACTCCTGAGGGCAGAGGGGTGAGGTGCTCCTGAGGGCAGAGGGGTGAGGTACTCCTGAGGGCAGAGGGGTGAGGTACTCCTGAGGGCAGAGGGGTGAGGTACTCCTGAGGGCAGAGGGGTGAGGTACTCCTGAGGGCAGAGGGGTGAGGTACTCCTGAGGGCAGAGGGTGAGGTGCTCCTGAGGGCAGAGGGGTGAGGTGCTCCTGGGAGCAGAGGGGTGAGGTACTCCTGAGGGCAGAGGGGTGAGGTGCTCCTGAGGGCAGATGGGGTGAGGTGCTCCTGGGGGCAGAGGGGTGAGGTGCTCCTGGGGGCAGAGGGGTGAGGTGCTCCTGGGGGCAGAGGGGTGAGGTGCTCCTGAGGGCAGAGGGGTGAGGTACTCCTGAGGGCAGAGGGGTGAGGTGCTCCTGGGTGTGGGGAGTCCTGTATGAGTTTCCCTCGTTGATGCTTCTTTTGTAAATGTCTGTGATATGTTGATCAAATGTAAGTGTGTTGTCTGAGATATTTGGAAGTGTCCACTGTCTCTACTGTCCGGCTGCTCATGATGATTGGTGGCTGTGGTGACGGGGGTGAAAATGAGTTCCTTAGTTTTGCTGACATTAAGGTGGAGATGGCTGCACCACCTGGTGAATTTTGTGATTGTGATGTAATAGTCCATAACTGAATTATTGTCTTTGAGCAAGGCAAGGAGCAGTGTCCTCTGAGTATCTGAGGTATGTTCTGTTTGTGGAGGGACTAATATTGTCATTTGTGTAGAGTGTGTACAGAAATGGGCAGAGCACACATCCCTGTGGTGCACCGGTGTTTATGGTGAGCAGAGGATGTGGTCACGTCCAACCGTATAATAATGTATATGTATGATACATTATTGTACAGGAGAAGGGGTGGAGGCGGTGCAGTTGTTGCAGTTGTCGCCCGTTCCTCGGTCGTGGACGTCGAACATCTCGAGGTCTTCTGCACCACGTGGTTCAGCCTCGAAGAGCTCCTCCCACATTCACAAATCAACAACGAGAATCTTCTGACAAATGCACTTTATTTATATTTGACTTTTACAAGACAAGAAACATTTCTGTACACAAAAGTGTCATTTTGATGTATTTTATTTGAGTCATTAACATTTTTGGTTAAACTATTTCAAAGGAGAATTAACGTTTTTTACAATCTGAGCCTTATTTCTGTAATAAAACAAGTTGTTTTACTCACCCACAGCACTTTGGTGTCATATGGAGCATTTCCGGAGATGTTTTAGTTTAGCGATCTCCATAACGCGAGTTCTCGGGGCACATGTTTGCGGTCTCCAAATAACACAAACTTTATCACTTTTCAAATTACAGAAGCTCAATGTCTTAGTCTACACTTCAGTTTGAGTCAAAAGTGCCTCTAATCTGAGATTTATCCATAGTTTGGAGTAGATGAGGAGGACAGTCACATGTGCTCAGTCACAGCTGATTTCGCTCTCAGCTCTCGGGACCCAAACATGAAAGGCAAAGCTGTAAGACGTTTGGACCATCGTGTTTGCAGTACCCACTTCAGTCAGGACCATTTTTTACCAGCAAAGGAAAAGAAAGAAGGCCAGCGGATTCAGCGCACGATTCTGAGAAGTAATGTGAAACCGATGGCTGTTCTCTGCTGCTCCTAAAACTGTCTCCGCTTCATTCTTTCCGTATCCATTCTGTCTCCTCATCCGTATACTCCTCTTCAGTCCTCAGTCCTCCATAAGTCCTCTTCAGCCTCAAAGTCCCAATCTTCTGCCATGTGTCGCTCACAACAGAAAAGTTCTGAGCGTCGTCTTATCTGCAAATCAGCTGTGACTGAGCACATGTGCACTGTCCTCCTCATCTACTCCAAACTATGGATAAATCTCAGATTAGAGGCACTTTTGACTCAAACTAAAGTGTAGACTAAGACATTGAGCTTCTGTAATTTGAAAAGTGCTAAAGTTTGTGTTATTTGGAGACCGCAAACATGTGCCCCGAGAACTCACGTTACGGATATCGCTAAACTAAAACATCTCCGGAAATGCTCAATATGACACCAAAGTGCTATGGATGTCCATTTTTATGGCAGCTGATCAATAAACACGTCTAAAGCCATGCAGATGTCTTCTCCATTGATTTCCATGTTACTTTGAACGGCGCTGGTTTCTTCTGGTGGCTCAAGTGTTTGTGTGGTGGAGCGTTGCTTTGAGGTTGAGGTTCTCACAGAAGTTCTGCAGCTGCTGTGACGGTGTATTTTAGGCTTGTTTTTGAGTCTTTCCTCTTCTTCAAAAGAATCACGGCGTTTGCCTGGTCAACCAACATCAAAATCCAGAAATCTGTAGCTGGAGCCGAGAAGCCCTTGAAGTAGCACGACGTTTACGGTTAGAATCGCCGAAGGGTATGTGCACCATCGAGGGCACCTCCACACAGGGAACCCAGCAGACACCGACTCCAAAGACATCATCAACGTCATGAAATTCAACAGTTTCCACAAGGTTAAACCTTCTCTCTCTAGAGGGACCGAGGGGAGAGGTCTTCACACCGGTGAGAAAACGCGGTGCAACAGGCGTCCCTCAGGATTGTGGAGGGTTTTGGTGGGGCAGGTTATGGCTCATAACCGTGACATGAGTACAGAACAGGACCTAAAACACAAGGGTCATGCCTCGGACGACTGATTCAGACGACGTGGGCTTTTTCACTGGTTGATGTTGCGTTCGATTGAGAATACCGGGAGATCATTTAGCTTTAGCTTTAACGTTTAGCCTTTAGCTTTAATGTTTATCATGTGAAGAATCCTTCAGTCGTCCAGGTAGAATCCACGGGAAAAGGAGAAATTCAATTTCTCCCACGTTTTGCAGCTCATCCAAGCTACTTCTTCAGTTCTGGCTAAGAGGACTAAACCAGGACTAAACCAGGACTAAACCAGGACTAAACCAGGACTAAACCAGGACTAAACCAGGACTAAACCTGGACTAAACCAGGAATAACTGAAGAAGCAACTCGGATGAGCTGTGAAACGTATTCGACCAAATAAACTTTGTCCAGTTGACAAATTGAATTTCTCCTTTAGCCTTAAGCGTTAGCCTTTAGCTGTAACCTTTAGCTTTAGCCTAAGCCTTTAGCTTTAGCCTAAGCCTTTAGCCGTAGCCTTTAGCTTTAGCCATAGCCTTTAGCTTTAGCCATAGCCTTTAGCTTTAGCCGTAGTCTTTAGCCATAACCTTTAGCTTTAGCCGTAGCCTTTAGCTGTAGCCTTTAGCTTTAGCCGTAGCCTTTAGCTGTAGCCTTTAGCTTTAGCCGTAGCCTTTAGCTTTAGCCGTAGCCTTTAGCTTTAGCCGTAGCCTTTAGCTTTAGCCTTTAGCTTTAGCCATAGCCTTTAGCCATAGCCTTTAGCCATAGCCTTTAGCCATAGCCTTTAGCTGTACTCTTTAGCCATAGCCTTTAGCTTTAGCCATAGCCTTTAGCCGTAGCCTTTAGCTTTAGCCTTTAGCCTTTAGCCATAGCCTTTAGCCTTAGCCTTTAGCCGTAGCCTTTAGCCTTAGCCTTTAGCCGTAGCCTTTAGCTTTAGCCTTTAGCTTTAGCCTTTAGCTTTAGCCTTTAGCCGTACCCTTTAGCTTTAGCCTTTAGCTTTAGCCTTTAGCCGTAGCCTTTAGCTTTAGCCTTTAGCTTTAGCAGGCGCAGTGCTACAGAAGGACACAGGTGGGCGAGGGTTTGGACTTCATGACGTCCATCAGGCTGAGGTGGGCGGGGTTAAACTGGTGCAGCTCCGCCCCCTGTGCGCTGTGGCTCCGCCCCTGCTCCTCGGGGTGGCGGCGGTCACTGGGGTCACCGGGGTTGGACGTGACCCTGTACTGCGCCCGCACAGTCCTCAGGGGGTTATAGTCGGGGCTGATGTGGTCGGGGCATCTGAAGCTCTCGCTGATGATCGTCCCCTGTTTGGACAACGCCACGAAGCCGTTCCTCAAGGAAACCATCCGCACGACCGGGAAATACACAAACTGCACCAGGAGGAGCTTCCCTGAGGAGACAACGACAAATAAAGACACATAAGACAGGAGGACAAGGACACAAACTGCAGCAGGAGGAGATTCTCTGAAGGACAAATGAGGACGATGACGGACATGAACTGAAAAATGGAAAAAAAAAGTGGAAAAAAGATCCTTCTCTGAGGACCTCCACCCCCTCGGTCTGCTCTTTCCTCCTGTCCCCTGCTCTTCCCCTGAGCCCTGGTTCCTCTGGTTCCTCTGGTTCTCCTGCTTCCTCTGGTTCCTCTGGTTCTTGGTCTCTTTCTCTGTGGAGACTCCCCAGACTTTATCAGTTCTATCGCCACTTCCTCTGTTCCCTGTGTCTGACCCTCCCTCCTCCTGGTTCTCCTGGTTCTTCTGGTTCCTCTGGTTCCCCTGGCTCTCCTGGTTACTCTGGTTCTCCTGGTTCTCCTGGTTTCTCCAGGTTCTCCTGGTTCCTCTGGTTCTCCAGGTTCTCCAGGTTCTCCTGGTTCCTCTGGTTCTCCAGGTTCTCCTGGTTCCTCTGGTTCTCCTGGTTCCTCTGGTTCTCCAGGTTCTCCTGGTTCCTCTGGTTGCTCTAGTTCTCCAGGTTCTCCTGGTTCCTCTGGTTCTCCTGGTTCCTCTGGTTCTCCTGGTTCTCCTGGTTCCTCTGGTTGCTCTAGTTCTCCAGGTTCTCCTGGTTCCCCTGGTTCTCCTGGTTCCTCTGGTTCCCCTGGTTCTCCTGGTTCTCCTGGTTCTCCTGGTTCCTCTGGTTCCCCTGGTTCTCCTGGTTCCTCTGGTTCCTCTGGTTCCTCTGGTTCCCCTGGTTCCCCTGGTTCTCCTGGTTCCTCTGGTTCCCCTGGTTCTCCTGGTTCTCCTGGTTCTCCGGGTTCTCCTGGTTCCTCTGGTTCCTCTGGTTCCTCTGGTTCCCCTGGTTCTCCTGGTTCCTCTGGTTCCCCTGGTTCCCCTGGTTCTCCTGGTTCCTCTGGTTCTCCTGGTCTTACCTGTGGAGACCCCCCACACTTTGATGGTTCTGTCTCTGGAGCCCGTGAACACAAACTGGTCACTGTCGGAGAACGCCGCGCAGAGAACGCCCTCGAAGAAGAAACCCTGGAACAAAAACACAACAAATTCTGTAAATATTTAAAAGTGATTCATCACCCAGGACTAAACCAGGACTAAACCAGGACTAAACCAGGACTAAACCAGGACTAAACCAGGACTAAACCAGGACTAAACCAGGTCTAAACCAGGACTAAACCAGGACTAAACCAGGACTAAACCAGGACTAAACCAGGTCTAAACCAGGTCTAAACCAGGTCTAAACCAGGTCTAAACCAGGACTGAACCAGGTCTAAACCAGGTCTAAACCAGGACTTAAACCAGGACTAAACCAGGTCTAAACCAGGTCTAAACCAGGACTAAACCAGGTCTAAACCAGGACTAAACCAGGTCTAAACCAGGACTAAACCAGGACTAAACCAGGGCTAAACCAGGACTGAACCAGGTCCAAACCAGGACTAAACCAGGTCTAAACCAGGACTAAACCAGGTCTAAACCAGGACTAAACCAGGACTAAACCAGGTCTAAACCAGGTCTAAACCAGGTCTACCCCGGTCTCGGTGTGGCGGGCGGCGTACCCTGTAGTCCATGGCGTGCTGCAGGCGGGCGGGGTGGAGCGAGTAGAGTCTCTGGGTGGTGTCGTCGGAGCCGATCAGGGCGTGGTTCTCGTGGTTACTCACCGTCACACACGACACACGGCTCCGGTGAGACTCCAGAACCGAACGAGAACCAGACCTGAAGTCATGAACACGAACCTCCCCACAGCTCGTCCCATAGATGAACCTGGACACACCGAGTCCTGGTGAGTCCTGGTGAGTCCTGAGTTAGTCCTGAGTTAGTCCTGAGTTAGTCCTGGGATAGTCCTGGGATAGTCCTGGGATAGTCCTGGGATAGTCCTGGGATAGTCCTGAGTTAGTCCTGGGATAGTCCTGGGATAGTCCTGGGATAGTCTTGGGATAGTCCTGGGATAGTCCTGAGTTAGTCCTGGGATAGTCCTGAGTTAGTCCTGGGATAGTCCTGAGTTAGTCCTGGGTTAGTTCTGGGATAGTCCTGAGTTAGTCCTGGGTTAGTCCTGGGTTAGTCCTGGAATAGTCCTGGGATAGTCCTGAGTTAGTCCTGAGTTAGTCCTGGGATAGTCCTGGGTGAGTCCTGGGTGAGTCCTGGGATAGTCCTGAGTTAGTCCTGGGATAGTCCTGGGATAGTCCCGAGTTAGTTCTGGGATAGTCCTGGGATAGTCCTGAGTTAGTCCTGGGATAGTCCTGAGTTAGTCCTGGGATAGTCTTGGGATAGTCTTGGGATAGTCCTGGGATAGTCCTGGGATAGTCCTGGGATAGTCCTGAGTTAGTCCTGGGATAGTCCTGGGATAGTCCCGAGTTAGTTCTGGGATAGTCCTGGGATAGTCCTGAGTTAGTCCTGAGTTAGTCCTGAGTTAGTCCTGGGATAGTCCTGGGATAGTCCTGGGATAGTCCTGAGTTAGTCCTGGGATAGTCCTGGGATAGTCTTGGGATAGTCCTGGGATAGTCCTGAGTTAGTCCTGGGATAGTCCTGAGTTAGTCCTGGGATAGTCCTGAGTTAGTCCTGAGTTAGTCCTGGGTTAGTTCTGGGATAGTCCTGAGTTAGTCCTGGGTTAGTCCTGGAATAGTCCTGGGATAGTCCTGAGTTAGTCCTGAGTTAGTCCTGGGATAGTCCTGGGTGAGTCCTGGGATAGTCCTGAGTTAGTCCTGGGATAGTCCTGAGTTAGTCCTGAGTTAATCCTGGGATAGTCCTGAGTTAGTCCTGGGTGAGTCCTGGGATAGTCCTGGGTGAGTCCTGGGATAGTCCTGAGTTAGTTCTGAGTTAGTCCTGGGATAGTCCTGGGAGAGTCCTGGGATAGTCCTGGGTGAGTCCTGGGATAGTCCTGAGTTAGTCCTGGGATAGTCCTGGGATAGTCCCGAGTTAGTCCTGGGATAGTCCTGAGTTAGTCCTGGGATAGTCCTGGGATAGTCCTGAGTTAGTCCTGGGATAGTCCTGAGTTAGTCCTGGGATAGTCCTGGGATAGTCCTGAGTTAGTCCTGGGTTGGTCCTGGGATAGTCCTGAGTTAGTCCTGGGATAGTCCCGAGTTAGTTCTGGGATAGTCCTGAGTTAGTCCTGAGTTAGTCCCGAGTTAGTTCTGGGATAGTCCTGGGATAGTCCTGAGTTAGTCCTGGGATAGTCCTGAGTTAGTCCTGGGATAGTCCTGGTTTGGTCCTGGGAGAGTCTTGGGAGAGTCCTGGGTGAGTCCTGGGATAGTCCTGAGTTAGTCCTGGGTTGGTCCTGGTTTGGTCCTGGGATAGTCCTGAGTTAGTCCTGGTTTAGTCCCGGTTTAGTCCCGGTCCAGTCCCGGTCCCGGTCTCACCTCCGGTCGTTGAGCAGGCCGCAGCAGGACACAGGTCCGTGCAGGAGGTCCAGGGTGAGTCTGGTTTCTGGACCCTCGATGGCGGGCAGCAGGTCTCTGGCCGTCAGGGTGAAGAGGCACACCTGGTCCTCGTAGGCCACGCCCAGGAGCTTCTCGCCGGCGCTGAGGGCCAGGGTCCGGACCGGGCTCAGGCTCTCGGGGGGCGGGATGCACAGGGTCTCCTCGGGTCGGGTCAGGGGGTAGATGAAGACCGTCCCGCTGACCAGACCGCAGACGAGCAGACCCTTCACCTGCCCCACCTCCAGACACGAGACCGCCACCGACACCGCCATACGCTCGGCGACACGCCCTGCGGAGGAGGCCGGGTCAGAGGGGGTCTGAGCGGGTCACAGCCGGTCTAGTCTCGGTCTAGTCCTGGTCTAGTCTCGGTCTAGTCCCAGTTCAGACCCAGTCTAGTCCCAGTCTAGTCTCGGTTCAGACCCGGTCAAGTCTCGGTCAAGTCCCAGTTCAGACCCGGTCTAGTCCCGGTTAAACCCCGTCTAGTCCTGATCTAGTCCCAGTCTAGTCCCTGGTCTAGTCCCTGGTCTAGTCCCGGTTTAGTCCCGGTTTAGTCCCGGTCTAGTCCCGGTCTAGTCCCGGTCTAGTCCCGGTCTAGTCCCGGTCTAGTCCCTGGTCTAGTCCTGGTCTAGTCCCGGTCTAGTCCCGGTCTAGTCCCTGGTCTAGTCCCTGGTTTAGTCCCTGGTCTAGTCCCTGGTTTAGTCCCGGTCTAGTCCCGGTTTAGTCCCGGTTTAGTCCCGGTCTAGTCCCTGGTCTAGTCCCGGTTTAGTCCCGGTCTAGTCCCGGTTTAGTCCCGGTTTAGTCCCGGTCTAGTCCCGGTTTAGTCCCGGTCTAGTCCCTGGTCTAGTCCCGGTCTAGTCCCGGTCTAGTCCCGGTCTAGTCCCTGGTTTAGTCCCTGGTTTAGTCCCGGTCTAGTCCCGGTTTAGTCCCGGTTTAGTCCCGGTCTAGTCCCTGGTCTAGTCCCGGTTTAGTCCCGGTCTAGTCCCGGTTTAGTCCCGGTTTAGTCCCGGTCTAGTCCCGGTTTAGTCCCGGTCTAGTCCCTGGTCTAGTCCCGGTCTAGTCCCGGTTTAGTCCCTGGTCTAGTCCCGGTTTAGTCCCGGTTTAGTCCCGGTCTAGTCCCTGGTCTAGTCCCTGGTCTAGTCCCGGTCTAGTCCCTGGTCTAGTCCCGGTCTAGTCCCGGTTTAGTCCCTGGTCTAGTCCCGGTTTAGTCCCGGTCTAGTCCCGGTCTAGTCCCGGTCTAGTCCCGGTCTAGTCCCGGTCTAGTCCCGGTTTAGTCCCGGTCTAGTCCCTGGTCTAGTCCCGGTTTAGTCCCGGTTTAGTCCCGGTCTAGTCCCGGTCTAGTCCCGGTCTAGTCCCGGTTTAGTCCCGGTCTAGTCCCGGTTTAGTCCCGGTCTAGTCCCTGGTCTAGTCCCGGTCTAGTCCCGGTTTAGTCCCGGTCTAGTCCCGGTTTAGTCCCGGTCTAGTCCCGGTTTAGTCCCGGTTCAGTCCCTGTCTAGTCCCGGTTCAGTCCCTGTCTAGTCCTGATCTAGTCTCAGTTCAGACCCGGTCTAGTCCTGGTCTAGTCCCGGTCTAGTCCCGGTCTAGTCCCGGTCTAGTCCCGGTTTAGTCCCTGGTCTAGTCCCTGGTCTAGTCCCGGTCTAGTCCCGGTCTAGTCCCGGTCTAGTCCAGATCTAGTCTCGGTTCAGACCTGGTCTAGTCCCAGTTCAGACCCGGTCTAGTCCCGGTCTAGTCCCTGGTCTAGTCCCGGTCTAGTCCCGGTCTAGTCCCGGTCTAGTCCTAGTCTAGTCCAGATCTAGTCCAGATCTAGTCTCGGTTCAGACCTGGTCTAGTCCTGGTCTAGTCCAGATCTAGTCTCGGTTCAGACCTGGTCTAGTCCCAGTTCAGACCCGGTCTAGTCCCGGTCTAGTCCCTGGTCTAGTCCCGGTCTAGTCCCTGGTCTAGTCCCGGTCTAGTCCCGGTCTAGTCCCGGTCTAGTCCTAGTCTAGTCCAGATCTAGTCCAGATCTAGTCTCGGTTCAGACCTGGTCTAGTCCCGGTCTAGTCCCAGTTCAGACCCAGTCTAGTCCCGGTCTAGTCCTAGTCCAGTCCCGGTCCGGTCCCAGTTCAGACCCGGTCTAGTCCTGGTCCAGTCCCGGTCCAGTCCCGGTCCAGTCCAGTCCTGGTCTAGTCCCGGTCCAGACTCAGTCCCGGTCCAGTCCCAGTCTAGTCCCTGGTCTAGTCCCGGTCCAGTCCCAGTTCCGGTCCAGTCCCGGTCTCGTCCTGGTCCAGTCCCGGTCTCGTCCTGGTCCAGTCCCAGTTCCGGTCCAGTCCCGGTCTCGTCCCGGTCCAGTCCCGGTCCAGACCCAGTCTCAGTCTAGTCCCTGGTTTAGTCCTGGTCCAGTCCCGGTCTCGTCCTGGTCTAGTCCCGGTTTAGTCCCGGTCCAGTCTCAGTCCCGGTCCAGACCTGTCTCGGGGCTCCAGCTCAGGACTTCGTGGTGTCCCTGGTTCTGGACGTAGAAGACGTGCTCACAGTCTTTGGTGAGGGCGCAGTGGGCGGAGCCTGTGGGGATGTGGGCGGGGGGTTTGTGGCGCGTGTCGTATCGTAGCGTCCACAGTTTGACGGCCGTGGACGAGGACGAGGCGGAGACGATGAGGTCCGAGAGGAGGGACAGGGACGAGACCGGAGAGTCCAGACCGCAGAGCGAGTCGAGGAGAGCGCCCGTGGTGACGGACCAGACCTGAGGACGCCAACGACACCACAGAGACCTCTGACCACACTTATTATACACACACTTATTATACACACACTTTTATTATACACACACTTATTATACACACACTTATTATACACACACTTATTATACACACACTTTTAGATCTATATTTTTATTATTTGATATATTTTAATAATTTGACATTTTTATTATCATTTTGACATATTTTCATTGACATTTTTATTATATTTTCATTATTTGACTGGTGAGTCCTGGTGAGTCCTGGTGAGTCCTGGGATAGTCCTGAGTTAGTCCTGGGATAGTCCTGGTGAGTCCTGGGTTAGTCCTGGGATAGTCCTGGGATAGTCTTGGGATAGTCCTGGGTTAGTCCTGGGATAGTCCTGAGTTAGTCCTGGGATAGTCCTGGGATAGTCCTGGGATAGTCCTGGGTTAGTCCTGGGATAGTCCTGGGATAGTCCTGGGATAGTCCTGAGTTAGTCCTGGGATAGTCCTGGGTTAGTCCTGGGATAGTCCTGGGATAGTCCTGAGTTAGTCCTGGGATAGTCCTGAGTTAGTCCTGAGTTAGTCCTGGGATAGTCCTGAGTTAGTCCTGGGATAGTCCTGGGATAGTCCTGGGTTAGTCCTGGGATAGTCCTGAGTTAGTCCTGGGATAGTCCTGGGATAGTCCTGGGTTAGTCCTAGGACATATTTGACATTTTTATTATTAATTGACATATTTTTATTATTATTTGATTTTTTTATTTGACATTTTTATTCTTTGACATATTTTTATTATTTGATATATTTTAATTTGACATTTTTATTATTATTTGATATATATTTTTTTATAATTTGAAATTTGTATTATTATTTTGACATATTTTCATTGACATTTTTTATTATATTTTCATTATTTGACATATTTATTATTAATTGACATATTTGTATTATTATTTGATATATTTTTATTAGGGCCGTCAGTTTAACGTGTTGATTAGATTAATTAATTACACTGCTAATTAACGCGTTATAAAAATTAACGCCATTAATTATGAGCGCCAATTCAATGCGCGCGCATTTTAAATGTGGCGTGCGGGGCCTTTGAACGGCGAGTTTATTTATAAAAATGTGACGGAGCAGGTCCGTCCCTATGAGCGTTGTCCCCGGGGAGAGTCTGTGAAGACGCTGCTCTGCGCACCGAATCCTTTTCATTATCGACTAATTCCCATAATCTCTCCAGCGTGTTCTGCCGCGACTCGGGGTGGACACTGAGAAGCGCCAGTTTTGCCCATCCAAATCACGAAACCTGATCATTACTCACCTCCTCCCTCCTCCCGTGGTGCGATGGGCCGGACATTATTTGTATTCTCTGTATATTTGAAGCTTTGTACAGGGGGTCCTCGGGTTACGACGTTTCGTGGTTACGAACGCGCCCTCATTAAAAATATATATATATATATTACGCGTCATTCCGTCTTACGCGGTTTAGCGTGGTAAGAGATGTAAACCGGCGAAAGCGACAGTGATAACCAAGCAGCGTAGTGGTCTAATTATTGAGATGGAAAGGTTATTGGTGCTTTGGTTAGAAGATCAAAGGCAAAATCCGACTTACGACGAAATTCGGGTTACGACGCGTCTTAAGAACGGATCAACGTCGTAACCCGAGGACCCCCTGTATATTATTTATTGACGTTGCATGAAAGCTTCTGTACGTGCTCACCTTTTGGCACCAGAAATATTGGGGTGCGCTCAAAAGTCGTGTCTTGGTCACAGTGGAGGAAACGTGCACGGAGAGAAAGAGCCAAAGACTGAAAGACTTACAGGGGAAGTCTGCAGTCTTCACTGTACCCCTGTAAATCACACCTTTAAAACCGCCCTGTGGGAGAGCACAATAAACCAACTAAACATTTATTTTAAAATGCGATTAATTAGATTAATTAATTACAAATCCTGTAATTAATTAGATTATTTTTTTAATCGCCTGACAGCACTTATTTTTATGATTTGTTATATTTTTATGATTTGATATATTTTTATTATTATTTGACATATTTTTATTTATTGTTTTTATGTATTTATTTTTTGTTTTTATTTGTTTAATTGTTTTGTGTTCTTTTTTAATTGGGTTCTGTCGTGTTTTATAAATTAATGTATTTTATATTTAATTTTGCCCACACACCCTCAAAATTGTGTTCAGGAATTTAAATTAAAACCTGTGATAGAAATAAAAATAATGAAATTCAAATGAATAAAAGAAAACTGCTCAATGAAAACTGAGGAACATCAGGACTCACCCTGATGATCTGGTCCTTGGCTCCGCTGAAGAGCATCCTGGAGTCTGAGGAGACACACGCTGACAGAACCTCATCATCATGAACCAGCTCCAAGAACCGATCCACACCATCCCGGTCCAAACGGAACAGAGCCAGAACCAGGTCTGAGCCTAGAGACAGAACCAGGACTGAACCAGGACTGAACCAGGTCTATACCAGGTCTAAACCAGGTCTAAACCAGGTCTAAACCAGGTCTAAACCAGGTCTAAACCAGGACTTGTGTGGTACCTGCCAGGAGGATCTTCTCGTCCCTGGACACAGAGAACAGAGAGGGCGTCAGAGGAAACTTCCTGGAGCTGTGGCCTCCGTCTTTGGAGATCTGAAAAACACCAAACAGGGTTTAAACCCAACTCTGCTGAGGGAAGCAGTTTAAACCAGGCAAAGAACAATCGCTGCTGAAGGAAACCTGCAGGACCAGAGCTCCAGGACCAGAGCTCCAGGACCAGAGCTCCAGGACCAGAGCTCCAGGACCAGAGCTCCAGGACCAGAGCTCCAGGCAGGTTCTTGAGGAGGACAGGGTTAAAGCCCCACTAAGGGACATTTCACAGTTTAGCAGAACATGTTTCATTATTTTGGCGTTTCCTTAAATAATTCAAGAACATAAGTTTCCTCTGACTCCCTCTGTGTCCAAGAATGAGAAGATCCTCCTGGTCCAGTCCTGGTCCAGTCCTGGTTCAGTCCTGGTTCAGTCCTTTTTCAGTTCAGTCAGGTTTAGTCGTGCTGTGAACTCTTAAAGTGTAAACACCTGGAAGAGGACTCCTTCGTTGAAGACCACCAGGACCTTATGCTTTCGGCTCAGAGCCACAGACGAGCAGACGGTCAGAGTCTTGCCCGGGGCCTGCGGAAAGTCCGGGTTTAGGTCCGGTCTTTGGTCCTGGGTCTGGTCTGATCTCTGGTCCTGGTTTGGTTCTCGGTTTCGTTCCTGGAGGCGGACTGTGACGGGGTCTTTGGTCGGGTCTAGGGCCCGGGTGATCCGGACTAAACCGGGTCCACACAGAGAGACCACAGAGTCGTCCAGAACCCCGAGGATCTGAGAGTCAGAGTCTGAGAGCGACGAGAGGAGTGAGAACTCACCCAGACCGAAGAACTTCACCTGGAGAACCACAGGAGATCAGATTCAGTGTCAATTTCAGAGTGTCAAAGAGTCTTAAATATCACTGAATTTCTCACCATGAATTTTTTAACTCTGATAAAAGATGTTTGATTTTTTTTTTTTTATTTGAATGAATTTGAGTTTCTGAAATTTTAATCGTACAAGAATTTCAGCTTTTAAATATTCAGCACAAATATTTTCAAGTCCAAATTCAACAGGCAAAATTCAGAGAGTAAAATTCAGACTGAAATTCAGAGTGTCAAATTCTGTGTCAAATTCAGAGTAAAATTCAGAGAGTAAAATTCAGAGTAAAATTCAGTGTGTGAAATTCAGAGTAAAATTCAGAGTGTAAAATTCAGTGTGTGAAATTCAGAGAGTAAAATTCAGTGTGAAATTCAGAGTAAAATTCAGAGTGTAAAATTCAGAGTGTTAAATTCAGAGTGTTAAATTCAGAGTGTTAAATTTTTAGTAAAAAATTCAGACAGTAAAATTCAGAGAGTAAAATTCAGTGTCAAATTCAGAGAAATTCTGAGTAAAATTCAGAGTGTGAAATTCAGAGTAAAATTCAGAGTATAAAATTCAGAGTAAAATTCAGTGTCAATTTCAGAGTGTCAAAGAGTCTTAAATATCACTGAATTTCTCACCATGAATTTTTTAACTCTGATAAAAGATGTTTGATTTTTTTTTTTTATTTGAATGAATTTGAGTTTCTGAAATTTTAATCGTACAAGAATTTCAGCTTTTAAATATTCAGCACAAATATTTTCAAGTCCAAATTCAACAGGCAAAATTCAGAGAGTAAAATTCAGACTGAAATTCAGAGTGTCAAATTCAGTGTAAAATTCAGAGTAAAATACAGAGTAAAATTCAGAGTAAAATTCAGTGTGTGAAATTCAGAGTGTAAAATTCAGAGTGTAAAATTCAGTGTGTGAAATTCAGAGAGTAAAATTCAGAGAGTAAAATTCAGTGTGTAAAATTCAGTGTGTGAAATTCAGAGTAAAATTCAGAGTGTAAAATTCAGAGTGTAAAATTCAGTGTGTGAAATTCAGAGAGTAAAATTCAGAGAGTAAAATTCAGTGTGTGAAATTCAGAGTAAAATTCAGAGTGTAAAATTCAGAGTGTAAAATTCAGTGTCAAATTTTTTGTAAAAAATTCAGACAGTAAAATTCAGAGTGTCAAATTCAGTGTCAAATTCAGAGAGTAAAATTCAAAGTCAAATTCAGAGAGTAAAATTCAGTGTGTGAAATTCAGAGTAAAATTCAGTGTAAAATTCAGAGAGTAAAATTCAGTGTCAAATTCAGAGAAATTCAGAGTAAAATTCAGAGTGTGAAATTCAGAGTAAAATTCAGAGTATAAAATTCAGAGTAAAATTCAGTGTCAATTTCAGAGTGTCAAAGAGTCTTAAATATCACTGAATTTCTCACCATGAATTTTTTAACTCTGATAAAAGATGTTTGATTTTTTTTATTTGAATGAATTTGAGTTTCTGAAATTTTAATCGTACAAGAATTTCAGCTTTTAAATATTCAGCACAAATATTTTCAAGTCCAAATTCAACAGGCAAAATTCAGAGAGTAAAATTCAGACTGAAATTCAGAGTGTCAAATTCTGTGTCAAATTCAGAGTAAAATTCAGAGAGTAAAATTCAGAGTAAAATTCAGTGTGTGAAATTCAGAGTAAAATTCAGAGTGTGAAATTCAGTGTGTGAAATTCAGAGAGTAAAATTCAGTGTGAAATTCAGAGTAAAATTCAGAGTGTAAAATTCAGAGTGTTAAATTCAGAGTGTTAAATTCAGAGTGTTAAATTTTTAGTAAAAAATTCAGACAGTAAAATTCAGAGAGTAAAATTCAGTGTCAAATTCAGAGAAATTCAGAGTAAAATTCAGAGTGTGAAATTCAGAGTAAAATTCAGAGTATAAAATTCAGAGTAAAATTCAGTGTCAATTTCAGAGTGTCAAAGAGTCTTAAATATCACTGAATTTCTCACCATGAATTTTTTAACTCTGATAAAAGATGTTTGATTTTTTTTTTTATTTGAATGAATTTGAGTTTCTGAAATTTTAATCGTACAAGAATTTCAGCTTTTAAATATTCAGCACAAATATTTTCAAGTCCAAATTCAACAGGCAAAATTCAGAGAGTAAAATTCAGACTGAAATTCAGAGTGTCAAATTCTGTGTCAAATTCAGAGTAAAATTCAGAGAGTAAAATTCAGAGTAAAATTCAGTGTGTGAAATTCAGAGAGTAAAATTCAGTGTGAAATTCAGAGTAAAATTCAGAGTGTAAAATTCAGAGTGTTAAATTCAGAGTGTTAAATTCAGAGTGTTAAATTTTTTGTAAAAAATTCAGACAGTAAAATTCAGAGAGTAAAATTCAGTGTCAAATTCAGAGAAATTCTGAGTAAAATTCAGAGTGTGAAATTCAGAGTAAAATTCAGAGTATAAAATTCAGAGTAAAATTCAGTGTCAATTTCAGAGTGTCAAAGAGTCTTAAATATCACTGAATTTCTCACCATGAATTTTTTAACTCTGATAAAAGATGTTTGATTTTTTTTTTTTTATTTGAATGAATTTGAGTTTCTGAAATTTTAATCGTACAAGAATTTCAGCTTTTAAATATTCAGCACAAATATTTTCAAGTCCAAATTCAACAGGCAAAATTCAGAGAGTAAAATTCAGACTGAAATTCAGAGTGTCAAATTCAGTGTAAAATTCAGAGTAAAATACAGAGTAAAATTCAGAGTAAAATTCAGTGTGTGAAATTCAGAGTGTAAAATTCAGAGTGTAAAATTCAGTGTGTGAAATTCAGAGAGTAAAATTCAGAGAGTAAAATTCAGTGTGTAAAATTCAGTGTGTGAAATTCAGAGTAAAATTCAGAGTGTAAAATTCAGTGTGTGAAATTCAGAGAGTAAAATTCAGAGAGTAAAATTCAGTGTGTGAAATTCAGAGTAAAATTCAGAGTGTAAAATTCAGTGTCAAATTTTTTGTAAAAAATTCAGACAGTAAAATTCAGAGTGTCAAATTCAGTGTCAAATTCAGAGAGTAAAATTCAAAGTCAAATTCAGAGAGTAAAATTCAGTGTGTGAAATTCAGAGTAAAATTCAGAGTGTAAAATTCAGAGTAAAATTCAGAGTGTCACATTCAGAGTGTCAAATTCAGAGTGTCAAATGTTGAGTAAAAAATTCAGACAGTAAAATTCAGAGAGTAAAATTCTGAGTAAAATTCAGAGTGTCAAATTCAGAGTGTCAAATTCAGAGTGTAAAATTCAGAGTGTAAACTTCAGAGTGTAAATTTCAGTGTTAAATTCAGAGTGTCAATTTTTTAGTAAAAAATTCAGACAGTAAAATTCAGAGTGTAAAATTCAGTGTAAAATTCAGAGAGTAAAATTCAGTGTCAAATTCAGAGAGTAAAATTCAGTGTGTGAAATTCAGAGTAAAATTCAGAGTGTGAAATTCAGAGTAAAATTCAGAGTGTAAAATTCCGAGTAAAATTCAGAGTGTCACATTCAGAGTGTCTAATTCAGAGTGTCAAATTCAGAGAGTAAAATTCAGTGTCAAATTTTGAGTAAAAAATTCAGACAGTAAAATTCAGAGTGTAAAATTCAGTGTGTGAAATTCAGAGAGTAAAATTCAATTGTGTAAAATTCAGAGAGTAAAATTCAGTGTAAAATTCAGAGTGTGAAATTCAGAGTGTTAAATTCAGAGAGTAAAATTCAGAGAGTAAAATTCAGAGTGTGAAATTCAGAGAGTAAAATTCGGAGTGTGAAATTCGGAGTGTGAAATTCAGAGTGTGAAATTCAGTGTGTGAAATTCAGTGTGAAATTCGGAGTGTGAAATTCAGTAAAATTCAGTGTCAAATTCAGAGAGTAAAATTCAGTGTCAAATTCAGAGTGTGAAATTCAGAGTGTGAAATTCAGAGTAAAATTCAGAGAGTAAAATTCAGAGAGTAAAATTCAGTGTCAAATTCAGAGTGTGAAATTCAGAGAGTAAAATTCGGAGTGTGAAATTCAGAGTGTAAAATTCAGAGTGTAACTTTCAGAGTGTAAAATTCAGAGTGTGAAATTCAGTGTGAAATTCAGTGTGAAATTCAGTGTGAAATTCAGAGTGTGAAATTCAGAGTAAAATTCAGAGGGTAAAATTCAGTGTCAAATTCAGAGAGTAAAATTCAGAGTGTCAAATTCAGAGTGTCAAATTCAGAGTAAAATTCAGTGTCAAATTCAGAGTGTAAAATTCAGAGTGTAACTTTCAGAGTGTAAATTTCAGAGTGTAAAATTCAGAGTGTTAAATTCAGAGTGTCAAGTTTTTAGTAAAAAAAAAAAAAATTCAGACCGTAAAATTCAGAGTGTAAAATTCAGTGTAAAATTCAGTGTAAAATTCAGAGAGTAAAATTCAGTGTCAAATTAAAAGAGTAAAATTCAGTGTGTGAAATTCAGAGTAAAATTCAGAGTGTGAAATTCAGAGTAAAATTCAGAGTGTAAAATTCAGAGTAAAATTCAGTGTCACATCCAGAGTGTCAAATTCAGAGTGTCAAATGTTGAGTAAAAAATTCAGACAGTAAAATTCAGAGAGTAAAATTCAGTGTCAAATTCAGAGTGTCAAAGAGTCTTAAATATCACTGAATTTCTCACCATGAATTTTTTAACTGATAAAAGATGTTTGATTTTTTTTATTTGAATGAATTTGAGTTTCTGAAATTTTAATCGTACAAGAATTTCAGCTTTTAAATATTCAGCACAAATATTTTCAAGTCCAAATTCAACAGGCAAAATTCAGAGAGTAAAATTCAGACTGAAATTCAGAGTGTCAAATTCAGTGTAAAATTCAGAGAAAAATTCAGAGAGTAAAATTCAGTGTGTGAAATTCAGAGTAAAATTCAGAGTGTAAAATTCAGAGTGTAAAATTCAGTGTGTGAAATTCAGAGTAAAATTCAGAGAGTAAAATTCAGTGTGTGAAATTCAGAGAGTAAAATTCAGTGAGTGAAATTCAGTGTGTGAAATTCAGTGTGTGAAATTCAGAGTAAAATTCAGAGTGTGAAATTCAGAGTAAAATTCAGAGTGTAAAATTCAGAGTAAAATTCAGAGTGTCAAATTCAGAGTGTCAAATTTTGAGTAAAAAATTCAGACAGTAAAATTCAGAGTAAAATTCAGAGAGTAAAATTCAGAGTGTCAAATTCAGAGTGTCAAAGAGTTAAATATCACTGAATTTCTCACCATGAATTTTTTAACTGATAAAAGATGTTTGATTTTTTTATTTGAATGAATTTGAGTTTCTGAAATTTTAATCGTACAAGAATTTCAGCTTTTAAATATTCAGCACAAATATTTTCAAGTCCAAATTCAACAGGCAAAATTCAGAGAGTAAAATTCAGACTGAAATTCAGAGTGTCAAATTCAGTGTCAAATTCAGAGTGTAAAATTCAGTGTGTGAAATTCAGAGAGTAAAATTCAGAGAGTAAAATGCAGTGTGTGAAATTCAGAGTAAAATTCAGAGTGTAAAATTCAGAGTGTAAAATTCAGAGTGTGAAATTCAGAGAGTAAAATTCAGCGAGTAAAATTCAGCGAGTGAAATTCAGAGTGTAAAATTCAGTGTAAAATTCAGTGTAAAATTCAGAGTGTTAAATTCAGAGTGTCAAATTTTTTTGTAAAAAATTCAGACAGTAAAATTCTGAGTGTAAAATTCAGAGTAAAATTCAGAGAGTAAAATTCAGTGTGTGAAATTCAGAGTAAAATTCAGAGTGTAAAATTCAGAGTGTAAAATTCAGAGAGTAAAATTCAGATAGTGAAATTCAGTGTGTGAAATTCAGAGTGTTAAATTCAGAGTGTCAAATTTTTAGTAAAAAATTCAGACAGTAAAATTCAGAGTGTCAAATTCAGAGTAAAATTCAGTGTCAAATTCAGAGAGTAAAATTCAGTGTGTGAATTCAGAGTAAAATTCAGAGTGTGAAATTCAGTGTGTGAAATTCAGAGAGTGAAATTCAGAGAGTAAAATTCAGAGTGTAAAATTCAGAGTGTAAAATTCAGTGTGTGAAATTCAGAGAGTAAAATTCAGTGTGTGAAATTCAGTGTTAAATTCAGTGTGTTAAATTCAGAGTGTAAAATTCAGTGTGTGAAATTCAGAGAGTAAAATTCAGAGAGTGAAATTCAGTGTGTGAAATTCAGAGTGTTAAATTCAGAGTGTCAAATTTTTTGTAAAAAATTCAGACAGTAAAATTCAGACTGTCAAATTCAGAGTAAAATTCAGTGTCAAATTCAGTTGTAGCACAAAGCGCCTCAGTGTGAAATTCAGAGTGTGAAATTCAGAGTGTGAAATTCAGAGTGTAAAATTCAGAGTGTGAAATTCAGAGTAAAATTCAGAGAGTAAAATTCAGTGTAAAATTCAGTGTCAAATTCAGAGAGTAAAATTCATAGTGTGAAATTCAGAGTGTGAAATTCAGAGTAAAATTCAGAGTAAAATTCAGAGAGTAAAATTCAGTGTGAAATTCAGTGTGAAATTCAGAGTGTGAAATTCAGAGTGTGAAATTCAGAGTGTTAAATTCAGAGTGTTAAATTCAGAGTGTCAAAATTTTTAGTAAAAAATTCAGACAGTAAAATTCAGAATGTAAAATTCAGAGTAAAATTCAGTGTAAAATTCAGAGAGTAAAATTCAGTGTGTGAAATTCAGTGTGTGAAATTCAGAGTAAAATTCAGAGTGTGAAATTCAGAGTAAAATTCAGAGTGTAAAATTCAGAATATGAAATTCAGAGTAAAATTCAGAGTGTAAAATTCAGAGTAAAATTCAGTGTAAAATTCAGAGTGTCAAATTCAGAGTGTCAAATTCAGAGTAAAATTCAGAGAGTAAAATTCAATCAATCAATCAATCAAACATTTATAAGGCGCTTTTCATACAAATTGTAGCACAAAGCGCCTCAGTGTGAAATTCAGAGTGTGAAATTCAGAGTGTGAAATTCAGAGTGTAAAATTCAGAGTGTAAAATTCAGAGTGTAAAATTCAGAGTAAAATTCAGAGAGTAAAATTCAGTGTCAAATTCAGAGAGTAAAATTCAGTGTCAAATTCAGAGAGTAAAATTCAGTGTGAAATTCAGAGTAAAATTCAGAGAGTAAAATTCAGTGTAAAATTCAGAGTGTCAAATTCAGAGTAAAATTCAGTGTCAAATTCAGTGTCAAATTCAGAGTGTGAAATTCAGAGTGTGAAATTCAGAGTATAATTCAGAGTATAATTCAGAGTGTCAAATTCAGAGTGTCAAATTCAGTGTCAAATTCAGTGTCAAATTCAGTGTGAAATTCAGAGTGTGAAATTCAGTGTCAAATTTAGTGTTAAATTCAGAGATTAAAATTCAGTGTCAAATTCAGAGAGTAAAATTCAGTGTGTGAAATTCAGAGTAAAATTCAGAGTGTGAAATTCAGAGTAAAATTCAGTGTAAAATTCAGAATATGAAATTTAGTGTTAAATTCAGAGATTAAAATTCAGTGTCAAATTCAGAGAGTAAAATTCAGTGTGTGAAATTCAGAGTAAAATTCAGAGTGTAAAATTCAGAGTGTAAAATTCAGAGAGTAAAATTCAGATAGTGAAATTCAGTGTGTGAAATTCAGAGTGTTAAATTCAGAGTGTCAAATTTTTAGTAAAAAATTCAGACAGTAAAATTCAGAGTGTCAAATTCAGAGTAAAATTCAGTGTCAAATTCAGAGAGTAAAATTCAGTGTGTGAATTCAGAGTAAAATTCAGAGTGTGAAATTCAGTGTGTGAAATTCAGAGAGTGAAATTCAGAGAGTAAAATTCAGAGTGTAAAATTCAGAGTGTAAAATTCAGTGTGTGAAATTCAGAGAGTAAAATTCAGTGTGTGAAATTCAGTGTTAAATTCAGTGTGTTAAATTCAGAGTGTAAAATTCAGTGTGTGAAATTCAGAGAGTAAAATTCAGAGAGTGAAATTCAGTGTGTGAAATTCAGAGTGTTAAATTCAGAGTGTCAAATTTTTGTAAAAAATTCAGACAGTAAAATTCAGACTGTCAAATTCAGAGTAAAATTCAGTGTCAAATTCAGTTGTAGCACAAAGCGCCTCAGTGTGAAATTCAGAGTGTGAAATTCAGAGTGTGAAATTCAGAGTGTAAAATTCAGAGTGTGAAATTCAGAGTAAAATTCAGAGAGTAAAATTCAGTGTAAAATTCAGTGTCAAATTCAGAGAGTAAAATTCATAGTGTGAAATTCAGAGTGTGAAATTCAGAGTAAAATTCAGAGTAAAATTCAGAGAGTAAAATTCAGTGTGAAATTCAGTGTGAAATTCAGAGTGTGAAATTCAGAGTGTGAAATTCAGAGTGTTAAATTCAGAGTGTTAAATTCAGAGTGTCAAAATTTTTAGTAAAAAATTCAGACAGTAAAATTCAGAATGTAAAATTCAGAGTAAAATTCAGTGTAAAATTCAGAGAGTAAAATTCAGTGTGTGAAATTCAGTGTGTGAAATTCAGAGTAAAATTCAGAGTGTGAAATTCAGAGTAAAATTCAGAGTGTAAAATTCAGAATATGAAATTCAGAGTAAAATTCAGAGTGTAAAATTCAGAGTAAAATTCAGTGTAAAATTCAGAGTGTCAAATTCAGAGTGTCAAATTCAGAGTAAAATTCAGAGAGTAAAATTCAATCAATCAATCAATCAAACATTTATAAGGCGCTTTTCATACAAATTGTAGCACAAAGCGCCTCAGTGTGAAATTCAGAGTGTGAAATTCAGAGTGTGAAATTCAGAGTGTAAAATTCAGAGTGTAAAATTCAGAGTGTAAAATTCAGAGTAAAATTCAGAGAGTAAAATTCAGTGTCAAATTCAGAGAGTAAAATTCAGTGTCAAATTCAGAGAGTAAAATTCAGAGTGTGAAATTCAGAGTAAAATTCAGAGAGTAAAATTCAGTGTAAAATTCAGAGTGTCAAATTCAGAGTAAAATTCAGTGTCAAATTCAGTGTCAAATTCAGAGTGTGAAATTCAGAGTGTGAAATTCAGAGTATAATTCAGAGTATAATTCAGAGTGTCAAATTCAGAGTGTCAAATTCAGTGTCAAATTCAGTGTCAAATTCAGTGTGAAATTCAGAGTGTGAAATTCAGTGTCAAATTTAGTGTTAAATTCAGAGATTAAAATTCAGTGTCAAATTCAGAGAGTAAAATTCAGTGTGTGAAATTCAGAGTAAAATTCAGAGTGTGAAATTCAGAGTAAAATTCAGTGTAAAATTCAGAATATGAAATTTAGTGTTAAATTCAGAGATTAAAATTCAGTGTCAAATTCAGAGAGTAAAATTCAGTGTGTGAAATTCAGAGTAAAATTCAGAGTGTAAAATTCAGAGTAAAATTCAGTGTAAAATTCAGAGTGTCAAATTCAGAGTAAAATTCAGAGAGTAAAATTCAATCAATCAATCAATCAAACATTTATAAGGCGCTTTTCATACAAATTGTAGCACAAAGCGCCTCAGTGTGAAATTCAGAGTGTGAAATTCAGAGTGTGAAATTCAGAGTGTAAAATTCAGAGTGTAAAATTCAGAGTAAAATTCAGAGAGTAAAATTCAGTGTCAAATTCAGAGAGTAAAATTCAGAGTGTGAAATTCAGAGTAAAATTCAGAGAGTAAAATTCAGTGTAAAATTCAGAGTGTCAAATTCAGAGTAAAATTCAGTGTCAAATTCAGAGTGTGAAATTCAGAGTGTGAAATTCAGAGTGTGAAATTCAGAGTATAATTCAGAGTATAATTCAGAGTGTCAAATTCAGAGTGTCAAATTCAGTGTCAAATTCAGTGTGAAATTCAGAGTGTAAAATTCAGAGTGTAAAATTCAGTGTCAAATTTAGTGTTAAATTCAGAGATTAAAATTCAGAGTAAAATTGAGAGTGTAAAATTCAGAGTATAAAATTCAATGTCAAATTCAGAGTGTCAAATTCTGATTAAAAAATTCAGAGAGTAAAATTCAGAGAGTAAAATTCAGAGAGTAAAATTCAGAGAGTAAAATTCAGAGTGTAAAATCACAGCAAAGATCCAAGACGCCAAGGCAGAAGCAATCGATCCTGAGTGAGCGAGGAGGACAGAGGCTGTTTCCTAATGGTTCTCATCTGTGGGCGGGGTTTACACTTAACCAATCAAAGAGGCGAATTCTGATCAATCAGATCGCTTCACTGCACCATTTCCTGTTTGTTACCGAGTTAGATCAATCACACCGGATCAATTGCTTCTGCCGTGGTGTCTTGGATCTTTGCTGCGAATTTTACTCTGAATTTCACTCTGAATTTGAGAGCGTGAAAATATTCTGCACACATATAATTTCATTAAGTGACTTCAGGAGGAAAATAATTCAAACATGTTTTTTCAGAGTTAAAAAATTCAAACAGAAATTCAACAAAGTTTAAAATTCAAAATCTGATGGCACAAATTATCTTCCAAATACACGACACTGCCCAATCCTACGAGTGTCACCATGAAGAACATCGAACTGGAGAAGATAGAGAAGTTTGGAGAAACATCTGAGGAGAACAGTTTGAGAAACATCTGAGGAGAACAGTTTGAGAAACATCTGAAGAGAACAGTTTGAGAAACATCTAAGGAGAACAGTTTGGAGAAACATCTGAGGAGAACAGTTTGAGAAACATCTGAGGAGAACAGTTTGGAGAAACATCTAAGAAGAACAGTTTGGAGAAACATCTGAAGAGAACAGTTTGAGAAACATCTGAGGAGAACAGTTTGGAGAAACATCTGAGGAGAACAGTTTGAGAAACATCTGAGAACAGTCTGGAGAAACATCTGAGGAGAAGAGTTTGGAGAAACATCTGAGGAGAACAGTTTGAGAAACGTCTGAGGAGAACAGTTTGAGAAACATCTAAGAAGAACAGTTTGAGAAACATCTGAGGAGAACAGTTTGAGAAACATCTGAGGAGAACAGTTTGAGAAACATCTGAAGAGAACAGTCTGGAGAAACATCTGAGGAGAACAGTTTGAGAAACATCTGAGGAGAACAGTTTGAGAAACATCTGAGGAGAACAGTTTGGAGAAACATCTGAGGAGAACAGTTTGAGAAACATCTGAGGAGAACAGTTTGGAGAAATGTTTGAGGAGAACAGTTTGGAGAAGTTTCTGTTGTTGTAGTTCTGTCCCTCTCAGGTGTGGTTGCCGTGGTGACCTGTGTGCTGCCGTTGCCGTGGTTACCTGCGTGTCCGTGTGCACCGTGAGCAGGCCCCTCCTCTCGCACGTGCTCAGTCGCACGCGCCCGCAGTCCGTCGCCAACACGTCGTCCACGCTCACTTCCTGTTTCCCCCGGAGCAAATCCCACTTCCTCATCGAGCCGTCAGCGGCCAATGAGACGCAGAGGGCGGAGCCAGTCACACGCACCACGAGGACCGCCGCTAAACCAAGAAACCAGGACTGAACCAGGACTGAACCAGGACCAGGACTGAACCAGGACTAAACCAGGACTGAACCAGGACTGAACCAGGACTGAACCAGGACTAAACCAGGACTAAACCAGGACTAAACCAGAACTAAACCAGAACTAAACCAGGACTGAACCAGGACTGAACCAGGACTAAACCAGGACTAAACCAGGACTAAACCAGGACTGTTTGTGTTTGGTACCTGTGTGTCCGAGGAGTGTGTGCAGAAGTTGAGCGTCTGGAATGCTCCAAACTCCGATCACTCCGTCGTCTGAACCGGCAACAACCAACTCCTCCTCCACACACACATCTACACACAGAACACCTGAAAGAACACAGAACTCCTGAAAGAACAGAGAACTCCTGAAAGAACAGAGAACTCCTGAAAGAGCACAGAACACCTGAAAGAACAGAGAACTGCTGAAAGAACAGAGAACTGCTGAAAGAACAGAGAACTGCTGAAAGAACAGAGAACTGCTGAAAGAACAGAACTCCTGAAAGAACAATTTTGATGCACGCTCTTTTTCCAACTGTGATAAAAGGAGAAATTCAATTTGTCAACTGGACAAAGTTTGTTTGGTTGAAAACGTTTCGCCGCTCATCCGAGAGGCTTCATCAGTTCTGGTTCTAGTGCTGGTTAGACACTGTTTATATCTCGCTGCCAGGAGGAGCTCACTACACCGGAAAAGTTCTGAACCAATCCCAGCTAATCTGCTCTGTTGTTTTCCTCTGGCGTCTCGTTTAGCATCTCTATTCAGCCCTCAGATGAGCTCACCACCCTGGAATAGTTCTGTAACTATCTCAACTAATTGCTCCTTTTGTTTTTCGAATGGCGTATAGTTTAGCCTCTCTATTCAAACTGACGACCGTCTCCACCCCTCTGCCCCTGACTTGTCTTGCGTTGTGACACTGCAATTTCCCCATTGTGGGACAAATTATATGATCTTAACTCTGGTCAAATCTGCTGACGTGGCGTACGCGTTTACGTCACGTACATGTAGGACTTCGCTGCTTTGTCGTCTAACGTGGTCTGAAACAATAGCTGAACTTCTTCGTCTGACCACACGATGTTTTGTTTTGTTTCGCGGCGCAGATGAGAAGAAGAAGACTGTGCATGCGCGTGGACATAGTGATAATGTATCACAGCGCCACCTAGCCGCCTGGCATGCATACCTAATCGAACTACACACACTTTTGCGTCACCGTATGCACGCAGATTTCCACCTGAAAACACTTGTCTAAACGCAGAATAAAAAGTGAAGACGCGACGCCACTTCTTTTGCGTCTCCTGTTCAGACCGTCGTCACGTTAACGTCGCCTGAACGTCATAGAGGTTTTATCTCCACTGACCTCCCTGCAGGCCGGTGAGCGTGTGCTTCAGAGCGCCCCCTGGAGGCTGCAGGAAGCTGCTCTGCGGGATGAGGATGGGCTCGGCGCACGACAGGAGCCACGCCTCGCACTGAGAGCACAGCCGGCCAATCAGAGCGGGGTACAGCGGCGCCAGCGAGCGCAGACGAGACAGCAGCTCCGAGAAGAACAACGTCATGTCTGAAAAACACACGAGATAACCAGGGAGGGCATCTGACACGATCTGAACCACGGAGAGGGCATCTGACACACAGGGAGAGCATCTCAATCAATCAAACATTATTTATAAAGCGCTTTTCATACAAAATTGTATCACAAAGCGCCTCACAGTGATTAATGATTAGAAGATTGACTTTTATTGATCTCGCACAGGAGAAGTTGTTTCTACATTTGACCCGGGACCATCCCCATGATTCTGTTATTTAGTCTTGGTCAGGACCCAAACTGGAGGATTTTACCTGGAGCATGTTTGGGTTGATGGGGGAAACCGGAGGAAACCCACCCAGACACAGGGAGAACATGCAAACTCCACACAGAAAGGCCTGGGCGACCTGAACCTTCTTGCTGTGAAGCATGAGTGCTAACCACTCAGCCACCGTGCTGCCAGAGGGGAAGAAAAAAAAAAGACAAACAAACAAACAAAAGAACAAACAAAAGACAAACAAACAGACGACGGAAGTCAATCAAAGGCCAAACTAAACAGGTGAGTCTTGAGCCCACTCTTAAAAACATGAACGTTCTCTTTGGCCCTGAGCTCCTCCGGCAGTTCCATAGACGAGGGCCGTAGTCCTGAAAAGACGCCTCTCCGTGAGTCTGTGTCCTGACTTTGGGAATGACCAGGAGCTGCCGGAGGAGCGCAGGGCCCGTGAAGGTTCATAAGGGGAAAGCAGTTCTGAACGATAGGAAGGCCCAAGACCATTAAGACATTTAAAAACCAGTAAAATAACTTTAAAATCGATCCTGAAACTCACAGGAGCCAATGCAGAGATTTTAACACCGGTGTAATGTGATCCCGCCCTCTGGTCCTAGTCAGGACACGTGCTGCTGACTTTTGTAATAATATAAAACCTGAAATCCTCTTTTTGGGAAGACCAGAGAGCAGGGCATTACAGTAGTCTATACGGCTGGTGACAAAAGCATCAATGTCTCCGTATTGGCCTGAGAGAGAATAGGGCGAACTCTGGCTATGTTTTTTAGGTGATAGAAGCCCATTTTTGTGATGTTCTTGATGTGTGGGATAAAAGTCAGCTCAGAGTCTAAAATCACGCCCAGGTTTTTCACTTGAGGAGATGGGTAAAAGGATTGTGCTTGTAGTTTTGATAAAAGTTTCTCTCTCTGGGCCTCAGGACCGATGACTAAAACCTCAGTTTTGTCCTGGTTAAGCTGGAGAAAGTTTCTTGCCATCTAGGATCTGATATCTAGAATGCAGTTAAAAAGAGCATCCATTGGCCTGGTGTCATCAGGAGACATGGAGATGTAAAGCTGCGTATCATCTGCAGATGCGTGAAGAGTCCCTCAGTCGTCCAGGTAGAATCGACCAAAGTTTGTTTGGTCGAAAACGTTTCGACCAAACAAACTTTGTCCAGTTGACAAATTGAATTTCTCCTTTTACCATCATCTGCAGAGCTGTGGAAGTGGATTCCATGTCTCCTGATGACGCCGCCAAGGGGGAGCATGTACAAGATGAAAAGTACAGGGCCTAAAATGGAACCCTGGGGGACACCACATGTGGTTTTATGGGTCTTGGAGGAGTATGTGTCCACACTCACCATAAATGTTCTGTCTGTGAGACGTGAACCATTTGTGAACAGCACCAGAGAGGCCGAGGTGTTTTAGGCGAGTTAAAAGAATCATGTGGTCTACTGTGTCAAAGGCAGCGCTCAGATCCAGCAGAACCAACACAGTCACCTTTTGAGAGTCACAGTTTATTCTAAAGTCATTTAAAATCTTTGCCAAGGCAGTCTCGGTGCTGTGGTTCACCTGAAAACCAGACTGAAATTTTTCCAAAATGTTGTGATCATCTAGAAAATCATTTAATTGGATAGAGACAAGTTTCTCTACAATCTTGCTTAAAAATGGTAAGTTAGACACTGGTCGGTAGTTGTTAAAATCATTAAAATCTAAATTGCTCTTCTTCAGCAGGGGCCTCACCACCGCAGTGGGAAAGACCCCTGTCTGAAGAGAGCAATTCATCATGACCAAAAGTTCATCCCTAAACGATCCATAAAAAGACTTAAAAAATTGAGTGGGGATTGGGTCTACGAGACATGTGGTGGGCCTCACTGAGGAGAAAACTTTGTGAAGGATCTCAGCATTAACCAGGACAAAAGTGTCCAGAGTTTCCTCTGGTCGAGTCTGACACACGGGGAGGGCATCTGACCCATGTTCCCGTCCAGGTAGTCCAGGCTGGGTCTGAGGAGGACCAGAGCGTCTCGGATCAGTCGGGTCTCGGGACAGTCCATAATCCTCCAGGTCCGATCCAAGTCCTGGATCACGGCCTGGACTCCACAGACCCGACTCTTACAGAACAGCCACTCCGAGTTACCTAGCAACACAGAGGAGGGAGTCAACACAGAACAGCCACAGAGGAGGGAGGGAAACAGGACTGAGCAACTATTCTAACCCAGTTCAGTCCTGGTTCAGTCCTCGTTTAGTCCTGGTTTAGACCTGGTTTAGACCTGGTTTAGTCCCGGTTTAGTCTCAGTTCAGTCCTGGTTCAGTCCTGGTTTAGTCCTGGTTCAGTCCTGGTTTAGTCCTGGTTTAGTCTCAGTTTAGTCTTGGTTTAGTCCTGGTTTAGTCCTGGTTTAATCTCGGTTTAGTCCTGGTTTAATCTCGGTTTAGTCTCGGTCTAGTCCTGGTTCAGTCCTGGTTTAGTCTCGGTTTAGTCCTGGTTTAGTCCTGGTTTAGTCTTGATTTAGTCCTGGTTTAGTCCTGGTTTAGTCTCGGTTTAGTCCTGGTTTAGTCTCGGTTTAGTCCTGGTTTAGTCCTGGTTTAGTCTCGGTTTAGTCCTGGTTTAGTCTCGGTTTAATCTCGGTTTAGTCCTGGTTTAGTCTCGGTTTAGTCCTGGTTTAGTCTCGGTTTAGTCTCGGTTCAGTCCTGGTTTAGTCCTGATTTAGTCCTGGTTTAGTCCTGGTTCAGTCCTGGTTTAGTCTCGGTTTAGTCCTGATTTAGTCCTGGTTTAGTCCTGGTTTAGTCCTGGTTCAGTCCTGGTTTAGCCCTGGTTTAGTCTCGGTTTAGTCCTGGTTTAGTCCTGGTTTAGTCCTGGTTTAGTCCTGGTTCAGTCCTGGTTTAGTCTCGGTTTAGTCCTGGTTCAGTCCTGGTTTAGTCCTGGTTCAGTCCTGGTTTAGTCCTGGTTTAGTCCTGGTTCTTGTACATTTCTGGATGTTTGTTTCTTACCGATGACTTCCTGTTTAAGCTCCTCCCACATTCCCGCGTGCAGCAGGTGATAGGGCAGCTCCTGCAGTTTTCGGACGTTGGCCAATCCGGCGCCAAACCACAGCGGCTGGGGCGGGACCTGGGACGACAGCCAATCACAGTTTAGTCTGAGATCACAGGGTTTAACGTAGACGCCAACGTCAGAGCTGCTGTCGTCTGTCGCTGTGACGTCGCACTGAAGACCGTCCAATCCGAGGACTGTACACACGGAGGAAGTGAGCACGGCCACACTTCCGGCTCCATCCACTCTGGCTCTAATTGACTTTTCACTGAAAAAGTGTTTCCTCACTCTCTGAGCGGCCGCACCCGTCCACCTTCAGTCTGAATCCTCAAGGTCCAAACCTGAGCACATTAATTTGTCTCACGTGTTTCTCAAACGCAGAAGACCCTCCTCCAAAACTCCTATAATTCCAAACAAACCTTACTGCTACTAAATTGCTATTGTTACTACTACAACTACTACTACAACTACTACTACAACTACTGCTACTGCTACTGCTGCTGCTGCTGCTGCTGCTGCTGCTGCTGCTGCTGCTGCTGCTGCTACTGCTACTACTACTACTACTACTACTACTACTACTACTACTACTACTACTACTACTACTACTACTACTTCTACTACTACTACTACTACTACTGAGAGGGAGGGAGCAGCAGGATTTCAGTTTTCATCTTCATCAGTAAAAGTTTTGTGGAGTCTAAAGTCCACCACACACTTCAGCATTTTTTGGTCTTAAATGATTTTTAAACGAGCGACAGAAAGCGCACAGAGACACGAGGAGAACCTGATGAGATTTAAACTCTCCGATCTCACAGTCTGCAGTGGGACACGTCTGTGGACCTCAGGCTGAAGCTGTGAGCGCGATCCCGTCAGCCGTTTCCTGTCCACAGGAAAACCACTCACTCTGAGACTCTGAAGTGTTCAAAGATCAGAGCTCTGCACTTCCAGTTCACACACAAAACTGTGTTTTTATTATTTATGAAATGTGCAGCAAAACTTCAGATCCATGATTTTAAAACTCAGGAGGTGGAGATAAAGTCCACAGGAAGTCGAGTCATTATCACTGATCTGCAGCTTCACCTCGATCCTTCACTGTGGACGTAACAGACACACGAGAGGAACTACTCTGGACTTTTACTTTTAAAGAACGCACAAAACTGGATTTACAGGGTGGGTTTGTGGACTGGGGTCTTTATTTGTGGACTGGGGTCTTTATTTGTGGACTGGGGTCTGTATTTGTGGACTGAGGTATTTTATTTGCGGACTGAAGTCTTTATTTGCGGACTGAAGTCTTTATTTGCGGACTGAAGTCTTTATTTGCGGATGGGGGTCTTTATTTGCGGACTGAGGTCTTTTATTTGCGGACTGAAGTCTTTATTTGCGGACTGAAGTCTTTTATTTGCGGACTGAAGTCTTTATTTGTGGACTGGGGTCTTTATTTGTGGACTGGGGTCTTTATTTGTGGACGGGGGTCTGTATTTGTGGACTGAGGTCTTTATTTGTGGACTGAAGTCTTTATTTGTGGACTGGGGCCTTTATTTGTGGACTGGGGCCTTTATTTGCGGACTGGGGTCTTTATTTGTGGATTGGGATCTTTATTTGTGGACTGAGGTCTTTTATTTGTGGACTGGGGCCTTTATTTGTGGACTGGGGTTATTATTTGCAGAGGATAAATTTTGTGGATAATGTGAACAAGATGCTGCAGTTTAAATTTACAGTTTAGGAGAAGTGAGGACTAAATTCTTCTCATTAGTTTTGCCGTTTCCTGAGTTTGTCACGTCTCGGTGTCCGTCGCTCCTCTGCCACTGATGCTCTGGTTTATCGATTGTTATCGTAAAGTCTCTGATGTTTGGTGGTTACGATCTGACAGAACCACACAAGGAGCGCCGCGGCTTCAAAATCGCACACGAAGACGCAAAGTCGAACTCAAGCAAATCGCAACCAAAATCGGGCAAATTCTACTGTGGTGTGTGGCGGCCTTAAACCTCCATGTTTGTTTTGACACAAACAAAATGCAACTCTCTGATTGGTTAAAGTTTAGAGGATTTTCCAAGGAAAGGAACACAGCGACTGTCCTTTTTCGTTCCTCCTCCACAGCTCCTTCAGCAGAAACACCTCCTCCCGCCTCCTCTTGACTCTAGAAATCCTGTTTGTTTCCAGCCGGCGCTCGTTCAGAATCGCTGTTGAAGTTTCCTGTTCAGAAGTAATTTATCGACCAACTTGTCAGTCTGTAGACCCTTCGTCTGCTTCAGTGCACACCATCGCTGGAAGGAATCTCCAAGAATCACCTTAGTTTGGCTTCGCTCCTTTTCCCCTTCTCTTCTTCTTTCAGCGACTTCATGAATTAACTTTCTTTTGCGGCAAACTGGTCGTGGATTCTCGTCTGTGCAAACTGCGCAGAAGCTACAGTTGGAAAAAGACCCGCTGCGTTGGTCGAGTAAACGGCATCTTGAGTCTGTGGAATGTGCGAGAGTCGAACATAAACTACGTAATCACAGTGCGACGGCGAGTCAGGTACTCTAGAAACGCAGGGAGTTTGACTGACGACCTGACGGCCAAAAATGTTGATCTGGCCCCACGACGTCCACAGGTGATGGATTTTCATTCTTTTTTATTTTGGTCATCGTAATTCCAAGACTGCTGCATCTGTATAATGATTAGTGCTGTCAGGCGATTAAAAAAATAATCTAATTACTTACAGGATTTGTAATTAATTAATCTAATTAATTAATTGCATTTTAAGGGTGTGAGAGAGATTGTGAGCGAGCGAACGAACCCACTTTGTGATTGAGTTTGTCAGTTTTCATGTGGTCGCTTTACACAGTCGTTTTCCAAATTCTGCGAGCGTGGTTTGGTGGTTTGGTGGTTTGGTGGTTTGGTTGTTTGATAGTTTGTTGGTTTTGTGGTTTGTTGGTTTGTTGGTTTGGTGGTTTGGTAGTTTGTTGGTTTGTGGATTTGTTGGTTTCTTGGTTTGGTGTTTTTTTTGTTTGGTTTTTTGGTTTGGTGTTTTGGTGTTTTTTTGGTTTGGGGGTTTGTTGGTTTGATAGTTTGCTGGTTTGGTGGTTTGTTGGTTTGATAGTTTGTTGATTTGTTGGTTTCTTGGTTTGTTGGTTTTTTGGTTTGGTGTTTTGGTGGTTCGTTGGTTTGGTGAAGTTCGCTCACGCTCGCTCTATCACCGGTAACGAGGGAACTTGTCCGGACGAGTTTATCGTTCAATTGATCCGTCAGGCTGGAGGAAAATTATTTTTGACAAAAGCTCCAAATCACGGCGTTCTTGTTGATCGTCCCGTCTTCGTTCTTTTTATAAATAAACTTGCTGTTCAAATTTAAAATGCACGCACATTGCCACTCATAATTAATTGTGTTAATTTTTATAATGCGTTAATTTGCAGTGTAATTAATTAATCTAATTAACACGTTAAACTGACAGCCCTAATAATGATATTTTGATCTGTCAACAATTTGAAACAAGAAAAATCCTCCATACCCTTGAATCCGTCCTGTCAAAAGGAGACCGGACGCAGGATCCACTCGTCTGTGTCTAGTTTTGGCAGACTGCGGTTCTGGACGGTCAGATCAGCTGTGAGCTTCGTCATTTTGTTCTACATGTCCATAAATCAATTCCTAATATGAATCTGGCTTCAAATTCACCCTTGTAACCGCTGGCCCCTGTGAGCCTCATTTGACTGACAGTTAAACTTTGAGTCTGACAGTTGGTTAAAAGGTTTATTTGAAACCATGTTTAACTGAAGCAGAAAATGGAAGCAGCCCCGGAGCGCCCCCTACAGGAGCTCACCTTCCGGTCCGGCAGCACCAGGGACAGGCCGGGCAGAGAGACGGGTTTACGTTTCCCACTCCATCGACCGAGGAAAAACTCCGCCAGGATCTTCAGTGCGCGCCCTTTACGTTCAGAGGAGAGATACCGCGAAGAGACGACCTCCGAGAAACGCCTGGAAATGAGAGAAACATCAGAGAGAGAGAGAGACGAGGAAAGAAAACTAAATACTGAGGCTACATTCAGACCACAGACCCGCTAACCGGCTAATCTGCTAACCAGCTAACCAGCTAATCCACTAATACCCTAACCCACTAACCGGCTAAACCAGCTAACCCGCTAATCCCCTAACCCGCTAACCAGCTAACCCACTAACCCACTAACCAGCTAATCTGCTAATCCCCTTACCCGCTAACCAGCTAACCCGCTAACCTGCTAACCAGTTAACCGGCTAACCGGCTAACCAGCTAATCCGCTAATACCCTAACCCACTAACCCACTAACCAGCTAACCCGCTAATCCCCTAACCCGCTAACCAGCTAATACCCTAACCCACTAACCCCCTAACCGGCTAATCCGCTAACCGGCTAACCCGCTAATCCCCTAACCCGCTAACCAGCTAACCCACTAACCAACTAACCCACTAATCCCCTAACCAGCTAATCTGCTAATCCCCTTACCCGCTAACCAGCTAATCCGCTAAACCCCTAACCCGCTAACCGGCTAATCCGCTAACCCCCTAACCAGCTAATCCGCTAATCCCCTAACCCGCTAACCAGCTAATTTGCTAAGCCCCTAACCCGCTAACCCACTAACTCCCTAACCGGCTAATCCTCTCACCGGCTAATCTGCTAACCCGCTAACCCGCTAAGCAGCTAACCTGCTAATCCGCTAAACGGCTAACCGGCTAACTGGCTAAACCGCCGCGCTCCAAACAGGAAGTGAACATGGCTGAGATTGGGTTCCACGTTCACGTTTCTCACCTGTTTTTGAAGACGATCGTCGCGATGCCATTGGTCCAGCGCTTGGTCAGGTGTTCAGTGAGGTCACGCTTTAGCCCCGCCCACAGGAGGGGGGGCAGGCGGACGAGGGCGGGGCTTGGGGGCAGGACGTGACGATAAACCTCTCTTATGACATCATCGTCCAGCGACAGGACGTCACGCAGCTCACACTCCAACAGCCCCTCCCTTCACAGAAACAGGACCAGGTACTAAACCAGGACTAAACCAGGTACTAAACCAGGTCTAAACCACGACCAAACCAGGTCTAAACTGGGACTAAACCAGGTCTAAACCAAGTCTAAACCCAGGACTAAACCAGGACCAAACCGGGGCTTAACTAGGACTAAATCAGGTCCTAAACTGGGACTAAACCAGGACCGAACCAGGACTAAACCAGGTCTAAACCAGGACTAAACCAGAATTAAACCAGGCCTAAACCAGGACCAAACCCGGTCTCATACCTGGCCAGGGCGATGTATCCGAGCGCGGCGGCCGTCAGCTCTTGTCCGTGGCGTTCCTCCATCGTGTGCAACAGCAGTGATGTCATTTCCTGTGCGCTGGCGGCCAATCGCAGCTCAGCTAATGGCGTGAAGGAGCTCCAGCGTTTCCCGAGCGACAGCACGAGGCGCAGGTGCAGCGGATTCCCCGACGCCGCGAAACTTCTCAGCACAAAGTCCTTCTGCTCCGGGGTCAGCGTCCGCTTCGCCGCCCTCAAATACGCCTCCGCCATCGTCTCCCCGTCTCCCGCCCCCAAACGCTCCACCTCAAAGAAGTTTTCCAGCGTCTCCATCCGTAACCGCATCCTCGCGAACGCCTCCGATTTCGTCTCCATGGAAACCACCAGTTGCACATTTGGCGGGAGTTCGTACGGCAGCCATCTTAGTTTGGAGTTCTTGTCGGCGAGCTGATCGATGTCGTCCAGGATCAGGAGTAAGTGGTTTCCTTGCAGCGATACTTGTTCGAGAACATTGTGGAAAAACCGAACCAGATGCGTGTCGGCGGTGATCGAGGTGGGCGGAGCCAAGCCGAACGCCAAACAGATCTGACAGCATAGACTTCGCAGCATGTTCTCGACGCTGTACTTCTGCGGGTGGAGCAACGTCAACAGCCTCACGACGACGGCGGCGCGGTTCTCCAGCACGTTCCTCATCTCCTGAGCCAACTGACATAGCAACATCGTCCGCCCCGCCCCCTCGCCGCCGTGCACGACCAGCGGGGCGTGGCGGTCGTTCGTCTTCTCCCACATGGTCAGACAGATCTTCCCCAGCAGACCCTCCCTGCCCTGACCCTCTTCGCACATCTCGATGCTGGCGCGAACATGCCGGCTGACCTCCTCGGCGATCAGCTCCATCAGATCCACCTTCTCCTCTTGTTCTTGGACGCTCCCCCAGATTTTGCGTTTTGGGCGTTTCTCGTCTAAAGCGGCGCCGATCCGACTCTTCATCTGCGATACAAACTGCTCGCACAGACTCTCGAGGTACTGCGCGTGCTCCTTCCGTTTGGGGTCGATGAAGCCCTTGGACAGTTCGACGCAGTGAAGGTTCAGGATCTTTTGGTGTCCGGAGTGGAGACGAGCCTTGAGCGCCGTGAGGAGCGTCTGCGCCTCGCCGTCCAGGATCCCGTCCGCCGTCAGATCCATTAACTTGGCGAAGCGTTTGGGGCCCTCTCGGACTTTCTGATGAGGAATCTCCCGCACGAAGATCAGCGACGAAGACTCGGCTCCATCTGACCACAAACCCAACTCCAACTCTTTCTCCATGTCTGTGGAGACAGTGAACCAGGACTGAACCAGGACTGAACCAGGACCAAACCAGGACTGAACCAGGACCAAACCAGGACTAAACCAGGACAGAACCAGGACTAAACCAGGACAGAACCAGGACTAAACCAGGACTAAACCAGGACTGAACCAGGACCAAACCAGGACCAAACCAGGACTAAACCAGGACTGAACCAGGACTGAACCAGGACTGAACCAGGTCTAAACCAGGTCTAAACCAGGACTGAACCAGGATTAAACCTGGACTAAACCTGGACTGAACCAGGACTGAACCAGGTCTAAACCAGGACTGAACCAGGATTAAACCAGGTCTAAACCAGGACTAAACCAGGACTGAACCAGGACTGAACCAGGTCTAAACCAGGACTAAACCAGGACTGAACCAGGACCAAACCAGGACCAAACCAGGACTAAACCAGGACTGAACCAGGACTAAACCAGGACTAAACCAGGACTAAACCAGGACTAAACCAGGACTAAACCAGGACTGAACCAGGACAGAACCATGATAATCTGGTAAAAGTGGATTTTCCTCGTTTCCCCTCATGTCTGACCTGAGGTGTAGTAGTGCTGCCGGTCCTCTGGGGGGAGCTCTCTGGCGGCCGTGTTTCGGAGCAGCGTCAGGAGCTGGGTCTCCGTGGATTTCCACCTGGCTGCGTCGCCCTCTCGTTTTGTGGCGTTTTCGGGGGAGAAGTCCCTGTAGTGAGGCAGGTGAGCCGTGATTGGCTGTAGGACGTAGGTGGGCGGGACGGCGTTGGCATCCCTGAGATACCATTGGTTGAGCAGTTTGAGGCCGTCTGTGTTTTTGGAGAGTTTGGACGAAAACACGTCAAAGTGTTTTTCCGAGATGAAGCGAGGAAGAGCGCGGTGTCCGTAACGGTTCCCCAGAAGAGCCTGACGAGACAAGGAACTGGGAATCACACTGGGAATCACACTGGGAATCACACTGGGAATCACACTGGGAATCACACTGGGAATCAAACTGGGAATCAAACTGGGAGGAAAACTAGGAATCACACTGGGAATCACACTGGGAATCAAACTGGGAATCAAACTGGGAGGAAAACTAGGAATCACACTGGGAATCAAACCGGGAATCAAACTGGGAGGAAAACTAGGAATCACACCGGGAATCACACCGGGAATCACACTGGGAATCAAACTGGGAGGAAAACTAGGAATCACACTGGGAATCACACCAGGAATCACACTGGGAATCAAACTGGGAGGAAAACTAGGAATCACACCGGGAGGAAAACTAGGAATCACACTGGGAATCACACCGGGAATCACACCGGGAATCACACCGGGAATCAAACTGGGAGGAAAACTAGGAATCACACCGGGAATCACACTGGGAATCAAACTGGGAGGAAAACTAGGAATCACACTGGGAATCACACCGGGAATCACACCGGGAATCAAACCGGGAATCAAACCGGGAATCACACTGGGAATCACACTGGGAATCAAACTGGGAATCAAACTGGGAGGAAAACTAGGAATCACACCGGGAATCACACCGGGAGGAAAACTAGGAATCACACTGGGAATCACACCGGGAATCACGCCGGGAGGAAAACTAGGAATCACACTGGGAATCACACTGGGAATCACACTGGGAATCAAACCGGGAATCAAACCGGGAATCATACTGGGAATCACACTGGGAATCAAACTGGGAGGAAAACTAGGAATCACACCGGGAATCACACCGGGAGGAAAACTAGGAATCACACTGGGAATCACACCGGGAATCACACCGGGAGGAAAACTAGGAATCACACTGGGAATCACACCGGGAATCACGCCGGGAGGAAAACTAGGAATCACACCGGGAATCACACTGGGAATCAAACCGGGAATCAAACCGGGAATCATACTGGGAATCACACTGGGAATCACACTGGGAATCAAAATGGGAATCACACTGGGAATCACACTGGAAGGAAAACTAGGAATTGAGCCACAAATCAAACTGGGAATAAGGAACGAGCTGTAAATGCTTAGATTAAACTCACGACAAAAGCAGGGACGACGGAGATGCGTTTGGATGTTTGGATTTCGTGGAGGAACAGTTCACAGGAGTCGTGTTCTACTGAAGGAGAGCTCCTCAGACCCCAGCGCAGATCCACCACCTGAACAACACCATCACACAAGGTTCAGGACCAAACCAGGACTATAAATGGACTAAACCAGGACAGTGACCTCAAAGACGAGCCCGAGTCCGCGGCAGTAGGTCAGGACTTCAGGATAGGCCTTCTCCAGCAGAGCCTTCCTCTCACTGCTCATATCTGCACAAACACAAGTCAGATGTTTGGAGTGAAGCATGGAGAGGTCAGAGGAGAAACTTCTGCTCCTCAGATGTTTCTTCTGATCATTCTGTGTTTGGGATCAGCTCCACAAACTTAAAGACCTTCCAGCAGAAACACTTTGGGGCTGAATTTTATTATTATTATTATTATTATTACTTATTACTACTTTTATTATTACTTACTTTATCCCATTCTTGCTGCACTTTTCTTTCTTGTTCAAACTGTCCTGGAGCTACTGTGGCAAGTAAATTTCTCCTGTGCGAGATCAATAAAGTCTGATCTTAACGGTGACTTTAGTTTCTCCACACAGAGACCAGGACTAAACCAGGACTGAACCAGGACTGAACCAGGACTGACCCAGGACTGACCCAGGACTAAACCAGGACTGAACCAGGACTGAACCAGGACTGAACCAGGACTGAACCAGGACTGAACCAGGACTGAACCAGGACTAAACCAGGACTGAACCAGGACTAAACCAGGACTGAACCAGGACTGAACCAGGACTGAACCAGGAGAATTAAAATAAAAAAAACAATAACTGAAACTGTATTTTGTGTTTACAAAACTCAAACTAGCTGAAATTCTGGATAAATGGCTCTTGGTTTTGTCCTTTTTTGGAGTTGGTAAATGTGGAAGTTTTGGTGTGTTTTATTTGTTTTTGCTCTTAAGGCTGCAGCTTGTGGACGGCTTTGGTTGTTGTGGGGGTAAAAACCTGAAGAAATGTTTTAAAATTGTATTTGTTGCACTTGACAAATAACCCAAAGTATAACCCAAAAACTAAAACTAAGAAAAACTAAAACTGAGCAGTTAGAAAAAAAACTAAAACTATCAGAGCTGCTCTAAAAACTAAATAAAACTGAATAAAACTGAATTAGGGGAAAAAAAGTCAAAGTAAAACTAATGAAAAATCAAAATCCTGTCTCCTCACCTCATGTTTACAGGTTTATTTTCACATTTTATTTTCACTTGTACATTTACATTTACATAAATCTGTCGTTTTCACATTTGTCTTTCTCTTTTTTGTGACTTATTTAGAATTTATATATTTTTATGGTTTTTCTCATTTTTATTTATTATATTGTGATGTTTGAGCTGCTGCGTCCAAATCATTTCCCTGTGGATCAATAAAGTTTAAGTCTCAAACATGATCAGAGATGAAGACGATTCATTTGAAAATCAATCAATAAAAATGAATCAAATCAATAAGTTTGACGGTTTAAGTGTTGTTGTGTTTCTCACCGGAGAACGTGGAGCTGATGAAGACGCGGAGCATGTTGGAGGTGCAGGTCGGGCCGAGGAGCGCCGTTCCCCGCAGGACCTCCTGCAGAGACCCCGGAGCTCCTCCTGGAGCTCCTCCTGGAGCTCCTCCTGGAGCTCCTCCTGATGTTCCTCCTGATGTTCCTCCTGATGTTCCTCCTGATGTTCCTCCTGCTGCTCCTCCTGATGTTCCTCCTGCTGCTCCTCCTGATGTTCTTCCTACTGGTCCTCTTGATGTTCCCCCTGGAGCTCCTCCTGGAGCTCCTCCTGATGTTCCTCCTACTGCTCCTCCTGATGTTCCTCCTACTGGTCCTCCTACTGCTCCTCCTGATGTTCCTCCTACTGGTCCTCCCACTGCTCCTCCTGATGTTCCTCCTGCTGGTCCTCCCGATGTTCCTCCTGATGTTCCTCCTGCTGGTCCTCCTGATGTTCCTCCTGGTGCTCCTCCTGATGTTCCTCCTACTGCTCTTCCTGATGTTCCTCCTGCTGCTCCTCCTGATGTTCCTCCTACTGGTCCTCCTGATGTTTCTCCTGGTGCTCCTCCTGATGTTCCTCCCGCTGCTCCTCCTGATGTTCCTCCCACTGGTCCTCCTGATGTTCCTCCCGCTGCTCCTCCTGATGTTCCTCCCACTGCTCCTCCTGATGTTCCTCCTACTGGTCCTCCTGATGTTCCTCCCGCTGCTCCTCCTGATGTTCCTCCCACTGCTCCTCCTGATGTTCCTCCCGCTGCTCTTCCTGATGTTCCTCCTACTGGTCCTCCCACTGCTCCTCCTGGTGCTCCTCCTTTTGCTCCTGGTGTTCCTCCCACTGCTCCTCCTGGTGCTCCTCCTTTTGCTCCTGGTGTTCCTCCCACTGCTCCTCCTGGTGCTCCTCCTTTTGCTCCCCTCACCGACATTTTTACAGCAATAAATCAACGTTTTCCGTTAAAGCTCAAACTGAATCTCTTGAGAAAATAAAGAGCGTTTGAACATTTTCACTTTTAAAAATGAACGACACAAACGAACGCAGCGAAATCACCAACGTCTGAATCTAAAAAACTTTCTAATCGTAGATATCCGGGTGAGGAAAAATGTTTAAAAACCCAAACCAATTAAAAAGTAAAATGTTTTTTTAAAACGCACATTATTTTTGGAATGTTTTGGTCTTACAGCTTTAGAAAGTCCAGTCCCAAAAGGGTTCCTCTGGTTCTTCAGGCGTAAACGCTGCTGTGCTCCATCAGGTGGAGGAAACGGTGAGAACTCCAGGTGGAAAACGCTCCAAAAACTTCAGGAAAAACATCTTTAAAAGGATCGTGTCAAAATCGTGTCAGATCGTGCGTCTGCTGCTTCTGTCCGTGAGGCGGTGGTGAGTCCCGGGTCTCAGGTTGTGTTCCTCCTCCGGGTCTCTGGAGGTCTTCTTCAGGTTGTGTTCCTCCTCCGGGTCTCTGGAGGTCTTCTTCAGGTTGTGTTCCTCCTCCGGGTCTCTGGAGGTCTTCTTCAGGTTGTGTTCCTCCTCCGGGTCTCTGGAGGTCTTCTTCAGGTTGTGTTCCTCCTCCGGGTCTCTGGAGGTCTTCTTCAGGTTGTGTTCCTCCTCCGCTCGGTCAGATCTTTGGGGAATCGTCTCCAGAGCGACCGTGGTCCCTCAGCTCCACCTCGTTCCTCCAAAGCTCCTCATTAACGCTGTAACTGTGACGGACGCTGTGGAAGTCGTGAGGAAAAACACGCTCCGGGTTTATGGAAACAATATTTACCTGGTTTAAAGCAGCAATGTGGAACTTTTCTGGTGTAGGCTCCGTCACCTGCTCGTTTCTATGGATACGTCACTGCTCTGCCTGGAATGTTCCACAGTGTGACTAAACCAGGTCTAAACCAGGACTGAACCAGGTCTAAACCAGGTCTAAACCAGTACTAAACCAGGTCTAAACCAGGTCTAAACAAGGTCTGAACCAGGTCTGAACCAGGTCTAAACCAGGTCTGAACCAGGTCTGAACCAGGACTAAGCCAGGTCTAAACCAGGTCTAAACCAGGACTGAACCAGGACTGAACCAGGACTAAACCAGGTCTAAACCAGGACTGAACCAGGACTGAACCAGGACTAAACCAGGACTGAACCAGGTCTGAACCAGGTCTAAACCAGGACTGAACCAGGACTGAACCAGGACTGAACCAGGACTGAACCAGGCCTAAACCAGGACTGAACCAGGACTGAACCAGGTCTAAACCAGGACTAAACCAGGCCTGAACCAGGTCTAAACCAGGACTAAACCAGGTCTGAACCAGGTCTAAACCAGGACTAAACCAGGTCTAAACCCAGGACTGAACCAGGACTGAACCAAGACTAAACCAGGA
The DNA here is from genome assembly GCA_036785185.1 of Paratrypauchen microcephalus. Taxonomy (NCBI): domain Eukaryota; kingdom Metazoa; phylum Chordata; class Actinopteri; order Gobiiformes; family Gobiidae; genus Paratrypauchen; species Paratrypauchen microcephalus. The sequence continues at coordinate 828,293 of JAVJIX010000239.1, forward strand.
CTAAACCAAGACTAAACCAAGTCTAAACCAGGTCTGAACCAGGTCTAAACCAGGTCTAAACCCAGGACTAAACCAGGTCTAAACCAGGTCTAAACCAAGTCTAAACCAGGACTAAACCAAGTCTAAACCAGGTCTAAACCAGGTCTAAACCAGGTCTGAACCAGGTCTAAACCAGGTCTAAACCAGATCTAAACCAGGACTAAACCAGGTCTAAACCCAGGACTAAACCAGGACTAAACCAGGTCTAAACCAGGACTAAACCAAGTCTAAACCAGGTCTAAACCAGGACTAAACCAAGTCTAAACCAGGACTAAACCAGGACTAAACCAGGTCTGAACCAGGTCTAAACCAGGTCTGAACCAGGACTGAACCAGGACTAAACCAGGACTGAACCAGGACTAAACCAAGTCTAAACCAGGACTAAACCAAGTCTAAACCAGGTCTAAACCCAGGACTAAACCAGGTCTAAACCCAGGACTAAACCAGGTCTAAACCAAGTCTAAACCAGGACTAAACCAAGTCTAAACCAGGTCTAAACCAAGTCTAAACCAGGACTAAACCAGGTCTAAACCAGGACTAAACCAGATCTAAACCAGGACTAAACCAGGACTAAACCAAGTCTAAACCAGGACTAAACCAAGTCTAAACCAGGTCTAAACCAGGACTAAACCAAGTCTAAACCAGGACTAAACCAAGTCTAAACCAGGTCTAAACCAAGTCTAAACCAGGACTAAACCAGGTCTAAACCAGGACTAAACCAGGTCTAAACCAGGACTAAACCAGATCTAAACCAGGACTAAACCAGATCTAAACCCAGGTCTAAACCAGGACTAAACCAAGTCTAAACCAGGTCTAAACCAGGACTAAACCAAGTCTAAACCAGGACTAAACCAAGTCTAAACCAGGACTAAACCAGGACTAAACCAGGTCTGAACCAGGTCTGAACCAGGACTAAACCAGGACTAAACCAGGTCTAAACCAGGTCTAAGCCAGATCTAAACCAGGACTAAACCAGGTCTAAACCAGGTCTAAACCAGGACTAAACCAAGTCTAAACCAGGACTAAACCAGGTCTAAACCAGGACTAAACCAAGTCTAAACCAGGTCTAAACCAGGTCTAAACCAGGACTAAACCAGGACTAAACCAGGACTAAACCAGGTCTAAACCAGGTCTAAACCAGGTCTGAACCAGGACTAAACGAGGACTAAACCAGGACTAAACCAGGACTAAACCAGGACTAAACCAGGACTAAACCAGGACTAAACCAGGTCTAAACCAGGTCTAAACCAGGACTAAACCAGTTCCTCTCGGTTTGTCTCAGGTGAGTTTGTCTCTGTAGAATTCAAGACAAAACAGCTGCAGGCAAAAAGTCAAAACAAGAACAAGAAAAAAAATAAGAATAAGAGGAGAGAGGAGACGAGGAAGAGGAGAGAGGAGAGGAGGAGGAGAGAGGAGGAGAGGAAGAGGAGAGGAGGAGAGAGGAGAGGAGAGAGGAGGAATCAGAATTGAAGACAAAATTCGAGCTCAAATTGTTTTTATTTTTCAGTAAAACCCAAACAACAGAAAACTAGAAAAACTGAGTCCAGAGGAGCGTCCAGGGACAGGCCGCTGTGATTGGTCAGCGGGTGGAGTTTGGGGCTCTGTGATTGGTCAGCGGGTGGAGTTTGGGGCTCTGTGATTGGTCAGCGGGTGGAGTTTGGGGCTCTGTGATTGGTCAGCGGGTGGAGTTTGGGGCTCTGTGATTGGCCGCGGGTGGAGTTTGGGGCTCTGTGATTGGCCGCGGGTGGAGTTTGGGGCTCTGTGATTGGCCGCGGGTGGAGTTTGGGGCTCTGTGATTGGCTGCAGGTGGAGTTTGGGGCTCTGTGATTGGCCGCGGGTGGAGTTTGGGGCTCTGTGATTGGCCGGGGGTGGAGTTTGGGGCTCTGTGATTGGCTGCAGGTGGAGTTTGGGGCTCTGTGATTGGCCGGGGGTGGAGTTTGGGGCTCTGTGATTGGCTGCAGGTGGAGTTTGGGGCTCTGTGATTGGCTGCAGGTGGAGTTTGGGGCTCTGTGATTGGCTGTGGGTGGAGTTTGGGGCTCTGTGATTGGCTGTGGGTGGAGTTTGGGGCTCTGTGATTGGCTGCAGGTGGAGTTTGGGGCTCTGTGATTGGCTGTGGGTAGTGTTTGGGGCTCTGTGATTGGTCAGCAGGGCGTGGGCGTGTTCGCGGACACAGTTAGACCTTTGCTCAGGAGGAAGGCCTCTTGTTTGGGTTCTCTCCCGAGGAACTTCCTCAACATCTCAGAGGCATCCTGAGATCCTCCAGGACCCAGGATGAACCGACGGTAATCCAGACCCACCTGAGAGAACAACAGGTCAGAACGCACAAGAAAAGTCCAGAATGTCTTTAAAGTCCTGAACACTGGACAGGAAGGACCAGGTGTGTGCCATCTACTGGACAAACGTGTGTACTACACACTAGACCAGGACTGAACCAGGACTAAACCAGGACTGAACCAGGACTAGACCAGGACTAGACCAGGACTGAACCAGGACTAAACCAGGACTGAACCAGGACTAGACCAGGACTAGACCAGGACTGAACCAGGACTAAACCAGGACTGAACCAGGACTAAACCAGGACTGAACCAGGACTAGACCAGGACTAGACCAGGACTAGACCAGGACTGAACCAGGACTAAACCAGGACTAGACCAGGACTGAACCAGGACTAGACCAGGACTGAACCAGGACTGAACCAGGACTAGACCAGGACTGAACCAGGACTAAACCAGGACTAGACCAGGACTAGACCAGGACTAGACCAGGACTAGACCAGGACTAGACCAGGACTAGACCAGGACTGAACCAGGACTAGACCAGGACTAAACCAGGACTGAACCAGGACTAGACCAGGACTGAACCAGGACTAGACCAGGACTGAACCAGGACTAGACCAGGTCTAGACCTGCTCAAACACTGGTGAACATGTCCTGAGAAACTTCTTCAGTTCCCTTTGTCATTTTTAGGCCCGAGCGCTAAAGCGTAGGGCCTGTTCTAACGGTTCCTTTTGAAGCACCTGGCACTCATGTGAACGACTGGTGCCCGCTCACATGGCACGGTGGCATCAGCCAAATTGTAATTTTATAATTGTTGTTTAATATATTTTAGTCCAACTGTGGGCAGTTTAAAAGTGTGTGTATGTGTGTATTTGTGTTTACTAATTCATAACATTTATACACCTCCTTTCATGACGTCCAAAGTTCTTTACAGTTCATGGTTCGTTCACTCCACACTTGGTGGGGGTGATACTTTCTGTAGCCACAGCTGCCCTGGGGCAGACTGACGGAAGCGAGACTGCCAATCTGCGCCATCGCCCTAACCCTAACCCTAACCTCTGACCACAACCAACACTCACACACACTCCACTTTCATACTAGGCAATGAGGATGAAGTGTCTTGCCTAAGGACACAACAACAGTTTTTGTGACTGGCGCAGTCCTGACCATCCGAGTCCAGACCATCTGAGTCCTGACCAGGTCCTGCTGAGACTCTGAGATCTGACGGGATCAGACTTTTACCGGCAGGTATGGCCACATGGTATGGTATATGCGTGTGTATATTTGTGTATTTGTATATTTGTGTGTATATTTGTGTGTGTTTGTGCGTTACCTCGGGGTTCATGATGCCCTCCTGTCTGAAGCGGGCGTAGAACATGTCCATAGAAAACACTTCGCTCCACAGATACCCGTAATACTGAGCGTCGTACCCTCCGGCCAGGTGCCCAAAGGTGGCGGGCATGTTTGTACCTGAAACACACACAACACACAAACACACACAACACACAAACACACACACAACACACAAACACACACAACACACAAACACACACACAACACACAAACACACACAACAAAACAGTAGAACATGAGGACAGTGTGTTGTTGTGTTGTGTTGTGTGTTGTGTACCTGTGTGAAGTTGGCCCCCATCAAACGCACACCTACACAAAAACAGTCAATCGTTTGTGCTTCGTTTGTGCGGTTTTGAGCTGCAAAAAGTGTCATTTGTGCTGCTTTAGTTTTTGGGGGGGGGCTGGCTGACCCCAATTTGACCTATAAAAGAATCGTTAATATCTCAAAAACTAAAACAGCACAAACAAAACTTTTTGCAGCACAAACGAAGCACAAACGATTGACAGTTTTTGTGTAGGTGTGCGTTTGATGGGGGCCAACTTCACACAGGTGTGTTGTGTGGTGGTGTAGTAGTTGTGTTGTGCGATGTTGCGTTACCCGGAGAGGAGGGGATCCCCAGCACCTCCACACACAGCCTCTGGTACTCCTCGGCCGGGTCCAGACCGCTCCTCGTGTGCAGAGCCTGGTCCACTTTGGCCAGAACGATCTGACGCAGGTTAAACAGGCCTGAGGGTCACACGGGGGTCACACGGGGGGGTCATAAAGGCAGGAAACGTTTCTGAGGTAAAACTGTCCCTGAGCCTTAAACCTCGGTGTAGAAGGACCTGGGGGGTATTCCACGAACATCTCTAAACATACGTGAAAAGTCCCTCAGTCGTCCAGGTAGAATCCATGATCAAAGGAGAAGTTTCAATTTGTCAACTGGACAAAGTTTGTTTGGTTGAAAACGTTTCGCCGCTCATCCGAGAGGCTTCGTCAGTTCAAATTGAACTTCTCCTCTGATCATCTCTAAACATAGCGGCGCCTAAGTGGTCCTCGCCTCGTCTGAAGAAGCGTCACCTTAGACTAAAGCCTGAAGTCCTTCCACTAACGCATTTCAGCGGCGCCTCAGCAGCGCCAACTTCAGCCGCGCCGATCCTGTCCTGGTCTAGACGCGTGCACGGGGAACGTAAGAAGTCCAGAACAAGCGACTGTCGAAAACGCCATCATGTCGAAGATTCGGGCCGATTATTTCAGCGCATCAGAACAGAAGTTGCTTTTGGAACTCTACAACACATTTGCAATAACCAAGGCAAGAGACATGGCGTGGCAGAAGATCGCCGAGCGCTTAAATACGTAAGTTAAGTATAACAGTGCTGGAGGTTGAGTTTTTTAAGTATGTTTTTACCATCAGTGTCAAGACAAGTCCGTGGGGGAGAGGATATGTTACGGTTTGTCATGCGGGAGACACGAGTTTGATTCTCAGGGAGAACAGTTGACATCATAATTATTATATATTTGTAGAGCAGTCTTGTCAGTTGTAATTTATTTTTACTGTGTAAAAGTATTTGCTCCAACTAATACGTTAAATTGTGTTATCTTGTCTTTGAGCAGGAATAATGTGAAGAGGACTGTTTTGCTGGTAAAGACAAAGCATAAAAACATTTTGCAGAGTGGTAAGTAAGCTAATATTAATATTATTATTCAGTGAAATTAGTAATACTGTTGAAATGGTACCTTCATTTCATTTAAAATGAACAGTAGCTACCAAGCCACAGGAGGTGGGAGCCCCCCTCAAAACCTTTCACCTGCAGAGGAGCTGGCACTGGCCCTAAACCGGGGTCACCCACTGGTGGAGGTAACTGAAGGAGGGACCCCATCAAAGATCCTTCCTGCGAGTTCTCGTGAAGAGTATATTCAAGGTATTCTCTAGACTAATGCCTCAGCTGTGATCCAAGCATTTGTGTATTTTAATAGTATGTTTGTGTTCTAGTTACTGAAGATGGCGTACACTTGGACCCTCCTCAGCAGTCCTCCAGCAGTGCCTTGCCTGACCCTCAGCAGTCCTCCAGCAGTGCCTTGCCTGACCCTCAGCAGTCCTCCAGCAGTGCCTTGCCTGACCCTCAGCGGTCCCCCAGCAGTGCCTTGCCTGACCCTCAGCGGTCCCCCAGCAGTGCCTTGCCTGACCCTCAGCGGTCCCCCAGCAGTGCCTTGCCTGACCCTCAGCGGTCCTCCAGCAGTGCCTTGCCTGACCCTCAGCAGTCCTCCAGCAGTGCCTTGCCTGACCCTCAGCGGTCCTCCAGCAGTGCCTTGCCTGACCCTCAGCGGTCCCCCAGCAGTGCCTTGCCTGACCCTCAGCGGTCCTCCAGCAGTGCCTTGCCTGACCCTCAGCGGTCCTCCAGCAGTGCCTTGCCTGACCCTCAGCAGTCCTCCAGCAGTGCCTTGCCTGACCCTCAGCAGTCCTCCAGCAGTGCCTTGCCTGACCCTCAGCAGTCCTCCAGCAGTGTCCTCACACCAGAATGTCATACCTAATGTCTTTTATTGTTTTATGCCTATTGATGGAAATTGATTAATAGGATTCCATTAAAGAGGCTTGCACAGCATCTCTGAAGCAAATTTGTTGAATCATTGAAATGTTGCATCATGGAGTGTGCCTGTTATTTGGCTACATTTTGTTTTAAAAGTAAAGGTTTACCTGTAACTGTATTCTTTGATAGAGATGTCACATAAAATACAAAGTGTCAGTGTCGTCAAGTGAGAGTGATGAGCATGAATACGTCAGTAACAGGAATCGAACCCGGGACGCCCACATGAAAGACGCAGTACTTCGACCAGTCTTTCTCTGTGACAGCTCTGGAATTCTTCTATCTGATAATGTCGTAAAGACAGCAGTTGAAAAGAATATTTTTGGCGGCACGGTAGCTGAGTGGTTAGCGCTCTTGCTTCACAGCAAGAAGGTTCCGGGTTCGATCCCCGGGTCGCCCAGGCCTTTCCGTGTGTGTTCTGTGTGGAGTTTGCATGCATGGTCTGGGTTCGATCCCCGGGTCGCCCGAGCCTTTCTGTGTGGAGTTTGCATGTTTCTCCCCGTGTCTGGGTGGGTTTCCTCCGGGCACTCCGGTTTCCCCCACCAACCCAAAACATGCACCAGGTAAAATCCTCCAGCTGAGGTCCTGACCAAACCGAAGAAGATCATGGAGATGGTCCCCGGGCGCAGTAATGTGCTGCCCACTGCTCCTGATATATATATATATATATATATATATATAGGATGGGTTAAAATGCAGAGAAGAATTTCTCCAGTGTGAGATCAATAAAGTCACTTCTTCTTCTTCTAAATTACTGGAAATTTGTCAAAACTGACCAAGAATGTAAGGTAATTTTTTTTTGCTGATATTGTTTTTGGACAACACAGATAGTCATGCGGGAGGTGTGCGGAACTGTTTTTGACACTCTGTTTACGTCAGGTACGTATTCTCTGTGACACGGCCTGTTTAAGCTTCATCTTTAGCCTGATCAATAACCTGCCCCGGACCAGGCTAGCTCCGACGACTGTGTTGCCGCAGTAACTCAGCGGGGACTAAGGTTAGCGAGAGTCATGGAACCGAACTCTCACTAAAACTAGCTCGAACTGTGGAATAAAGCCGTACTTTGTGCTTAGTCGCGCGGGTTCGTGGAATACCCCTCTGGAGTTGTGTTTTGTCTCACTGGTGACTAAACCGTAAAGCTGCACTACGAAACTTTTCTGGTCGAGGATTTGCCTCCATTAAGATGTTTTGCCTGGAAAGTTCCACACTAGACATTAAACTAAGCCATCTCCATGGAGACTAGCAGGAGACGCCATCAGGAGACTATATCAATGATAAATATGTAAATAATGAAAATGACAGACAGGAGGTGGCAGGAGGTGGCGGGAGGAGGCGGGAGGAGACAGGAGCAGACAGGAGCGTACCCGTGTTGGCGAGTCTGGACTTGATGAGCTTGTCCAGCAGCTCGTCTGGGATGGGCGCTCCGGTTTTATAATGTTTGGACATTCTCTGCAGAGGTTCTTTTTCCCAAACCCAGTTTTCCAACATCTGAGACGGAGCCTCCACGAAGTCCCTCTCCACGTGAGTCCCACTGAACATGGCGTAGTCCGCCTGAGGGCAACAAGAACGAGAAGTGAGTGCCACCGAACATGGCGTAGTCCGCCTGAGGGCAACAAGAACGAGAAGTGAGTGCCACCGAACATGGCGTAGTCCGCCTGAGGGCAACAAGAACGAGAAGTGAGTGCCACCGAACATGGCGTAGTCCGCCTGAGGGCAACAAGAAATACTTTAGAAGGACACAGAGGTGAGAGATCCCTGTGGAACCATCTGCAGACTGGAACCAGAGCGACGCCAGAGTACAGTGGAGGTCATACCTGGGCACAGAGTGTGTGTGTGTGGAGGGGGGGTATTACCTGGGCACACAGTTGGTGCATCACGTGTCCAAACTCGTGGAAGTAGGTCTCGACCTCGTCGTGCTGCAGCAGAGCTGGGGCGTCGTTCGTGGGTTTGCTGAAGTTGGCGACCATCGCCGCCACGGACATCTGCCTGGAGCCGTCGGGCAGGAGGCACCCGGGCTGCAGGCCGAAGCAGGCGGCGTGCCCGTACTTCCCCTCTCTGCCCCCGGCACAGACACAGAGGGGGGTTAGGTTTGGCATAAAGGTGGGGCAGAATATGACTCTACAGACCAACCCATGTCCTACAGACTTACATTATTATATCTGAACCTGAACCACAGGGATGAAAGTGGCCAATCATGAAAAAAGCGGAAAGTCATGGCACACCCCCCTCCTCCCGAAAATTTTTAATTTCTGAAATTTGGATTTCTATATGCTATATGTTAGCAATAAAGTAAAACTGTACATAAAAGTACAAAAAAAAACACATTTTATTAACAGGTAGGAGTAGTATATATTGGATTTGTTTTTGCTTTGCACTTCGTCTGATCAGAGGCATTGAGGAGGAGCTGATGCGCGCTAAAAGGCGCAGGTGAAAAATGAGGAGCGATGCGTTAAGTGAGGCACGGGCAGGTAGGATGAGGTATAGGATGTTTTATCAAGTTTAATCTGTGTACACGAGAGCTGCGCTCACTCGCTCGGTCCGCGGCTCCAGACACAGGCTCACGCGGCCCGAAGTTTAATATGAGACATGTACTTTTGTTCTGAATACTGGACGATTCTGTTTTTCAAGGGACCGTTGGCGACCCTAAACACAACTATATATATATATTAGGGCTGTCAAACGATTAATTTTCTTGATCGCAACTAATCTCAGAAATTTCATAGTTAATCGCGATTAATCGTGATTTATTTTGCATGTTTAAATTGATATCTTGCAGTAAGACCGTTCGAATCTAAAGTTAAACTCACAATGCAAAGTATTTCTCACCATTTTTTTATTTCAAAAAAGTGCAGAGAAAGGAAAAAGTAACAATGAACCAGTAATAGTGCTTACTTTGAGAAATTGTAAATAAATGATTGAAGCCCGCTCGAGCTGCCTACGGATGCGTAGAAGGAACAAAATACTAGCAAACTCAAAATAGCGCGTTTAACCGACAATGAGTTTAATTAATACAACCAAATGAGCTGCATATGGATGGTAGAATTGCGGAAAATGCTGGCAAACTCTGATCGCGATTAAAAAAAATGTTCGCGATTAAAAATTGCTCGCGATTAATCGCGATTAACGCGTTAATATTCCCAGCCCTAATATATATATATATATATATATATATATAACTATATATATATATATATATAACTATATATATATATATATATATATAACTATATATATCTATATATCTATATACAGGGAGTCCTCGGGTTACGACGTAGATCCGTTCTTAAGACGCGTCGTAACCCGAATTTCGTCGTAAACCGGATTTTGCCTTTGATCTTCCAACCAAAGCACCAATAACCTTTCCATCTCAATAATTAGACCACTACGCTGCTTGGTTATCACTGCCGCTTTCATAGGAGCAGATCAGAGCCCACATCAGGTACTTCCGCCCACATTGGACACACACACGAGGCCGTCTTCTTCTCCCTACAACCACAACAGAGCGTATTCTTGCGCCGTGCGCCGCGCGCCGTTCGTGTTTGTTTACATCTCTTACCACGCTAAACCGCTTAAGACGGAATGACGCGTAATATATACATATTTTTTTTAATGGGGGCGCGTTCGTAACCACGAAACGTCGTAACCCGAGACCGTCGTAACCCGAGGACCACCTGTATACAGGGAGTCCTCGAGTTACGACGTTGATCCGTTCTTAAGATGCGTCGTAACCCGAATTTCGTCGTAAACCGGATTTTGCCTTTGATCTTCCAACCAAAGCACCAATAACCTTTCCATCTCAATAATTAGACCACTACGCTGCTTGGTTATCACTGCCGCTTTCATAGGAGCAGATCAGAGCCCACATCAGGTACTTCCGCCCACATTGGGCACGCACATGAGGCCGTCTTCTTCTCCCTACAACCACAACAGAGCGTATTCTTCCGCCGTGCGCCGCGCGCCGCGTGCGTTTGTTTACATCTCTTACCACGCTAAACCGTGTAAGACGGAATGACGCGTAATATATACATATTTTTTTTAATGGGGGCGCGTTCGTAATCACGAAACGTCGTAACCCGAGACCGTCGTAACCCGAGGACCCCCTGTATATATATATATATATATACCCCAAATCATTCTCAACCAATTTGCACAGATGTAAAAAATAAATAAATTAAATAAAATGAAAATACCCCGCGGCTGAAAAAAAAGCGGAGATCCGGTAATAGACGGAACTCTTTCATCCCTGGAACCAGTGACGGGCCAGAGGAGGCACGAGCTCAGGAGGACACGCCTGCGTCCAGCTGTCTCACTTTAAGAAAAGTGACAGATACATGGACTGTATTGATCTGTGTGTCTCATGTCGTGAGGCTCGTGTAGAGCAAACAGCCAGAGGCTCAAACCTGTCAGTGTCTCCGTTCCTCACAGAACCTCAGAGAAACAACTCAGGCCGGTTCTGCTCACTACAGATTTATTCATTTTACTTTTATTCACTGATGTTTGGTGGTGATGTTTGGTGCTGATGTTTGGAGGTGATGTTTGGAGGTGATGTTTGGAGGTGATGTTTGGAGGTGATGTTTGGTGGTGATGTTTGGTGGTGATGTTTGGTGCTGATGTTTGGTGCTGATGTTTGGTGCTGATGTTTGGAGGTGATGTTTGGTGCTGATGTTTGGTGCTGATGTTTGGTGCTGATGTTTGGTGCTGATGTTTGGTGCTGATGTTTGGTGCTGATGTTTGGTGCTGATGTTTGGAGGTGATGTTTGGAGGTGATGTTTGGAGGTGATGTTTGGTGCTGATGTTTGGTGCTGATGTTTGGTGCTGATGTTTGGTGCTGATGTTTGGTGCTGATGTTTGGTGCTGATGTTTGGTGCTGATGTTTGGTGCTGATGTTTGGTGCTGATGTTTGGAGGTGATGTTTGGAGGTGATGTTTGGTGCTGATGTTTGGTGCTGATGTTTGGAGCTGATGTTTGGTGCTGATGTTTGGTGCTGATGTTTGGAGGTGATGTTTGGAGGGGATGTTTGGTGGGGATGTTTGGTGCTGATGTTTGGTCTGATGTTTGGAGCTGATGTTTGGAGCTGATGTTTGGTGCTGATGTTTGGAGCTGATGTTTGGAGCTGATGTTTGGAGCTGATGTTTGGAGCTGATGTTTGGTGGTGATGTTTGGTGGTGATGTTTGGTGCTGATGTTTGGTGCTGATGTTTGGTGCTGATGTTTGGTGCTGATGTTTGGTGCTGATGTTTGGAGCTGATGTTTGGTGCTGATGTTTGGTGCTGATGTTTGGAGCTGATGTTTGGAGCTGATGTTTGGAGGTGATGTTTGGAGGTGATGTTTGGTGCTGATGTTTGGTGCTGATGTTTGGTGCTGATGTTTGGTGCTGATGTTTGGTGCTGATGTTTGGTGCTGATGTTTGGTGCTGATGTTTGGTGCTGATGTTTGGAGCTGATGTTTGGAGGTGATGTTTGGTGCTGATGTTTGGAGGTGATGTTTGGTGCTGATGTTTGGTGCTGATGTTTGGTGCTGATGTTTGGAGGTGATGTTTGGAGGTGATGTTTGGAGGTGATGTTTGGTGCTGATGTTTGGAGGTGATGTTTGGTGCTGATGTTTGGTGCTGATGTTTGGTGCTGATGTTTGGTGCTGATGTTTGGTGCTGATGTTTGGTGCTGATGTTTGGTGCTGATGTTTGGAGCTGATGTTTGGAGCTGATGTTTGGAGCTGATGTTTGGTGCTGATGTTTGGTGCTGATGTTTGGTGCTGATGTTTGGAGGTGATGTTTGGAGGTGATGTTTGGAGCTGATGTTTGGTGCTGATGTTTGGTGCTGATGTTTGGTGCTGATGTTTGGTGCTGATGTTTGGTGCTGATGTTTGGTGCTGATGTTTGGTGCTGATGTTTGGAGCTGATGTTTGGAGCTGATGTTTGGAGGTGATGTTTGGTGCTGATGTTTGGTGCTGATGTTTGGTGCTGATGTTTGGTGCTGATGTTTGGTGCTGATGTTTGGAGGTGATGTTTGGAGGTGATGTTTGGTGCTGATGTTTGGTGCTGATGTTTGGTGCTGATGTTTGGTGCTGATGTTTGGTGCTGATGTTTGGTGCTGATGTTTGGTGCTGATGTTTGGAGGTGATGTTTGGTGCTGATGTTTGGTGCTGATGTTTGGAGGTGATGTTTGGTGCTGATGTTTGGTGCTGATGTTTGGTGCTGATGTTTGGTGCTGATGTTTGGTGCTGATGTTTGGAGCTGATGTTTGGAGGTGATGTTTGGAGGTGATGTTTGGAGGTGATGTTTGGTGCTGATGTTTGGTGCTGATGTTTGGTGCTGATGTTTGGAGGTGATGTTTGGAGGTGATGTTTGGAGGTGATGTTTGGTGCTGATGTTTGGAGGTGATGTTTGGAGGTGATGTTTGGTGCTGATGTTTGGTGCTGATGTTTGGTGCTGATGTTTGGAGCTGATGTTTGGTGCTGATGTTTGGTGCTGATGTTTGGTGCTGATGTTTGGTGCTGATGTTTGGTGCTGATGTTTGGTGCTGATGTTTGGAGGTGATGTTTGGTGCTGATGTTTGGTGCTGATGTTTGGTGCTGATGTTTGGTGCTGATGTTTGGAGCTGATGTTTGGTGCTGATGTTTGGAGCTGATGTTTGGAGCTGATGTTTGGAGCTGATGTTTGGTGCTGATGTTTGGTGCTGATGTTTGGTGCTGATGTTTGGTGCTGATGTTTGGTGCTGATGTTTGGTGCTGATGTTTGGTGCTGATGTTTGGTGCTGATGTTTGGTGCTGATGTTTGGTGCTGATGTTTGGAGCTGATGTTTGGAGCTGATGTTTGGAGCTGATGTTTGGTGCTGATGTTTGGAGGTGATGTTTGGAGCTGATGTTTGGAGCTGATGTTTGGTGCTGATGTTTGGTGCTGATGTTTGGAGGTGATGTTTGGAGCTGGTGTTTGGAGCTGATGTTTGGTGCTGATGTTTGGTGCTGATGTTTGGAGCTGATGTTTGGAGCTGATGTTTGGAGGTGATGTTTGGTGCTGATGTTTGGTGCTGATGTTTGGTGCTGATGTTTGGAGCTGATGTTTGGTGCTGATGTTTGGAGGTGATGTTTGGAGCTGATGTTTGGAGCTGATGTTTGGTGCTGATGTTTGGTGCTGATGTTTGGAGGTGATGTTTGGAGCTGATGTTTGGAGCTGATGTTTGGAGCTGATGTTTGGTGCTGATGTTTGGTGGTGATGATTGGTGCTGCTGTTTGGTGCTGATGTTTGGTGCTGATGTTTGCTGCTGATGTTTGGTGCTGATGTTTGGTGCTGATGTTTGGAGGTGATGTTTGGTGGTGATGTTTGGTGGTGATGTTTGGAGGTGATGTTTGGTGGTGATGTTTGGTGGTGATGTTTGGTGGTGATGTTTGGAGGTGATGTTTGGAGCTGATGTTTGGAGCTGATGTTTGGAGCTGATGTTTGGTGCTGATGTTTGGTGCTGATGTTTGGTGCTGATGTTTGGTGCTGATGTTTGGAGGTGATGTTTGGAGGTGATGTTTGGAGGTGATGTTTGGAGGTGATGTTTGGAGGTGATGTTTGGAGGTGATGTTTGGTGGTGATGTTTGGAGGTGATGTTTGGAGGTGATGTTTGGAGGTGATGTTTGGTGCTGATGTTTGGTGCTGATGTTTGGTGCTGATGTTTGGTGCTGATGTTTGGTGCTGATGTTTGGAGCTGATGTTTGGAGCTGATGTTTGGAGCTGATGTTTGGAGGTGATGTTTGGTGGTGATGTTTGGAGGTGATGTTTGGAGGTGATGTTTGGAGGTGATGTTTGGAGGTGATGTTTGGAGGTGATGTTTGGAGCTGATGTTTGGAGGTGATGTTTGGTGGTGATGTTTGGAGCTGATGTTTGGAGCTGATGTTTGGAGGTGATGTTTGGAGCTGATGTTTGGAGCTGATGTTTCGACCTGATGTTTGGAGCTGATGTTTCGAGGTGATGTTTGGAGCTGATGTTTGGAGGTGATGTTTGGAGGTGATGTTTGGAGGTGATGTTTGGAGGTGATGTTTGGAGGTGATGTTTGGAGCTGATGTTTGGAGCTGATGTTTGGTGCTGATGTTTGGAGCTGATGTTTGGAGCTGATGTTTGGAGCTGATGTTTGGAGGTGATGTTTGGAGCTGATGTTTGGAGCTGATGTTTGGTGCTGATGTTTGGAGCTGATGTTTGGAGCTGATGTTTGGAGCTGATGTTTGGAGGTGATGTTTGGTGGTGATGTTTGGAGGTGATGTTTGGAGCTGATGTTTGGAGGTGATGTTTGGTGGTGATGTTTGGTGGTGATGTTTGGAGGTGATGTTTGGTGCTGATGTTTGGTGCTGATGTTTGGTGCTGATGTTTGGTCCTGATGTTTGGTCCTGATGTTTGGTGGTGATGTTTGGAGGTGATGTTTGGAGGTGATGTTTGGAGCTGATGTTTGGTGGTGATGTTTGGTGGTGATGTTTGGTGGTGATGTTTGGTGCTGATGTTTGGTGCTGATGTTTGGTGCTGATGTTTGGTGCTGATGTTTGGTGCTGATGTTTGGTGCTGATGTTTGGTCCTGATGTTTGGAGGTGATGTTTGGTGGTGATGTTTGGTGGTGATGTTTGGTGGTGATGTTTGGAGGTGATGTTTGGTGGTGATGTTTGGAGCTGATGTTTGGAGCTGATGTTTGGAGCGTTACCGTGGATACAGGTCGAGGTAGAACTGTCCCACGGTGGCCCCGGTGCTCCGGTCTCTCACGTGGTACAGAGTCACGTCCGGGTGCCACACGGGGGCGCCGGGCACCTGCTCAAACGAAAGACCCAACAGGTCCTGGTAAATGTCCAACAGCCCCCGGGTCACCACCTCCATCGGGAAGAACTCCTTCAGATGGTTCTGATCCACGGCGTACTGGGTCTCCTCCACCTGAGAGTCCAGGACTGTTTAGTTTGGAGAAACAGCGGTGTAAATGAAAGCCCTGATATTTCGTACCTGTGTCATGAAGTATCGTGTGTCCCAGGCGTGGAGCTGCCCGTCGAACGGCAGCTGTCTCTTCTCACACTCTTTCTGCTTGAGTTTGAGCAGAAGCTCCCTCTCCTCCTCCCCCAGGGGGCGCAGTTTACAGGCCAGCTCCTCTAGAAGAAAACACAACAGCCGACCTCTTCAATTATACACAAGGAACAGCTGGGAGCTTCTGAACTCCGGTTTCTTTAATAAATCTGCAAAAAGGTCACAATTCTGTGTTTTTCTGTCAGCAGGGGGCGCTGTGTGAACATTAATGAGGAAAAAATGAACTTAAAAATGAGCAAAATAACAGAGTGAAACATTTAAGGGTCTGAATACTTTCTGTACACTGTGTGTAGGAGCTGTAGGTGCGTGTAGGAGCTGTAGGTGTGTGTAAGAGTTGTAGGTGCGTGCAAGAGCTGCAGGTGCGTGTAGGAGCTGCAGGTGCGTGTAGGAGCTGCAGGTGCGTGTAAGAGCTGCAGGTGCGTGTAGGAGCTGCAGGTGCATGTAGGAGCTGCAGGTGCGTGTAGGAGCTGCAGGTGCGTGTAGGAGCAGCAGGTGCGTGTAGGAGCTGTAGGGGTATGAAGGAGCTGCAGGTGCATGTAGGAGCTGCAGGTGCGTGTAGGAGCTGCAGATGCATGTAGGAGCTGCAGGTGCATGTAGGAGCTGCAGGGCTGCAGGTGCGTGTAGGAGCTGCAGGTGCGTGTAGGAGCTGCAGGTGCGTGTAGGAGCTGTAGGTGCGTGTAGGAGCTGTAGGGGTATGAAGGAGCTGCAGGTGCATGTAGGAGCTGCAGGGCTGCAGGTGCGTGTAGGAGCTGCAGGTGCGTGTAGGAGCTGCAGGTGCGTGTAGGAGCTGCAGGTGCGTGTAGGAGCTGCAGGTGCGTGTAGGAGCTGTAGGTGCGTGTAGGAGCTGTAGGGGTATGAAGGAGCTGCAGGTGCGTGTAGGAGCTGCAGGTGCATGTAGGAGCTGTAGGTGCATGTAGGAGCTGTTACCGAGGAAAGTGGAGACTTTGTGCGCGCTCTTGGCCATGTTCATCTCCAGCACGAAGTCTGCGTGAGTCTTGAAGCCGAGCAGAGCGCACTTCTGAGCACGAAGCCTCACCAGCTCCTTCAGGATCTCCGAGTTCTCCTGAAACACAAACCAGGGGGTGAGGGACGGGCAGGAGGACAGAACTGCAGGGTGACAGGTTTGAATCCCGCTTTAGCAAGACACTTACAGTGTTTGTCTACGTGAAGGTGTTTGTGTGGCTGAGGGTGGAGGCAGATAGGCAGCCATGTTTGTAGTTTTTACCCGTTTGCTGAGGGTGGAGGCACAGATTGGCAGCCATGTTTGTAGTTTTTACCTGTTTGCTGACAGTGGAGGCACAGATTGGCAGCCATGTTTGTAGTTTTTACCTGTTTGCTGACAGTGGAGGCACAGATTGGTAGTCATGTTTGTAGTTTTTACCCGTTTGCTGAGGGTGGAGGCACAGATTGGCAGCCATGTTTGTAGTTTTTACCCGTTTGCTGACAGTGGAGGCACAGATAGGCAGCCATGTTTGTAGTTTTTACCTGTTTGCTGACAGCGGAGGCACAGATTGGCAGCCATGTTTGTAGTTTTTACCTGTTTGGCTGACAGGAGGCACAGATTGGCAGCCATGTTTGTAGTTTTTACCTGTTTGCAGCGCGAGTTGAATGCCTCCTCCAGCCTCTTCCGTGTCTCTGGGACGTGACACTTTTTCATGGTGGGGAAATAATGAGGATATTTCAGAGTCACTTTGAGTTTGTCTCCATCTTTGTCCAAGGAGCTCAGGAAGTCCTCAGGGAGACCGCCTGCAGGACAGAGGTCAGAGGTTAGAAGAAGCTACACACATGGACTTTAACACGAGCAAGAGCGCGGGCACGACAAAGAGGCTTGTTTGGTTTGGACTCTTCATTTCCTCCTCACAAAGCTCGTACCAGCGGATTTAAAGCGGCGCTACGCAACACAGTCGAGGGGGTCCACTGCCTGCTTGTCTCCATGGAGATGTTCTTCCTTTGTCTAGAATGTTCCACAGTACAGAGCATGACCAGGCCTGTCACCAGAGCTTAGACAAACTTTATTGATCCACAAGGGAAATTGTTTTGGGTACGGTAGCTCACTCATCAAATATAATATATGAACGATATACTGCTGAAGAAACTCTAGACGATCAGTGACGATACTGAAAACAAGAACTATTCTAACTGTTCTGTGTGGATCGTTCGGTGTGTCTGTGATCGATATGTGGACTGTATCATTCGGTGTGCCCCGGTCCTGACCAAACCGTTGACCTCGTCGTGAGTCTCGTATTTGCAGACGTTCTGTGCTCTGCTTGAAGGACTCTGCGTTACGTTCTTGGTCAGTTCGTTCATGTGTTGGACATCAGAGCGTCACAGATGTTTGTCTGGATGAAGGAGCCCGGCGCAGAGGAAGACGTTCATGTTTTAAACCCCCAGGTGGAAAAGTGTTCCACCCCCTGAGGTGTCGTCACGAGCTGAAGCTCAGTGTAACGTGCCGTGTACAGATGTGTACAGATGTGTGGTGTCCAGATGTGTACAGACGTGTGGTGTCCAGACGTGTGGTGTACAGATGTGTACAGACGTGTGGTGTACAGACGTGTGGTGTCCAGATGTGTACAGACGTGTGGTGTACAGACGTGTGGTGTACAGACGTGTGGTGTACAGATGTGTACAGACGTGTGGTGTCCAGATGTGTACAGACGTGTGGTGTACAGATGTGTACAGACGTGTGGTGTACAGACGTGTGGTGTACAGACGTGTGGTGTCCAGATGTGTACAGACGTGTGGTGTACAGACGTGTGGTGTACAGACGTGTGGTGTCCAGATGTGTACAGACGTGTGGTGTCCAGATGTGTACAGACGTGTGGTGTCCAGATGTGTACAGACGTGTGGTGTCCAGACGTGTGGTGTCCAGACGTGTGGTGTCCAGACGTGTGGTGTACAGACGTGTGGTGTACAGATGTGTACAGATGTGTGGTGTCCAGATGTGTGGTGTCCAGATGTGTGGTGTACAGATGTGTGGTGTACAGATGTGTACAGATGTGTGGTGTCCAGATGTGTGGTGTACAGACGTGTGGTGTACAGATGTGTACAGATATGTGGTGTCCAGATGTGTGGTGTACAGACGTGTGGTGTACAGATGTGTACAGATATGTGGTGTCCAGATGTGTGGTGTACAGACGTGTGGTGTACAGACGTGTGGTGTACAGATGTGTGGTGTACAGACGTGTGGTGTACAGATGTGTACAGATATGTGGTGTCCAGATGTGTGGTGTACAGACGTGTGGTGTACAGATGTGTACAGACGTGTGGTGTACAGATGTGTACAGATATGTGGTGTCCAGATGTGTGGTGTACAGACGTGTGGTGTACAGACGTGTGGTGTACAGATGTGTACAGATATGTGGTGTCCAGATATGTGGTGTCCAGACGTGTGGTGTACAGACGTGTGGTGTCCAGATGTGTGGTGTACAGATGTGTGGTGTACAGATGTGTGGTGTCCAGATGTGTGGTGTACAGATGTGTGGTGTACAGACGTGTGGTGTACAGACGTGTACAGATATGTGGTGTACAGACGTGTGGTGTACAGACGTGTGGTGTACAGACGTGTACAGATGTGTGGTGTACAGATGTGTGGTGTACAGATGTGTGGTGTACAGACGTGTGGTGTACAGATGTGAACAGACCCAGCTCCTGCAGGCTGAAGCTCAGGCTGGTGGTGTCCTCGTTCAGGTTCTTGTTGAAGTCGATGCTCAGGTTGCTCAGCTTCTTCTTGATGTTTTTTATTTCCTTAAAAAAAAAAAAAAAAAAAACACATGTAAAATCTGTTAAAAACAAACTTCATCCAGAGTTTTTCTTTTCCACATTTAACTTTTATTTAGTTTATCCCTCGTTTATATCAGCGTCTTCATTTACTTAGGGGCCGTTTAGACGAGGACGATTGCGACTGAAAACGACAAAATATTCTATCGGAAGTGTCTTTCGTTTACACGGCTACGGCGCCGTCGGGCTCTGAAACCGCAAAAATCTGAAGACTCCTTCCAGAGTGTGGAGTTCTGAAGACGGCCCGGGTCGTGTCTCCGTCTAAACGGCAAGAAGCACAAAACATGTTCACGTCGCATACACCTGACGTCACACTGGATGCGCCAAACTGGTAAAAACAATAACAAACATGTCTGACTACCTTGATACCGCGGATGTTCAAGTTACACTAGCAGCTCTAGTCAACATACAAGAGTCATTTCAACAATTGTATAAAATGTATACGGACACCACAGGTGAACAGAGACGGGTAAAATAAACTATTATAAAATGACAATTTTGCGCATACTCGCCAACATGCCGCTGCTCTATCACAGTGCCACCTAGCGGCCTGGCATGCATATTCAATCGAATCCGCCCACTTTTGCGTCTTCGTATAAACAAACATTTCCTGTTGAGAACGCTCTTCTAAACGCGGATAAAAAATTGAAGACGAGACACCACTTTTGCGTCTTCTGTTTTGATCGCCGCCGTATAAACGTAGCCTTAGTGTAATACTGATTTGTTTTACTCACACCTGTGGTCCTTCGTGACAAGAATGTACATCGAAAAACAATATCACAGTATTTTTATGCAGTAGATTTGTGTTCATATTTTTATATCAATGTCTTCATTTACTCTAATCGTACATACCAAATATTATAGAATATTTTCACATTTTAACCCCTCAAATGTCATTTTTAGACTTGGACAAGTTGAATTTGTTTGTGTTGGGGTAGCAGAGTGTGGGGATGTCCACAGATCGTCTCACCTCCTGCGTCTCTTTGGACAGGTGAAGCCCGTTCCTCTTCCCCAGTTTGATGAGTCTCTCCATGAAGCGTCTGGACTCTGGGCTCAGACTCTCACACTCAGACTTTTTCTGAAACGCAAAACTAAAATTTCACTCACACAAAAAGAAACAGAAGAAAAACACCGTCAATACAATAACAACGAGTCTCCTTCAGCCTCGTGTTACAGAAACATTAATAATAATAATTCATAACATTTATATGTCTCCTTTCATGACGCCCAAAGTTCTTTACAGTTCACTGTTCAATCATTCCACACTTGGTGGGGGTGATACTTTCTGTAGCCACAGCTGCCCTGGGGCAGACTGATGGAAGTGAGGCTGCCAATCTGCGCCATCGGCCCCTCCGACCACCTCCAACACTCACACACACTCCATTTTCAAACTAGACAATGTAGGTGAAGTGTCTTGCCTAAGGACACAACAACAGTTTTTGCGACTGGCGCAGTCCTGACCATCCGAGTCCTGACCATCTGAGCCCTGACCATCTGAGTCCAGACCATCCGAGTCCAGACCATCCGAGTCCTGACCATCCGAGTCCAGACCATCCGAGTCCTGACCATCCGAGTCCAGACCATCCGAGTCCAGACCATCCGAGTCCAGACCATCCGAGTCCTGACCATCCGAGTCCTGACCATCCGAGTCCTGACCATCCGAGTCCCGACCATCCGAGTCCCGACCATCCGAGTCCTGACCATCCGAGTCCAGACCATCCGAGTCCTGACCATCCGAGTCCTGACCATCCGAGTCCAGACCATCCGAGTCCTGACCATCCGAGTCCAGACCATCCGAGTCCAGACCATCCGAGTCCAGACCATCTGAGTCCTGACCATCTGAGTCCAGACCATCTGAGTCCTGACCATCTGAGTCCTGACCAGGCCCTGCTGAGACTCTGAGATCTGACGGGATCAGACTTTGACGAGCAGGTATGGCCACATATAAAACAACACACGACATCTGCAGATACTCTGAGTCCTGAAAGTATTCAGGCCATTAAAATGTTTCACTCTTTGTCATTTTGCTCCATTTGCTAAAATAATTTAAGTTCATTTTTCCTCAATGTTCACACAGCGCCCCCTACTGACAGAAAAACATTTTTGCAGATTTGTTAAAAAAGAAAAAGTGAAATCTTACATGATCAGAAGTATTCAGAGCCTACTTCTGATCATGTAAAGGGTCTGAATACTTCTGATCATGTAAAGGGTCTGAATACTTCTGATCATGTAAAGGGTCTGAATACTTCTGATCATGTAAAGGGTCTGAATACTTCTGATCATGTAAAGGGTCTGAATACTTCTGATCATGTAAAGGGTCTGAATACTTCTGATCATGTGAGATTTCACTTTTTCTGTTTTAACAAATCTGCAAAAATGTCACAATTCTGTCAGTAGGGGGCGCTGTGTGAACATTAATAAGGAAAAATGAACTTAAATGATTTTAGCAAATGGAGTGAAACATTTAAGGGTCTGAACACTTTCCACACACACACCCACACACACACCCACACACACACCCACACACACACCCACACACACACCCACACACACACACACACACACACACACACACACGTCTGACCTGCAGGGCCACGACCCTCTCGTACACGTCTTGTCTCATGCTCATCTCGACGTCGAACTCGGACAGGCGTTTGTCGGCGTCTGTGCTGGCGCTCCTCACGTCTTTAGAGGGCGCCACGTGCTGAGGGAAGTCCAGGATGTTCCTCTGGACTGAGACGAGAAACCAGAGACAAGAGTTAAAACGCACACAGAGACAGTCTGTGGTAGAGCTGGGCGGTATGACCAAAAATGGATATCACGGTATGTTTCAAAATGATCAGTGTCACAGTATTTGACAGTATTTTTTTTCCTGCATGGTGTTATCCCCATTTCCTGATAATTACAGAATAATTCCTGCAGTAAATGTGACTTGGTAAAACATCTGTGGGTCCAGAGCTTTAATCATCATTTCTCTACAGGACTAAGTGGCTCCATGTCTTTGGTGAAGTGGACAGTAACAGCGTCGGTAATGTCGTTCCACCGTTTGCTTTTCTTATCGTAGGCGGTCGCCTTAGCAAACGCGTCTTTGAGCGACGTCTGAGTCGCTACAACTTTAGCCTGACGACATTTACAGAATGTTTGTTTGATCAGCGTCAGATTTTTTAAAGCCGAAGTTCTTCCACACACCTGACACGGCTCCTCTTTTCAGTACAAGTTTCTCTGTTTCTAACAACGTCCATGTTGTTCACGCTCACACTAGGGATGTCAACAATTAATCGATTAACGATTAATTGTCGATTAAGACGTTGGTCGAACAAAATGCATTAATTGTAATTATTTTATTATTATTATTTTTTCTTATTTAACCTTTATTTAACCAGGTAAAAACCCATTGAGATCAAGACCTCGTTTACAAGGGTGACCTGGCCAAGAGGTCAGCAGCAACGTCCAGAGTAAAATAACAGTAAAATACCAAATGTAAAGTGCAATAGTTGTAAACAGTAAAATTAAGTGCAAATGATATTAAAAAGGTGTAAACAATTGTAAACACAAGCGATAAAATGCGTTAGTTAAAATGACAGTACAATTAACAGTAATTAATCACTAATCGCGGACACGCGCACCCGCATGGTCACGAAACAAGGCAACCGTGCTGCGCCAAGCTCGACTCACAGCCGGCCGCAGGCGCCAACGGCACTGCTCAGCAGCCCCGGGTGTACGCGCATTTGTGGCTCGGGCGAGCCACAAACCAGCCACACGAAACCAGCAGCAGCACGTGGTGGTTTAATCCAGGTTAAGTCCAGGTCGAGACCTGGTCAAGTCCTGGTTTAGTCCAGGTCCAGTCCAGGTTTAGACCTGGTCTAGACCTGGTTTAGTTCTGGTTTAGTCCACGTTTAGTCCTGGTCTAGTCTCTTAGCCAATCAGGACAGAACACAATGTTACACTATAAAAAAAAAATTGAAATTTTTTTTAAAAAATCCGTGAACCGCGATAGAGCGAGGGATTACTGTATTCTGTTATTCAGGATCAATACATGTGTCTGCTTTTTACTAAGGAATAATGGAGGAATATACAATATACTAATACTATGATATATTTTTGACTCAGTGTTATGTTACTATAGCTTATATTCTTAAAGACCCTATTGAAACACTCAAATTCAGGTGAAAAACGCCGCTTATCAGTTAATCATTAATCGATCGATAAGGTCAATCAACTATAGATTAATGAAATAATCGATAATTATAATTTGCATCCCTAGTTCACACACACTGTAGTGTCCCAATTCCAGGGTTATTGATCCGTGTGCGTCATTTGCGTGGTGCGTGTTGTTAGCATTAGCGTTAGCAGTGTGTCAGGCCGCTGTGAGTGGCTCGGTGGACCTGTCCCATGTCCCTTGCGGTCTGCGGAGGCGAGTTCGAGGGCTGCAGCTTTCACAGCCTTCGGAGCGGCCGAAAAAGCAGTGGAGGCTGCAGCCCTCCAATTGAGACACGACTTACACTTCCACCGCACGACATTCCACCGCTCTGTGTTCCCGACGTTTTGTACGCACACATTCACTGGTATTGTGGTAAATGAAAACACCGGTATTTGGTATGAACCGGTATACCGCCCAGCCCTAGTATGTTGTGATGTGTGGTATGTTGTGCATTGTGCTGTGGAATCAGGCAGATCAGACAGGCCTGAGTCAACACCACATCATCACATTTACACAAAGAGCAGCTCTCACTCACACACACACTCTTGGTTGGAACATGTATTTGTTAATTGTCACATTTGTCGTTCTCTTTAAATCGATGCCAACAAAATAAAAGCACGAGCGATAAATAAATGAAAAAAATAAATGAAAACCACTTTCACTGGCTGCGGTTCTTTCGTCCTTTCATCAGTCGGTGGAGTCAGTTTTACTTAAACAGCACAAGTCGTGGGTTTAGTCTCGTCCTCGTGTTGGGGAATCGAACCCCCGACCTCGCACTGACCTGTGTACTCCACCTCCACGTCGGCCAGAGCCTTCAGCGTGTTGCTAAAGGACACGGCGTCGAGGTCCAGGGCCGCCACGGCGTCGTACACGCGCTTCGTGTCCGAGATGAGCTTCTCGGACATCTCCAGGATCTGCTCCGGGGTCAGGTCCCAGCGGAGACGATTCTGAGGCGCCCCAGGCAATGCAGAGCTCAGGTCCACCTCTCCTGGAAACACCAAGAAGAGAACGTGGTTATGAAAGGCGTCCCATACCGCTCCCATACCGCTCCCATACTGGTCCCATACCGCTCCCATACCGGTCCCATACCGGTCCCATACCGGTCCCATACCGGTCCCATACCGGTCCCATACCGCTGCCATACCGCTGCCATACCGCTGCCATACCGCTCCCATACCGCTCCCATACCGCTCCCATACCGGTCCCATACCGGTCCCATACCGCTCCCATACCGCTCCCATACCGCTCCCATACCGCTCCCATACCGCTCCCATACAGGTCCGATACCCCTCCCATACTGGTCCGATACCGCTCCCATACCGCTCCCATACTGGTCCCATACCGGTCCCATACCGCTCCCATACCGCTCCCATACCGGTCCCATACCGGTCCCATACCGGTCCCATACCGCTCCCATACCGCTCCCATACCGCTCCCATACTGGTCCCATACCGCTCCCATACCGCTCCCATACCGGTCCCATACCGGTCCCATACCGGTCCCATACCGCTCCCATACTGGTCATATCGAATTACTCAGAGTCCGAACCACTGATGTTCCAAGGCACTTAAAAAAGGAAAAAGAAATGTTTTTAAAAAAGGGAAAAAGTATTTTGTCTCCACAAATACAAGAAATATTGTACCAAGAGATTTGGATATCGTTACATCCATCCTGCTCTGTTATGTCGTTCGGTCCCGTTTGGTCCGGGTCGGTCCCGGTGTAATGTCGAAATGGGCCGCCTCGCATGCGCACCACCCCTTAAGCGTTGTTACCGTTTAAATGCCGTCGAGCTGAGTTCTCGAGGCAGAAATGGAGTTGTTTTCAACAGTGACAACACAAGTAATAACATTTTGGTTTTATTGAGTATTGGTTTTATTGTATGTTTTAACCAATTAATCATGTAACGAACGATATGAGAATGTTAGATTTGTGGCAGAATATCTACGTCAGATGATAATAGTTTGGATTTAACATTTGACTGCATCGTTATTGTTTTCATTCCATCGTATTTTGTCATTTTGTGATGTGAACGTAGAAAACGCTGTATATATATATATGTTATATGATGTTCTCATTACATTTGTTTAATGTTCCCTGCAGTAGTTTTGTCATTACACACTTAAAGGAAAAGTAACGTTTTTTACAATCTGAGCCTTATTTCGATAATAAAACAAGTTTTACTCACCCATAGCACTTTGGTGTCATATGGAGCACTTCCAGAGATGTTTTCGATTAGCGTTAGCCTAGCGCGACTTCTAGCCATAGCTCGGGGCATATAATATATGCCCCGTGCGGGCTCCAAATAACACAAACTTTAGCGCTTTTCAAATCATAGAAGCCCGATGTCTTAGTCTACGATTTCGTTTGAGTCAAAAGTGGCCTGTAATCCGAGATTTATCCATAGTTTACAGCTTTGCGTTTCATGTTTGGGTCCCGGGAGCTGAGAGCGAAATAAACTGACTCCGCACATGCGCACTGGCGTCCTCATCTACTCGAAACTATGGATAAATCTCAGATTACAGGCCACTTTTGACTCAAACTAAAGTGTAGACTAAGACATCGAGCTTCTATGATTTGAAAAGTGCTAAAGTTTGTGTTATTTGGAGACCGCAAACATGTGCCCCGAGAACTCAAACTATGGAGATCGCAAAACTAAAACATCTCTGGAAGTGCTCCATATGACACCAAAGTGCTATGGGTGAGTAAAACAACTTGTTTTATTACAGAAATAAGGCTCAGATTGTAAAAAAACGTTACTTTTCCTTTGTTTTCTAACAGGAACGCGTTCATCAGCTCAGTGCTGTGATCGCTGGATGTTTGTTCAACAGAAGACAGATATCTGTCAGTTATATGGAACGGAATGCCTAAAATTGCACTTTGAAGTTTGCAGAAGAGATTTTAAAACGTCAATCAAGACAGACCCAAAAGAAGTCTTGAAGTCTCGACTAGAGGTCGCATGTGCTCCTAGACGCATCATCACTGTGATAAATTTCCCTCCTTGGATGTGTGTGTGTATATATATATATATATATATATACACATACATATATATATATATATATATATATATATACACATACATATATATATATATACATATACATATACATATACATATATATATATATATACATATATATACATACATATACATATATATACATATACATATACATATATATACATATACTTATACATATACATATATATATATACATATATATACATATATACATATATATATATATATATATACATACATACATACATACATACATACATACATACATACATACATACATACATACATACATACATACATACATACATACATACATACATACATACATACATTTATACAGTATATATATTTATACAGTATATATACTGTATATATTTTTGTAAATAAAGGTTTCTTCTGTTGTCCCTTTTCCTGTCCTCATAAATCATGAATAAGAGACAAGCCCATTGTTTTAAATTGAATTGTATGAAGTTGTCATCTTCAGTGTCCCGGTGTCACACAGGTGAGGTGTACTACTGTTAGGTATCGGTACTACTGTTTGGTATCGGTCCCAGTCGGTCCCGGTCGGCTCCGGTCAGAATCTCATTGCTCGGCGTTAGCTCAATGATTAAGCAAAGTTTGAGTCCAAATAACGTAATTTCCACAAAACCAAAACTGTTTTAAAGCGTGCAGACGCGTAAAGTGAGGCGAACGCCGCGGGTTTTATCTTTACTCGGGTTTTTTGTGTGTTTTTTTGTGGTTTTTAACATTTCTTTCTCTTTTTCACGCGCATGTCTTCACCGGCTAAGCTAACGTTAGCGCTAAGCTCTATCGCTGTTATACTGACGCTGTGTTAAAAACTACGCAAAATATTGAGATGATGTGTAAATATGTGCGGATTTGGTGACGGTTGTAAGCGGAAAGTGTGAGAAAAGAGCGGAGATTCACGCACCTGTGGGCCCCATGTTTGAATGAAGCAGAGTTCTGAGGTGAGGACTACAAATCCAAAGGACTACATTTCCGGAAATCTCAGTATACAACTTCCTGTTTAATAAAAACGTATATATATATTTTTTTTTTATTTTAGTTTTACTTTTTCTATGCGGTAGAAGGAGAAAAATACTATATTATTTCATAGTACAAATAATAATAAGTAAAATTAAAAAATATAACGTTTTAAAGAACAACTACTCACGTATTGACCATTATTGGCAAAAATAAATCGATTTTATTTTTATTTAATTTAATTAAAATACAAAACATTGGGTGGATAGCCTATATGCCAATGTTAATATGAAAAAAAATGCTCCTTCAGATGAAATGAACTGATTTTCATATAAAATAAAATAAAAAAAAGTAGTTGGAGGCTCATGGAGCAGAGGACCACTCCGTCCAGCAGGGGGCGCGGGCTCGGCTCCTCAGCGGAAGTGAGCCACACAAAGGCTGCGCTTAGCTCCAGGCTAAAGCTAAAGCCACTTTGTGCAGAAATGTCGGAAAAAGCGCAGATTTTCCGCGCGCTGGTGACGGAGCGGCTGAGCGCGGCTGCGGAGGAGATCTTTGCGCTGTTCGAGAGGACCATAGCGGAGTACGAGGAGGAACTGTGGCGCTCCAAAGAGAACCAGAGGAACCAGAGGAACCCGCGGCTCCTCCTGCAGACTGTGGCCGCGGAGGGGCTGCGCTCTCCCGGCTCCGGCAAGGCTCCACACGCGCTCTCAGGTCTGGAGCTCCGCGCATTAAAGCTCTATCACGGTTTATTTCAGCAGAGACCCAGAACTCTGAGCCGCTTGTGTTGTGTTTTTTGTGAGTTCTGAGTCTGACCTCATTTCGTGACCTCCTCGTCACGGGGGATCAATGAATGAATCAGTCTCAAGATCCAAGATTGTTTATTCGTCATGTGCAGAATAAACACAAGGTCAACAGTGAAATGAAATGTTTAGGATCAGAGGAACCGTTGACTCACTAGTCAGAAGTACTAATAACAATAATATACAATAATAGTACGTGGTAAAAAGTCAGAATCAGAAAGGTTTTATTGCCATATGAGTGAACAGGTTCACAACATTAGGAAACTGCTTCGGTGCTTGGAGCGGAATGTAAACAAACACTTAACATGCAGCAAATAAAACAGTAGAAAACCAGTAAGCTAGTGCAGGGGAAGAAGTAAACAATATAATACAAATCTGTAATAAAAATACAAAGGTTCAGGCAGGATTAAATAAGGTGTAAGAGTATTTCACATAATATAGTGTTAGTATTGCACAGGTAACAGCATTTACACTCTCTGCGGTCACATGACTGAGGATCAGACTGGATTTCTCCAAATCCGATCCCGTTACTCGGCGGGTGGTCTGTTCTATAATCCAAGTGCACATGAAACTCGTGTAATGGGATAATGGTCAGCGACCTGGCCGGTGCTGTAGTCCAACTACTTCTGGGTGATGACGCTGTTTTAGAAGAAGAAGTGACTTTATTGATCTCACACTGGAGAAATTCTTCTCTGCATTTAACCCATCCTGTTATCAGGAGCAGTGGGCAGCACATTACTGCGCCCGGTTTGGTCAGGACCTCAGCTGGAGGATTTTACCTGGTGATGGGGGAAACCGGAGTGCCCAGAGGAAACCCACCCAGACACAGGGAGAACATGCAAACTCCCCGGGGGATCGAACCCGGAACCTTCTTGCTGTGAAGCATGAGTGCTAGCCCCTCAGCCACCGTGCCGCCACGTTACTTGTTCTTTTTAAACTCCTCTAAATGCCCATCTGACTCTTCTCTGATCTGTTCTAATATTTCCTGGAGTTTGTTTTGTTCCGTTCACATGTTTAACGCACAAACCTGCACATTTAGGCTTTAGAGTTCTTCTGTCAAACTGAAAACGCTCTGTTCCACCTTGTGATGTCACGTCATGGGTGATTTTCATCTCTGGACTTGAGCGGTTCAAGGCTACGTTTATTTGATGACGGTCTGGACAGAAAACGCAAAAGTGGCATCGCGTCTTCACTTTTTAGACGAGCGTTTAGACGAGCGTTTTCGGGAGGAAATCTGCGTGCATACGGTGACGCAAAAGTGTGTGGAATTGGATTGGGTATGCATGCCAGGCGGCTAGGTGGCGCTGTGATACATTATCACTATGTCCACGCGTATGCGTAGAATCTTCCTTCTTCTCATCTGCGCCGCGATACAAAACATGGCTACTGGTAGAAAAAAAAATTACGTGTGGTCAGTTCAACTTTTGCTTCAGCCCACGTTAGACTACAACGCAACGAAGGCACAACAAGATGTGGACATAAGCAAGGTATGTGACGTAAACGCGTATGTGACGTAAACGCGTATGTGACGTAAACGCGTATGTGACGTAAACGCGTATGTGACGTACACGCGTATGTGACGTACACGCGTATGTGACGTAAACGCGTATGTGACGTACACGCGTATGTGACGTAAACGCGTATGTGACGTAAACGCGTATGTGACGTAAACGCGTATGTGACGTACACGCGTATGTGACGTACACGCGTATGTGACGTAAACGCGTATGTGACGTACACGCGTATGTGACGTAAACGTGTACACGACGTCAGCAGATTTGACCAGAGTTTTGCGTCTTGGGCAGTGTAGACGAAAACGCTACGGCGGAGCGTATTTAAGTTTTCCACTTTGGAGGGCGGTTTCAGTTTTTTGCATTTTTAAGCTCTCAAATCGCCGTCACTGTCTAAACGTAACCCACTTGCGATAAAATATTTTGTGGTTTTTTCCCCGTAAGCGTTCTCGTGTAAACGGGCCCTAAATCCGTACAGAAGGTGATGTGGAGCTGCGCTTTGGTCTTTTGCACTACAGCTGTTACCACGGCAACTCGTATTTGTGTCGTTACAGATGTGAAAGTGAAATGTGCCGCAGAAGAAAAAGAAGAGGAAGAGGAGGAGGAGTGTCGGTACGATGAAAACGACACACAGACGACCATCATAAAAGAAGAATACATCAAACAGGAGGAGGAGGAGCAGCTGCAGGACTTCAGCTTCTTCTCCCGAAAGAACGACGACGACGGCGACCAGACGGACCACGAGGAGGACTGGGAGGCGCCGTGCAGCAGCTCGTTCCAGCACGGCGAGGCGGAGCCGGAGGTGGACTACTTTAGCCAGGTGTATATGCAGGCGCTGGAGCAGAACCCGAACCGGACCCCCGCCATGAGACAACCCAAGTGTCCAGAGTGCGACCAGGAGTTCGACCTGAAGGAGGACCTGCAGACGCACATGCTGGAGGTGCACGGCGGAGACAAACCCATCAGCTGTCCGATCTGCGCCAGAACTTTCACGCGCAACGGTTCGCTCAAGCTCCACATGGCGATGCACATGCACGAGAAACCGTACAGCTGCCCGGTGTGTAACCGCGGCTTCACGCAGAAAGGAAACCTGCGCTCGCACATGGCGCAGCACACGGGCGAGAAACCGTTCAGCTGCTCGGAGTGCGACGCTCGCTTTCCCATCAAGAGGACGCTGCTCAGACACATGAAGCTGCACACGGGTGAGCGGCCGTACACCTGCCCGTACTGCGAGAAGAGCTTCACGCGCAAAGAGCACGTGCGCTTACACATGGCGGTGCACACGGGCCAGGCCACGCCCAAAAAACGCCGCGTGATGCCGACGAGGAGCGAGCGCGACGGAGCCGACACGTCCAACGACTCCAGCGGCGGCGCCGGATTATACGGGGGCGGAGCCAATGAGTAACTCAGAGAACGCCACAAACGCTGAGGGGAGAGAGGAGGAGAGAGAGGAGGAGGAGGAGCAGAGAGAGAGGAGGAGGAGCAGAGAGAGGGAGGAGGAGGAGCAGAGGGAGAGAGGAGGAGAGAGAGAGGAGGAGCAGAGAGAGAGAGAGAGAGGAGGAGAGAGAGAGAGAGAGGAGCAGAGAGAGGAGGAGAGAGAGAGAGGAGGAGAGAGAGGAGGAGGAGCAGAGAGAGAGAGAGAGGAGGAGAGGGAGAGAGAGGAGCAGAGAGAGGAGGAGAGAGAGAGGAGAGAGAGAGGAGAGAGAGAGAGGAGGAGGAGCAGAGAGAGAGAGGAGCAGAGAGAGGGAGGAGGATCAGAGAGAGAGGAGCAGAGAGAGGAAGGAGCAGAGAGAGTAGGAGAGAGAGAGAGGAGGAGGAGCAGAGAGAGAGAGAGAGAGGAGGAGCAGAGAGAGGAGGAGCAGAGAGAGGGAGGAGGAGCAGAGAGAGAGAGGAGCAGAGAGAGGAAGGAGCAGAGAGAGAGGAAGGAGCAGAGAGAGGAGGAGAGAGAGAGAGAGGAGGAGAGAGAGAGACGGGAGGAGCAGAGAGAGGAGGAGCAGAGAGAGAGAGAGGAGGAGGAGCAGAGAGAGGAGGAGCAGAGAGAGAGAGGAGGAGGAGCAGAGAGAGAGAGAGAGAGGAGGAGTAGAGAGAGGAAGGAGCAGAGAGGAAGGAGCAGAGAGAGTAGGAGAGAGAGAGAGGAGGAGGAGCAGAGAGAGAGAGAGAGGAGGAGCAGAGAGAGGAGGAGCAGAGAGAGGGAGGAGGAGCAGAGAGAGAGAGGAGCAGAGAGAGGAGGAGCAGAGAGAGAGAGAGAGAGGAGGAGCAGAGAGAGAGAGAGGAGGAAGAGAGAGAGAGGAGCAGAGAGAGGAGGAGCAGAGAGAGAGGAGCAGCAGGAGCAAAGAGAGGGGGAGCAGAGAGGGACAGAGGAGGAGCAGAGAGAGGAGGAGCAGAGAGAGAGGAGGAGCAGAGAGATTTAAAGGGACAGTGCGGGTTTTTTTTATGTTAATCTGTACGTGTTTCCTTCTAAAAGTTCCGTGTGTTGACACCGGTTTACCTCTGACACTCTCAGATGATCCCGGTTCAGCTCGTGTTCTGGAGCCCACATAAGTAGGTCCGGTAACTTCCCTGGAACATGAAATAAAACTTGTTTTTCTTCTCAAAACAAAACATTTGAAAGGTGATATATTTGCGTCCCAAACAGTCCACGAAACATCCAGCAGCGTAGATTGTGTTTGCGTATTGTGTCTCTCGACTTGTATCACTGTGCACATATTAGCGTGTTAGCCTGTTCACTTGTAAACTTCCCCTTGCGGTGGACCGCATCCGCCGTACACTTCCGCTAAAGGTGAACAGGCTAATACGCTAACGTGAGCGCAGTGATATGAGTCGAGAGACACAATACGCAAACACAATCTACGCTGCTGGATGTTTTGTGGACTGTTTGGGATGCAAATATATCACCTTTCAGACAAATGTTTTGTTTTGAGAAGAAAAACAAGTTTTATTTCATGTTCCAGGGAAGTTACCGGACCTACTTACCTGGGCTCCAGAAAGCGAGCCGAACCGGGATCAGCTGAGACTGTCAGAGGTAAACCGGTGTCAACACACGGAACTTTAGAAGGAAACACATACAGATTAACATAAAAAAAAACCACACTGTCCCTTTAAATCTCTCTGCTCCTCCTCTCTCTGCTCCCCCTCTCTTTGCTCCTCACATACAGAAACACATACAGATTAACATAAAAAAACGCATTCTCCCATTAAATCTGCTCCTTTTTCATGTAAACGGCAGATCTGAAAGTGTTTATGACCTAATCTGAAGTGACCTCTGACCCCGCAGACCTCAGATTTGCGACCTCTGACCCCGCAGACCTCAGATTTGCGACCTCTGACCCCGCAGACCTCAGATTTGCGACCTCTGACCCCGCAGACCTCAGATTTGCGACCTCTGACCCCGCAGACCTCAGATTTGCGACCTCTGACCCCGCAGACCTCAGATTTGCGACCTCTGACCCCGCAGACCTCAGATTTGCATGCTGCGGTCGCCGTGGTGACCTGGACTCGTGTCGTGCATGTCAGAAGTTTAGAGCGAAACTTTTAACTGTTTGTGTAAAAAAAAAAAAAGTATTGATCTTATCGGGTCGGGCTGCACGATACGAGGAAAAGAATCGATATTCCAGAGCGTTTTTTTTTTATTTGCGATGCTGATAAGATTTGGTATTTTCATTAACTTTTCGGTACAAGACGTTTTGAGGTCCTTTATTACGAGAAACAGACTCCTGCAGCTTTAACCATGTTCTGATGTTCTGATGTTCCTCCTCACCTGGAGTCGTGTTTGTTTCATTCTCATGTTTGAGGAACTCTTTATTATTCGTCTGTAACATCTCCAAAGCTCCAAACGCTCTGTTCCACCTCGTGATGTCATCAAGTGAACAGTGAACTTTTCCCTGTAGTCCAGTCGAGATCGGCGACTCCAGGACTGAAGGGGGAAAAAAAGCTTAAAAAGGCAAAATGGATGAAGAAACCGAGGCTGAGGATGTTCAGAAACGACGTAAGGATCTCGCCGTCATTTTCCTTTTTTTATTTTTATTTCATTTTCTTCCGCTTTATTCCGTATTTTCGGGTCCAGGTCCGCTGCCCAGATCGCATGCACCGACCCCCATGGATCCTCCCGACAGCCCCACGTCGCAACGGGCCGGCCTTGATGTCCTTTTGTGTCATGGGGGCTCTTCCAGTGTGCACAGACACTGGGGGCGAAGTGGGGTTAAGTGTCTTGCCCAAGGACACAACGGCAGTGTTCGTCCGTGGGAGCTTTGGAGCTGGAATCGCACCGCCATCCCGTTGGTCAGCGGATCCGACCGCTCAACCCGTCGAACTGCCAACCTCTGGATCAGCGGACGAACGCTCTACCAACTGAGCTACTGCCGCCCCAACACCCGTCATTTTCATGGACTTTAAAAACACAGTGGAGCACTTCCATGATGACGTCACCAGGTGGAACAGAGTGTTTTCAGTCTGAGGGAAGAACTCGTGTTAAATCTGCAGGTTTGTGCGTGAAACATGTGAATGAAACAAACAAAAAAAACACGACTCCAGGTGTTTGTGACGCGGAAACGCCGTCAGAACACGAAAAAAACTTTGTGCTGCTGCGTTGTTTATTTCTTGCGACATCGATTACTGCATCTGCCATTATGACGTATCGATATTTTTTCGAAGTATTGTGCAGCCCTGCTATTAATTTATCGATTTTCTAAAGTCAAATGATGATGTAACGATAATTTGGTGGTGAAATGGTCTTGGTAAAAGTTCACAGCTGTCGGTTCTTTCGAGGTTCGAAACAAGAGGACTTTGTAAGAACAGTGGAGGACGAAGTATTCAAAAGTACAAATACACGGACAAAAGATACAAAAGTAAAACTATGAAACCCCTGTTTTAAAATGTGCTTAGAGTAAAAAGTCAAAGTGTACGCAGAGATTTGTGGAACATCAGAAATGCTGAATTTGACTGATGTTCACTGATTCAGTTTGTTTCTTAAATAATGTTTTTGGTTTGCTCGAAGTCGGGACTGAAACTCAAATGAAATGTGCTCAAAGTAAGTCTCAGCCAAGAACTTTTTACTTTTCAGTCCAGATGTAAAATGTCGTGGAGTAAAGTCCATTTCACAGTGGATTCTTTTGACTTTATACCAGGGGTGCTCAACCTTTTTTTTTTTTAACCGAGATCTACTTTTGAGGTTGATGTTGTGTCGAGATCTACCAAGAGGGGGCGTCTGTTAGACATGGCAAATATGGGCTTTTGGAGTGAGATTTTTAAAGTCGCTTATGGGGCGAAAAAAATCGGATTTGGGTCACTTCAGGCTGCAGTGTGAACGTAGCCCAAGATATGTGCTCCTAAAACCGATATATGTCCAATCTTTTGACGTGCGACTTCAGTCTGAACGGCCAGGTCGCGTTCATCTGACCTGAGCGTGTTTCCTCCAGCGAGAGTGGTACAAGTCGGCACTCACAAATGTACACAAACGTTCTTCTCGTCTTGCGAAAATAGTATATGAACTCCGTATCAGTGAAGCGGCGAAGCACGTAGCAATCCCACCACTCTTGTCTGCGACTCCGCATCAACACGTTCATTTCTACAGACGTTGCTGCTGCCGCCCCACAAAACGCCGTGGCCAAAAACCTCGTCCTTCTCCTCCTTAAAACAAATAAGCTGTACATGTTCTGGCTCCGGTACGACAGCAACTTTAGGCGACTTCCGTAAACACCAACCTCGCAAAAAAAAAATCTGAACTGAACATTAAGCCCTGCAGTCTGAACGTATCCGTACACGATCGACTGACACTCGGCCTGCGATCGACTGGTTGGGCACCCCTGACTTATACAGATCTGTAAACTCCGAACATTCACTCCGACCTCGGTGGAGCTGGGCCTGTTCCATATATCGCTGAAGTAAATACAGACGATAAACAAAAATACTGAAACTTTTTTGTTACTGACACAAAACTCTAAAAAATTATCCCCCAAAATATTCTAAAAATATGAATTAAAAAAATACACACGTGCAAAAGAACTCTGTTTCAGTTCTGATGTTCGGGCTTTAGATCTCCTGCATTACACCAAACGGACTCCTGTGAGCTTCAGGTCATGTTCTAACGCCGATTCCTCCTCAAAAACACCTGGAGACGAATAATAAAGAGTTCCTCAAACATGAGAATGAAACAAACACGACTCCAGGTGTTTGAGGAACATCAGAACATCAGAGCATGACCTAAAACTTCACAGGAGTCCATTTTGTGTGATCAATTACTACTTTTCCCAAATACTTTTTTGACTCTTGAGGATTCTCGTGGACCGCTACTTTGTACTTCTCCTTGGGTAGTATTATTTTGAAGTAACTCTGACCTGAGTTTGGTTTTGGCTGCTTCCCCTCTGCCCACGACGGAAGAGAAGGATCCAAACGTCCGCCGCGTTCACACTCGGCCGTGGACTTCCCTGATTCTTGAAGCTTTTTGTGCGAATGTTCTGTGGACACGTTCTGAGCTGTAAATACGACTGAGAACCCTCCAGAGAACCCTCCGGAGAACCCCTCCAGAGAACCCCTCCAGAGAACCCTCCAGAGACCCCTCCAGAGAACCCCTCCAGAGAACCCCTCCAGAGAACCCCTCCAGAGAACCCTCCAGAGAACCCCTCCAGAGAACCCTCCAGAGACCCCTCCAGAGAACCCCTCCAGAGAACCCCTCCGGAGAACCCCTCCGGAGAACCCCTCCAGAGAACCCCTCCAGAGAACCCCTCCAGAGAACCCTCCAGAGAACCCTCCAGAGAACCCTCCAGAGAACCCCTCCGGAGACCCCCTCCAGAGAACCCTCCGGAGAACCCTCCAGAGAACCCCTCCAGAGAACCCCTCCAGAGAACCCCTCCAGAGAACCCTCCAGAGAACCCTCCGGAGAACCCTCCAGAGAACCCCTCCAGAGAACCCTCCAGAGAACCCCTCCAGAGAACCCCTCCAGAGAACCCTCCAGAGAACCCTCCAGAGAACCCTCCAGAGAACCCCTCCAGAGAACCCTCCAGAGAACCCCTCCAGAGAACCCCTCCAGAGAACCGTCCAGAGAACCCCTCCAGAGAACCCCTCCAGAGAACCCTCCCGAGAACCCTCCGGAGACCCCTCCAGAGAACCCCTCCAGAGAACCCCTCCGGAGAACCCCTCCAGAGAACCCCTCCAGAGAACCCTCCAGAGAACCCTCCAGAGAACCCCTCCGGAGACCCCCTCCAGAGAACCCTCCGGAGAACCCTCCAGAGAACCCCTCCAGAGAACCCCTCCAGAGAACCCTCCAGAGAACCCTCCGGAGAACCCTCCAGAGAACCCCTCCAGAGAACCCTCCAGAGAACCCCTCCAGAGAACCCCTCCAGAGAACCCTCCAGAGAACCCTCCGGAGAACCCTCCAGAGAACCCTCCAGAGAACCCCTCCAGAGAACCCTCCAGAGAACCCCTCCAGAGAACCCCTCCAGAGAACCGTCCAGAGAACCCCTCCAGAGAACCCTCCAGAGAACCGTCCAGAGAACCCCTCCAGAGAACCCCTCCAGAGAACCCTCCAGAGAACCCCTCCAGAGAACCCCTCCAGAGAACCCCTCCAGAGAACCCCTCCAGAGAACCCCTCCAGAGAACCCTCCAGAGAACCCTCCCGAGAACCGTCCAGAGAACCCCTCCAGAGAACCCTCCAGAGAACCCCTCCGGAGAACCCCTCCGGAGAACCCCTCCGGAGAACCCCTCCGGAGAACCCCTCCAGAGAACCCCTCCAGAGAACCCCTCCGGAGAACCCCTCCGGAGAACCCCTCCAGAGAACCCCTCCAGAGAACCGTCCAGAGCGTTTGTGTTGGACTGAAGCTTTAAGAGGCCGCTGTAAACGAGTCTCGTTTGCATGTGGAGCTGTAAAAGTCTGTGTCATGTTTATTAAATGTGAAAGAACGGATTTGTGCTTTTGCTTTGGTCAGCGACTCATCTGCAGTCTTTTTTATTACCATTTTAATTCTGTTTTTGCTTTTATTTTAGGTCGGGTGACCAGATGATCCCTGAGAGACATAAACTGTCATTTGTTTGGGTAAAATACAGAAAAGCTGCTTAAAAATGACCAAAACCCAAAGAAAATGTGATTATACTGACCCGTTTGTCAGGAATTCACTATTTTATTATTACAAACCATTTTTTTTAATTATTATTACAATTATTATTATTGTGTTAATTATTATTACAATTATTTTTGTTGCTATTATTTTATTATGTTAATTATTACAATTATTTTTATTTTTTTATTAGTATTATTATAACTTAAAAACAAGACCTAAAAAAAATCAGGTTTCCATTATTAGTTTTATTATTATTATTATGTTCTATATAACATAATTTATATTTATTATTTTTTTATTATTACAATTATTGTTATTGCTATTATTTTATTGTGTTAATTATTATGACAATTATTTTTATTACGATTATTATTATTATTATAACTTAAAAACAAGGCAATAACTAAACTAACTCCTGTAACCTTAAACTGAGGCAGATCACACAGACTAATCAATACAAGAAACAGGAAGTCGTTAAAAATAAAATCCTAATTCTCCTGTAATATTAAGTGATTGATCGATTTATTAGAAACACTGTTTAGAGAAGGCCCCCCAGGACACGCTGGAGGGACTATGTCTCCCGACTGGCCTGGGAACACCTTGGGGAAGTGTCCGGGGTGAAGGAAGTCTGGGAGTCCCTGTTTAGACTGTTGCCCCGGCGACCGGCCCCGGATAAGAGGAAGAACATGGACGGTTTAGAGAATTCTTGATGTTGAGGATATTGATTTAAATAATAATAATAATAATAATACATTTTATTTATAAAGCACTTTTCAGGACACTCAGACGCTGTACAGAAGGTAAACAAAACATTAAAAGCAGCATAAAAGTGTGGAATTTAAGACTTTATGAATGAAAAGGCACAGGTTTAAATCTTTTCTCTTGTTTATGACAGAAGTGGGTTTTTGAGCGTCCAGATCAATACTGAAGG
The DNA here is from genome assembly GCA_036785185.1 of Paratrypauchen microcephalus. NCBI lineage: Eukaryota > Metazoa > Chordata > Actinopteri > Gobiiformes > Gobiidae > Paratrypauchen > Paratrypauchen microcephalus. The sequence continues at coordinate 866,839 of JAVJIX010000239.1, forward strand.
ATGTTTGTTTGTTTCCAGATCAGAGGAAAAGAGACGGGGGGGGGGGGGTTCTGCTTTGGCAGAAGCTGTTTCACTTTCCTTGAATTTGCATAGAAGTCGATCGGTTGGGAAGATTTAGGGAATTATTTTCCAGTGTCGTTCCAGTTTATATTTGCGTGAGGATTTGTTTCTATAACGATGACGCCTTAACGAACACCGGAGACACGCAGGACGCTCCTCCGCCTCAGAGTCTGAGGACCTACCGATGGGCACATGACGCTTCAGGAAGCGTTTCAACACACTGCCAAACTGTATTGATTCTGTATCAGTAGTGTTTTACTGAACACTGCCACCTGCTGGACAGTAAATACAATCATCATTTAAGTCATTGTTTTATATTGTTTTATTTCAGATCTTCATTTAAAGTTACAGTTTTTATTTCACTTTACAGTCAATAAATAATGGTAAAAGGAGAAATTCAAATTGTCGACTGGACAAAGTTCATTTGGTCGAATATGTTTCGCAGCTCATCCAAACTACTTTGTCAGTTCTGGTTCGAGTGCTGATGGACACTGCTTATATCTGCCTGAAGGGGGCGCTAACTACAGTGAAATGATTCTGAAACTCTCCCACCTCTTTGTTCTCAGTTTCTGTTAGTCTGGGATAGTTTCAGAGTCATGTGTGATGGTTCTTGTTTGTGTTTTGGGTGCCATTCTAACCAGCCTAGTTTAGCTAAATTAGGCCAAACCAAACCTGAAATACAAACCTCAAATAACCACAAGTGCGCCTAAAACGGTAAACTGTCAATACAGCAGAAACCTGGTATAATTACAGGGTGACCTGGTATCAGGTAGTACTCAACTGAAAGGACACCTTAAATACTAACCTCAAATCCAAAACCTTCACTTTTTTCAAGCACTTATCACTGACTCTCTCAAACTACAACAAAGTACAACAAACTACAACAAACTACAACCTGCGACACCACGAGGCGCCGGGAGGAACTGCGCTTTTATTTTGAAAGGTCCCACCAGTCACGTGACCGGTGAGGCGTGCAAGTAGCATAAAACACTAAATAATAATAGTAATAACTAGAGTATAGACCAGGCCCGGGGGCCATATGCGGCCCGTTAAGCTTTTTAATCCGGCCCGTCGAACTTGAAGGAATTAATGAATTAATAAACGTTAATGTTTTAGCGTTTTTAATTTTACCCTGCAGTTCTGTCCTTTTCCAATAGATGGCGCACTAGATACACTGACCTCTGTAAACGTCTGAGACTTCTTCAACCAAATAAACTTTGTCCAGTTGACAAGTTGAATTTCTCCTTTTACCACGACCTCTGTAAAGACGAGCGGAGCTAAGAAAAGAAAAGTGGACAGAGAAGGTCGAGTTTTTAAAAAGGAGAGGACAAGTCAATATTTTTCACCGAATACTTATCATTAAATCATATCATTATTATTATAATAGATTATTATAATATTATAATATATATTATATGAATTATTTATAATTAAAGTGCCTGGTGATATAAAGTGTCCAGCTTTGTGCAGATGTTCTGAATTGTTCATGAGTCCAACAGCAGAGGGAAAGAAACTGTTCTTGTGACGGGAGGTTCTGGTCCCGATGGACCGTAGCCTCCTGCCAGAGGGAAGTGGCTCAGATAGTCCAGGGTGAGAAGTGTCAGCTGCTCTCCGGCCTGCTCGCCCCCGAGTCCTGGAGACGTACGGGTCCTGGAGACGTACGGGTCCTGGAGACGTACGGGTCCCGGAGACGTACGGGTCCCGGAGACGTACGGGTCCCGGAGACGTACGGGTCCTGGACACGTACAGGTCCTGGAGACGTACGGGTCCTGGACGCGTACGGGTCCTGGAGACGTACGGGTCCCGGAGACGTACGGGTCCTGGAGGTCCCGGAGACGTACGGGTCCCGGAGACGTACGGGTCCCGGAGACGTACAGGTCCTGGATAGATGGAAGGCTGCAGCCAATCACCTTCTGGGCAGAGTCTCAGTTTGTCCCTGACAGTGGCTCCAGCACCTCAGTGATTTACGACAGACACGTATTCTGACAACGAAGGCAATTTTCAGCATGATTGATTGATAGAGATGCATAGATAAAGATAATAAATGTAATAAATAATAAATTAATAAATTATACATCAAAAATAAGTATGGAAATAAATACTCAAATAAATAAATTAATGTATTATATTATGTATTAAAAATACATAATATATAAAAAAATATATAATAATGAATCAGAAATCAAAAGTGAGTCTCAGAACTCTTTGAGGCAACTGTAGAACCTTGTCAGACACAGAGACCTGCACAGGTTCGGGTACCCGCGGCGGAACCGTGTCGGGTACCGGCTCAGCTCGGCAGAACCAGAGCGCGGGTCTATCTGCGGGTTCTACACAAATATAAAGGGTCATGTTGTAGTGAAATGCAAACTCCATTTCCAAGATAAAAAGTCAAATCTGATTATTATTATTATTATTATTATTATTATTATTATTATTATTATTATTATTATTATTCTTTTTCTCTCTGTGCGCGCGCACTGTTTAGGTCACGTGATGTGCTGCGTTTGGAAACGGGAGAGCTGAAAAAGAAGTTTTGGGGGGGTGCGAGTGAACCATTTTTCCCGAGGAGTGGGGGGGGGGCTTGTAAGAGTTTTTGTCTTAAAGTGTTTGTGGGTTTGAAATAGACTGGAATTTCATATTGTCTGAAAATCCTCTGTAGTTTTTCCGACACGCCGGCCAGGTACGGAATCGCTACCCCTTTCCTCCTGGGTTCGGATTCTCTGTTGTCTTGTTTCTTGTCCTTGTCTCTCTTGGTTTTGTTAACAGCCCATTTAGGATAACCACAAACAGAGAGGGCTTCCTGCACATGTTGTTCTTCTTTCTCCTTACCCTCTGTGCTTGTGGGAACCACTTGGGCCCTGTGTGACGACTAAGGGACTTTTCACGCATCTAAAGAGCAAACTTAAACTACAAAGCAACTAATGAGAGTTTTATAAATGAAGTGATTACCTGATGGTTCTCAGTTTGTTTTATCATCACTGCACTTTGTCAGTGCGCTGAGAGGGGCGGGGGGGAGGGACCGGGGCGGGGGGGAGCGGGACATTTTTAACGGGTTCATGTAAGAGTCTGGTTAATGCACCGGGCCCGCGTCTCACCGCGTCTCACCGCGTCTCACCGCGTCTCACCATGGGCACTTCGGCTCTGGGCCGCGCGTATTCCGCGCGTAAGCCGTCGGGGGGGACACGTTACGCCAGGGCTCTCAAGTCTCACGCATTGAGAGTGTGACACACGCAATTCGACGTGTTCACACGCCACACATGGCATTTCTCACGCTGATGTCTTTTTTTTTTTTTGCCCAGAAAATCGGTCTGTGTGGTTTAGTTTATGCAGGCTTCCCCCCCGCTCCTCGGGAAAAATTGTTCACTCGCACCAGGACTAAACCAGAACTAAACCAAGACTAAACCAGGACTAAACCAGGTCTAAACCAGGACTAAACCAGGACTAAACCAGGACTAAACCAGGTCTAAACTAGGACTAAACCAGGACTAAACCAGGACTAAACCAGGTCTAAACTAGGACTAAACCAGGACTAAACCAGAACTAAACCAAGACTAAACCAGGACTAAACCAGGACTAAACCAGGTCTAAACCAGGACTAAACCAGGACTAAACCAGGACTAAACCAGGTCTAAACTAGGACTAAACCAGGACTAAACCAGGACTAAACCAGGACTAAACCAGGACTAAACCAGGTCTAAACTAGGACTAAACCAGGACTAAACCAGGACTAAACCAGGTCCAAACTAGGACTAAACCAGGACTAAACCAGAACTAAACCAGGACTAAACCAGGTCTAAACCAGGACTAAACCAGAACTAAACCAGGACTAAACCAGAACTAAACCAAGACTAAACCAGGACTAAACCAGAACTAAACCAAGACTAAACCAGAACTAAACCAAGACTAAACCAGGACTAAACCAGGTCTAAACCAGGACTAAACCAGGACTAAACCAGAACTAAACCAAGACTAAACCAGGACTAAACCATGTCTAAACCAGGACTAAACCAGGACTAAACCAGGTCTAAACTAGGACTAAACCAGGACTAAACCAGGTCTAAACCAGGACTAAACCAGGACTAAACCAGAACTAAACCAGGTCCTGGAGACGTACGGGTCCTGGAGACGCACAGGTCCTGGAGAGGTGGAAGGCTGCAGCCAATCACCTTCTGGGCAGAGTCTCAGATTTACGACTTAGGGTGATGAAACAGGAAAGAGGAAAGGAGGACACTTGTGTCCAAAAAGGAGGACAAAGGCCCTAAAGCAGGGGTCACCAACCCTATGCCCGCGGGCACCCGGTCGCCCGTGAGCCCCATTTCAGTCGCCCGCAGAGCAGGTTCTAAAAATAGAACAGGTCGCCCTCGTACTTATATAAATAATAATGTTTTACAAAAATGCTGCGCCTTTATATGCACATATTTTAAAGTAGGCTAATAATAAAAACACTTACAGATTTTAAATTTTAAAATATATTGTTCGAGTTCACTTATCTGCGCATGACCTGTTTGATGCAGCTGGACTCATCAAAAAAAAAAAGACGAGACAGCATGGCGGAGAAGAGAAAGAAATCGTATGTTTTTAACACCGACTGGGACGAAGAGTTCTTTGTTACATGGAAAAGAGAGAAGTGTGTATGTCTCATTTGTGGAGCTACAGTGGCGATTTCGAAACGGCACAATGTGGAAAGTCAAATTTAAAGACGAGAAAAATGGATCAGATGTCATCTCAACTCTGGCCGATGTACAACTTGGTGCGAGTACAGTGACGAGACGGGTGTCTGCTATTTCCGAAAACTTGAATGAGCAGCTGGACAAGGACTTACGTGAGTCTGCTATTTCCTGAAAACCGAAAACTTGAATGAGCAGCTGGACAAGGACGTGAATACAGGTGGTTCAGGATCCAGAGCGACGAGTCCGTGGACAACAGCAGTACGGCTCAGCTAATGGTGTTTATTATTATTATTTGAAATCATTCAGCCTGCTTCAATGTTGAAATCATAAGAGTTTGATTTATTTAAAACAAAAAAGGGAGTTGAAATAATGTTAAATTTATTACTACATTACCACATTACTAGTATATTTTTGCTAATCTAATTGTGACATGTTCATTTGCACAAAATAAATGTCGCTTTGACAATGAAACACAAATGTGGTCATTTACACATAACTAATGCATGTATGCATACATTGTGATCAAATAAATAATAATACAGCGTAAAAGTGGATTATTTAGACTTTTGAATTATCTTAATTGAGCTGGTAGCCCTTGTATTATTTGATGACCTTATGGTAGCCCTCAGCTTTGAAAAGGCTGGTGACCCCTGATAGATGTTTGACGATCATCAATTTTGCTAGTACAGCTGTTTAAATGCCTGCTCAGCGTCGAGGTCAATGTTCCCCCTAATGTTTTATGTGTCTGAGCAAACACACTAACTCCCTGAGCGCTCCTTGGAACCCTGTGCGCGACATCAGGATATGGGCCGCCTCGTCAGAATGAGCCCACCACTGACCTATTTTGACGGCGATGTCTATCGGGTTACGCCCCCCCGTCGAAATAGGCCGCCTTACGTCGAAATACGCCGTTTTTCGTTTACAGTTGTATGCGTGAGTTGTTTACAGTTGTATAGATTCAAAGCTAATTATTTGTAAAAATACAAATAATTATAGATAATTATTTGTATTTTTAGGATTGGTTGAGTGGGAGGGACCATGCGTGTCATAATATCTCCTTTCAATGGGTCTTTCTGGCGAGATTAAATTCATTATTTCTTACTCATTAACAAATATTTAATATATTTCTAACTCATTAACAAATATTTGTAAATGTTTTGTAAAATAATTAGTTCATTATTTACTAAGTGTTACTAATGCTATTAGTGTAGTATTTGTTACACATTAACAAATATTTTTTAACATATTTGTAAATGTTTTGTAAAATAATTAGTAATAATTAGTTCATTATTTACTAAGTGTTACTAATGCTTTATAAGCGACCGTTATTATAAAGTGTTACCGAAACATTTTAAAAATTATAACAGTTTTGTGCACATTTTGAACATTGCACTCAATGACATCCAAAATTGTGGCGTTTGTACTTGACAAATACGTACTACGACAAATACGTCTGCAGTTTTAGATTAGATAGGATTAGAGCAGGGGTCACCAACCTTTTCAAAGCCGAGGGCTACCATAAGGTCATCAAATAATACAAGGGCTACCAGCTCAATTAAGATAATTCAAAAGTCTAAATAATCCACTTTTACGCTGTATTATTATTTATTTGATCACAATGTATGCATACATGCATTAGTTATGTGTAAATGACCACATTTGTGTTTCATTGTCAAAGCGACATTTATTTTGTGCAAATGAACATGTCACAATTAGATTAGCAAAAATATACTAGTAATGTGGTAATGTAGTAATAAATTTAACATTATTTCAACTCCCTTTTTTGTTTTAAATAAATCAAACTCTTATCATTTCAACATTGAAGCAGGCTGAATGATTTCAAATAATAATAATAAACACCATTAGCTGAGCCGTACTGCTGTTGTCCACGGACTCGTCGCTCTGGATCCTGAGAACCACCTGCATTCACGTTATTGTCCAGCTGCTGATTCAAGTTTTCGGTTTTCAGGAAATAGCAGACTCACGTCCTTGTCCAGCTGCTCATTCAAGTTTTCGGAAATAGCAGACACCCGTCTCGTCACTGTACTCGCACCAAGTTGTACATCGGCCAGAGTTGAGATGACATCTGATCCATTTTTCTCGTCTTTAAATTTGACTTTCCACATTGTGCCGTTTCGAAATCGCCACTGTAGCTCCACAAATGAGACATACACACTTCTCTCTTTTCCATGTAACAAAGAACTCTTCGTCCCAGTCGGTGTTAAAAACATACGATTTCTTTCTCTTCTCCGCCATGCTGTCTCGTCTTTTTTTTTTTGATGAGCCCAGCTGCATCAAACAGGTCATGCGCAGATAAGTGAACTCGAACAATATATTTTAAAATTTAAAATCTGTAAGTGTTTTTATTATTAGCCTACTTTAAAATATGTGCATATAAAGGCGCAGCATTTTTGTAAAACATTATTATTTATACAAGTACGAGGGCGACCTGTTCTATTTTTAGAACCTGCTCTGCGGGCGACTGAAATGGGGCTCACGGGCGACCGGGTGCCCGCGGGCATAGGGTTGGTGACCCCTGGATTAGAGAGTTGTATGCTGTTTGCTGTTTGCATACGGTGTCTTTAGTATGTAAAATTCCAACTCTTTTATAATGGGCATGGACAGTTCATTTCGACACGCTTATATTATCTGTCAAATAAGGCTTGTCTCTTATTCATGATTTATGAGGACAGGAAAAGGGACAACAGAAGAAACATTTACAAATATATTTATATTTACAAAAATATCAATCAATCAATCAATCAAACAATATTTATAAAGCGCTTTTCATAGGCCTGCCTCTGTTTTTCTTGAGTCTTGGAGATGTTTTTTGCTGCTGTGGCTTTCACAGTCTCCACTGACGCCTGTTTCTTCTCCAAGTAAGCAGAGTAAGCACTCTCCTTGGGAAGCAATATTGTGGAAAGCTGAAGTAAAAGTTGTTCACAAATGTAAGAAACTGTAAAAGACAAAATAAGGCTAATTATACACAGCGCCTTTCTAAACAAAGTTACAACGTTTTCTACGTTCACATAGAAACAAAATAACAAAATACGATGTAATAAAAACCATAACGATGCAGTCAAATGTTAAATCCAAACTATTATCATTTGACGTAGGTATTCTGCCGCAAATTATCATTCCTTACGTGCGTAATTGGTTATAACATACAATAAATCCAATACATTGTTAAATGTAATTGGTTGTATGTTGGTTGTAACATACAATAAATCCAATAAAATGTTAAAATGTTACTTACTTGCGTTGCAATTGTTGAAAACAAGTCCACTTCTGTAGAAAGCAACTCAACTTCTGCCTCTGGAGCCAAGCTCGATGGCATTTAAAGGGAACAACACTCAGGGGTGGTTTGCGCATGCGCAGTAGCGCTTGGAGCTCATTCTGACGGGGCGGCCCATTTCGCTGCATTAGGATTCCTTGTGCGCTGAGAATGTGTGAGCAGTGCCAACTGCACAGGCGCGCAGAGGGAACGTCGAGGTACCAGTCTTTTTGCTCTCGTATGAAAGCAAAGCGCCACATTGACTACATTCAGCGAAGCCAACGCAAGTTTCTGTAGCATTTTCAACAATCAATTTGAAGCTTTTCCACACCTCACTCTTACCGGTGCGTGTTTGTCTTTTCAGTTCTCCTGTCTTTAGTTTATCCTTCACTTCTTGCTCCTCCATATTGGGGATACCAGGTCAAAATAGATGCGGACTTGCGGAGGGGAAGATTATTAAGAGCGGCTCCTGTTTAATAGTTAAATAGCAATTACCTTACAGCGCCTTCTCTGTTTTATCCAAATTATTTATTTTAAAACAAGTATTCCTTAGTTTAGTATCCACACATCGTTTTATTATACATTTTTATAAACATATATTCATTTTTTTAAAAAGTCAGCGAGAGAGAAGCCCGGCCCGAGCCCGACCCGAAGCAATGATTGACATTTTAGGCCCGAACCCGACCCGAATCAGGTCGGGCTCGGGCTCGGGCTTAAGATCTTACCTCTACCCTGAGGTAATCTGCACACAGTGTGTAAACACCGTTTACACAGAGCTGTAAACCGCCTGTAAGGAACGAACAACACAAGGTACACAAAGTTCCCTTTTGTGCACTTTGTGCCCATCCCGCACTTCTGCTCACATCCACAAAGCAGCACCCTTTTGCAATACCAGAAAAGAGCACTAGGCCTTTTGCCATACCAGAATGCCATCATGTCAGAATGTCAGACCCGTCTCTGCTTCTCGGATCTTTTTATTTGGTTAAACTTGATTCTGGGATTTGTTCAAACGGAAACTCACTGAAATGAAGCGACACTAAACAGTTTTAGCGGGTTTTGAAGTTGATTTTACATCGAAGTGTCGACGGAGGACGGTGGAGTTAAAATGGCGTTTGGACCAGACAGAAATGTCCGCAGAACCTCCGACAGACGCTGCGGGAAAAGGGCGGGTGTCGGACCCGTCTGTTTGAGCGGGTTTCGTTCTCTGATTCAGGACGTTTATGTTGTTTTATTTTATTTTATTTCATTTCATTTTTGTGATAAAAGGAGAAATTAAATTTGTCAACTGGACAAAATGTGTTTGGTCGAAAACAACAAACTTTGTCCAGTTGACAAATTGAATTTCTCCTTTTATCCTGGATTCTTCCTGGACTGAGGGACTCTTCTCACATTTGTTCGTTTTTGTCACGGGGCCAGGGGCCTGAGACTGATGAAGCGCACACAGACGCTCCAATCTTCCCACTGGGTGTTTTCTTTCCTAAACGGGAACAGCTCCGGCCTTAAAGGGGACAGGTATGGAGATCATTTTGTCTCATAAAGATTTGTATAAATAAAAATATATATATATATATATAAATATAAATACATTTATAAATATTCAAACACAAAATACAAAAACGCGACATACAAATAAATGATAGAATGTATATAAATACACAGGCATTTGTAAATATATTTTCGAGATTTGAAAACAAATAGTTGACTTTGTATGTGAAGTCTGCATTTGTGATGACGTAATTGCGAGACCGTTCTACCGCCCACGATTTATTCACAGCTTCTGAATGAGAGAGAGTCCTTAGAGCAGGACTGTACTGACTGGAATGTGGACTAATGTCTCCTTTACTCAACCTTTACAACACATAAATAAACATAAGAAGTTGAACTCACGACTTTTAAGGACAATATTAAAAACACGTATCCCACATACAGAATCCAAAAGTTTGGTGTTGACTCGGGTTATTAATTTTATTTCTCTCTTGAAATGAGTAAATGTCATTGTTTACAGAAGCTGCTAAGTTCTGTTATTATGAAGTCATGAGAGAGTGAGGTTTGACAAAAACCAGGACTAAACCAGGACTAAAACAGCCAAAATAAACACACCAAATAATAATACAAGATATGTGACAACGTTTTTGTCCAACTGCCAAACTGTGTAGAAAAAGTCAAAGTTTAGCATGATTTTGTGTTTTTTTTTCTTGATCATTGAGAGAAATCTCGCCTCTGTTGAGCTTTACAACTTTTAAGGGAAGCCGACTGGATCAGTGATCAATAACTGAACCAGGGGGACTGAATGAAACACGGGATCTGAGTTGTTTTTTCAAAATAATCCTATATAATGTTGTGTACATTGGATGATTTGGCTGTTTTTCTGCTCTATGTTTTATATACAGTGAACCCTCGCTGTATCGCAGTTCACTCTTCGCGGCCTCGCTGTTTCGCGGATTTTTTTTTCCAATTTTTTTTTTTTTTTTTCAATTTTTTTTATAGTGTAACTTTTTTTTTACAGTGTAACATTCTGTCCTGCGCCCTGATTAGCTAAGAGACTAGACCAGGACTAAACCAGGTCTAAAGCAGGTCTAAACCAGGACTAAACCAGGTCTAAACCAGGACTAAACCAGGTCTAGACCAGGGATGGTAGGGACAGAGTCTCAGATTTCCTTCACGAGAGCGCCTGGGTGACAGGGGGTGTGGCCTTTGTTTACTTGCACGAGCCATGGAAGAGAGTGCGAGCCGGACCATGGAAGAGCCAAGAATCAACATGGACGGGCCCGCTGCGGCGTCCGGGGGAGTCGCAGCGGGGGGAGGACACTCGCGCGCGCACAGAGGAGACAGTGGCTCTTCCCCGTGAGAGGACGAGAGGACGAACCCGACCCCGTCCTAGAGAGCTGTGGAGTATTGGCGACGCATTGATAGCGGTCTGATTTTGGAGCCGGGGTGAAATGCAACCAACTCTTGTGAGCGCAGGTTGGTCTTACCTGGTCTTGTGGTGCTCAGAGGCGTCTGTTAGCGGTTTGGCACTGTTAGCATTGGCTTGAGTCTTGCCCAAAATGATATCCAGGTCGCTTTCCACTCGACTTTCGCACATGGCATGGATATGTGGTACCAAAACAAACACACGTGTCCGCGCGCACGTGTCCGCGCGCACGTGTCCCCGCCCCCACTATTAATATATTTTAATGAAAATCTACAAAAGTTTGAGTGTTTAAACAAGAGAAAAATGTGAGGAAAATGTTAATACCAGTCTCAGAAAGGTGTATAATGTGTCTGGTGAAGCGTTTTCAGCCTTAAAACATGTAGAATAATTGTAAAATATAAAGCTGTCCTACTTCACGGATTTCACTTATTGCGGGTTATTTCTGGAACCTAACCCCCGCGATAAACGAGGGTTCACTGTATTCGATTAAAAAAGAATGTGACTTTGAGAGTGACTGGAGGGTATTTAGTTGCCCCTGGCACTACTCGGGGGAACCAATTTGTTCACTAACCAAACGAAGAATAAAGTCAAACACGTGTCTGTAGGGCTGTGCAAAATACTCGTCATGACAACGCATCGCCATGCTAACGTTCACAATATACTGCATTATTCTTGATGCCAAAAATCGATTTTTATTAATGAATAATTTAATATTTAATAATGTAATATTTAATATAAATGAAGTAATTAATTTGGGTTTTTTTTTTATAAATCCTCTGCACTTTTTTTTCTTTGTGAAAGGGTATTGTTTGTTATGATGGGAGCTGCCTCCAAAATGACAAATGTTTGAACATCATTTTTTGTGGGTCACCTGGGGGTCACCTGTGGGTCACCTGTGGGTCACCTGTGGGTCACCTGTGGGTCACAGTTCGTTCTTGTGTTTCTCCAGATCTGACCTGTGACCCTGATGATGGACACGGTGCCACAGTGGATCGTCCTGATCCTGATCCTGATCCCTGAGATGTTTGGTGTGACCGGAGAAGGACTCTCCCAGGTGACCCCCACCCACCTGAACCTGGTGCCCTCAACACAGGTGAGGGCATCTGACTCACACGGGGGAGGGCATCTGACTCACACGGGGGAGGGCATCTGACACACACAGGGGAGGGCATCTGACACACACGGGGGAGGGCATCTGACACACACGGGGGAGGGCATCTGACACACACGGGGGAGGGCATCTGACACACACGGGGGAGGGCATCTGACACACACGGGGGAGGGCATCTGACACACACGGGGGAGGGCATCTGACACACACACAGGGGAGGGCATCTGACACACACAGGGGAGGGCATCTGACACACACACAGGGGAGGGCATCTGACACACACACAGGGGAGGGCATCTGACACACACACAGGGGAGGGCATCTGACACACACACAGGGGAGGGCATCTGACACACACAGGGGAGGGCATCTGACGCTCTTGTTTGTGCAGGCGTGCTTTAATATGACTTCGGATCTCACGAAGGTTTTTGACGATAATAAAGATAAACTCCTGTGGAAAGGAAGAAACTCGAGCTCCGATCTCCCAGAATGCTCCTCTGTCCGTGTCAGGCTGGACCGGTGTCAGGCCTGCAGAGGGGAGCAGTCTCTGCCCATTTTACTATGTCCTCTCACTGATCCAAACACAGACCCGATATGTGAGGGAAACGGGGTCACTCTGGAGTGCAAGAAGATACCCTGTCCAGGTCAGTGTCAGCCTCAGCTTCAGCCTCAGCTTCAGCCTCAGCTTCAGCCTCAGCTTCAGCCTCGGCTTCGGCCTCGGCTTCAGCCTCAGCTTCAGCCTCAGCTTCAGCCTCAGCTTCGGCCTCAGCTTCGGCCTCGGCTTCAGCTTCAGCCTCAGCCTCAGCTTCGGCCTCGGCCTCTGCTTCAGCCTCGGCCTCTGCTTCAGCCTCAGCCTCGGCTTCAGCCTCAGCTTCAGCCTCAGCTTCAGCCTCAGCTTCAGCCTCGGCTTCAGCCTCAGCTTCGGCCTCGGCTTCAGCCTCAGCTTCGGCCTCAGCTTCGGCCTCGGCTTCAGCCTCAGCTTCGGCCTCGGCCTCTGCTTCAGCCTCGGCCTCTGCTTCAGCCTCAGCCTCGGCTTCAGCCTCAGCTTCAGCCTCAGCTTCGGCCTCGGCCTCAGCCTCGGCCTCTGCTTCAGCCTCCGCCTCTGCTTCAGCCTCCGCCTCGGCTTCAGCCTCAGCTTCAGCCTCAGCTTCGGCCTCGGCCTCTGCTTCAGCCTCGGCCTCTGCTTCAGCCTCGGCCTCTGCTTCAGCCTCGGCCTCTGCTTCAGCCTCGGCCTCTGCTTCAGCCTCGGCCTCTGCTTCAGCCTCGGCCTCGGCCTCTGCTTCAGCCTCGGCCTCTGCTTCAGCCTCGGCCTCTGCTTCAGCCTCGGCCTCTGCTTCGGCCTCGGCTTCAGCCTCAGCTTCGGCCTCAGCTTCAGCCTCAGCTTCGGCCTCGGCCTCTGCTTCAGCCTCGGCCTCGGCTTCAGCCTCTGCTTCAGCTTCAGCCTCAGCTTCAGCCTCAGCTTCAGCTTCAGCCTCAGCCTCGGCTTCAGCCTCAGCTTCAGCCTCAGCTTCGGCCTCGGCTTCAGCCTCAGCCTCAGCTTCAGCCTCAGCCTCAGCTTCAGCCTCAGCTTCAGCCTCAGCCTCGGCTTCAGCCTCAGCCTCGGCTTCAGCCTCAGCCTCGGCTTCAGCCTCAGCCTCAGCTTCAGCCTCAGCTTCAGCCTCAGCTTCAGCCTCAGCTTCAGCCTCAGCTTCAGCCTCAGCCTCAGCCTCAGCTTCAGCCTCAGCCTCAGCTTCTCTCTGGTGTCTCTCACATGTCTTTGTTTGTTTAACCTCTGTCTCTAGCTTCAGTTCCTCCTCCAACCCCTGGTCCCCATCCTGGTCCTGGTTTGGGACTCACAGTGGGAGTCCCGGTCCTGGTCCTGGTCCTGGTCCTGGTCCTGATCCTGGTCCTGGTCCTGGCTGTAGTTCTAAAGAAGATGATGTCACGTCCTCCTGGTCCTGATCCTGCTCCTTTTAGAGCTTGAGGTGAGCACAGATCTGTAGGTTTGTGGCTTGGTTCTGAACTTCCAGCTGAGCAGACAGTCCGGCTCTGGTCCTGGTCCTGGTCCCCATCTGGGTCCTGGTCCTGGTCCTGGTCCCGGTCCCGGTCTGGGCTGTGGATGTGTTGCTTCAGGTTCCGTCGGCCCAAATACCAAGAACGGTTCTATTTACAGCAACATCACGAGTCCAGACCGACCGCACCTTATTAAAGCTCTGTACGGAACATTGTGAAGTTTTGCTCCCGCTGGTTTAAAGCTCGCACATTTTACTCCCTGTTTCCTTGTCCAGTTTTGTAAAAAATCCTCATTTGTTTCATGTTTCATGTTGATTCAAAAATACTAAACATCAAATCTTTTGTTTTTCCCCAGGTGTGTTCAGGTTCAGGTGAGCCCAACGGTGACTGCCAACTGGACCGAGCGAACACCGCACACACCAGCCAATCAGACGCTCTGCTCGAACACACCAGCCAATCAGACGCTCTGCTCGAACACACCAGCCAATCAGACGCTCTGCTCGAACGCACCAGCCAATCAGACGCTCCCCTCGAACACACCAGCCAATCAGACGCTCTGCTCGAACACACCAGCCAATCAGACGCTCTGCTCGAACGCACCAGCCAATCAGACGCTCTGCTCGAACGCACCAGCCAATCAGACGCTCTGCTCGAACGCACCAGCCAATCAGACGCTCCCCTCGAACACACCAGCCAATCAGACACTCCGCAGGAGCAGCTCATTGGGGGGGTTCAAACCCAGGTCCCCCCGGGTGAAAGCCACGTGACCAGTTGATTAGCCAGATGAACCAGCCAGTTAATCCACTCTGAGTTGTTCTTCCTGCCCCCCAAACACTAAAGTTCAGTGTTAAGTTTGCCCGTGTGCCTCAGACTCTCTGTGCCTCAGACTCTCTGTGCCTCAGACTCTCTGTGCCTCAGACTCTCTGTGCCTCAGACTCTCTGTGCCTCAGACTCTCTGTGCCTCAGACTCTCTGTGCCTCAGACTCTCTGTGCCTCAGACTCTCTGTGCCTCAGACTCTCTGTGCCTCAGACTCTCTGTGCCTCAGACTCTCTGTGCCTCACATTTCTTGGTGCCCTGCCCCCACACGCTGCTCCTCAGCCTTCACGGAGGGGGATATTCCGAGGCAGCTGAGCAGGTTTAGTGACTACTTTACTTTATGCATTACCGCAGTTGCTTTAGCTATTTTGCTTTTAGTGTCATTTATATGAGATCTCCAGTTTAGTCCTTCATCAATCATGACTCCTAAAAATGTTGTTTCACTTCCTCTTTTAATCTGTATCCATCTATTTCTAATGATACGTCGTCTTTTTTATTTTTATCATTAAATAAAATGAAATTAGTTTTTTTAACATTAAGAATCAATCCATTTAAATCAAACCAATATTTTACTTTTTTTCGCTCTTCGTTTACTCTAATTATGACCTCTTTCATATCTTTTCCATGGTAAAATAATGTATCAGCAAATAAAATTTTCCCAAGTTTCAGATACATTAACAAAATCATTCATATATAAATTAAATAATTTGGGCCCAAGAATCGAGCCTTGGGGAACACCACATTTGATATTATATCTTTCTGATTCTGTGTCATTAATTTGTACATATTGTTTTCTGTTTTCTAAATAACTCGCTATCCATTGATGAGCCGCCCCTCGAATGCCAGACTTGTTCACTTTCTTAAGTAATATTGAATGATTTAGTACTGCTCACATTGTCAATGATTATCAATGATTATCAATGATTGTATTTTCATCAAACTTTTTAGAGGGATTACCTGCGAGGCTGGACCCCACATTAGCAAAGTATTCACAAAACTCATTAGAAATGAGTTTTTCATGATATATGTCAGCATTATTCTTTACAAAGTCGTGTGGATAAGGATGCTTCCCTGTCTTGTTTATCACTCTATTTATTATTCCCCAAGTTGACTTCATGTTATTTTTGTTTTTATTGAGTTGTTTTCTTTTCCTGATGATCCATACCAATTTGTTTTTATATTTTTTATACTTGTCTTCTGCCTCTCCTGTTTGTGTTTTCAAAAAATATGTATACAGATATTTTTTCTTTCTACATGCATTTTTGATTCCTTTGGTCATCCATGGTTTATCTTCCCTTTTCTGTCGGGAGGTCACTAATGGGCAATTTTTATGATATAATCTTATCACTGTATCTATAAAGTATCTTCAAAGTTTTGATTATTAAATTGTTCCTCATTATAATATTCACAATCCATTCTAATTATATGTTCATTTATTTTTGTATCCAATTCCTGTATGTGATTCATATTTGTTTGTTCTAAACTAACAATATTGTACATAACCAGTCATATATTTTGACACACTTCACAATTAGACGTTTCATTTTGCTTGTTTAAATTTGGCAAGATCATCCATATTCCTGACTTGAATGGCATTTGTTCCTTCTTTTACCCTTATCCAAACCCATGTGGCTATTATATGGTGTTATATTATATAATACAACGTCAGCAGTTGATCAGGACACTTCAAACCCTCAGTCTGCCTCCGTTTTTCCTTCACTGGATTCACAACTTCCTCAGTAACAGACCACAGGCCGTCAAAATTGGTTCAGTCACTTCACCCAAGGAAGAAATGTACCAGTCAATTAATCGAACAGCATGTCACCGATGTCCATAAACGCTCACAACAAAGACTCCACGTCCTCCGCAAACTCTGTGCTCTGTCCACCACCCCACAACTTCTCTTACTGTTATACAGCAGCATCATACACCCATCCTCCTCTACTGCTCCCCCTGTTACTTCAACATGCTCTCCATCACCAACAGAAACAAACTCACCAAAGTCACCTGCACGGCCCATCACAGACCTCACATTTCAACAAATCCATCACACGTACGGCCCGGACAATTATCAGAGACTCAGACCATCCACGACATCACCACTTGTGCCTGTTGTCCTCTGGCCGCAGGTGCAGGACTCTGAGGTGGAAACGCTTCAGTAAAAGCTTCAGTAAAAGCTTTGTGTCCTCTGCCACTGCTGCACTTATAGTATAATAGTAATAGTTTTAATAACAATAGTTTTAATAACACAGTGGACAATCATGGACAATCTTTTATGTGTGTTTTTTATGCTTTTTATTAACTGTTCTCCTACACCTTTAAAAGCCCAACAGGGACGGAGGCTGCAAATGCCTCTAAGTCTTATGTGCACAGACACCGGTGACCTGTTGGTGGCATGTTTAATGTGCTGTCCCTGTCAAATAAAGAAATAAAAAAAACTATAGTTTTAATAAATTCATTCATAAAAAAGTCCTGCTCTTTGTAGTTATTTGAAACTTTTTTTTTGTATTTCTGAACTAAAGCGACTGTTTCAGACGCTTCTTTTTTAGTTCAAACTTTCACTCTTCAGGTTTAGTGGAATTTTTCTGTCCAGAAACACGAGGAGAGGCCCAAGAGCGACACCTAGAGGAGAAACGACTACACATACACAACACATGTATATACACACATGTATATACACACAACACATGTATATACACACAACACATGTATATACACACACACATGTATATACACACATGTATATACACACATGTATATACACACAACACATGTATATACACACATGTATATACACACAACACATGTATATACACACACACACATGTATATACACACATGTATATACACACAACACATGTATACACACACAACACATGTATATACACAACACACACATGTATATACACACATGTATATACACACAACACATGTATATACACACAACACATGTATATACACACAACACATGTATATACACAACACACACATGTATATACACACACACATGTATATACACACAACAACACACATGTATATACACACAACACATGTATATACACACAACACATGTATATACACACAACAACACACATGTATATACACACAACACATGTATATACACACACATGTATATACACACACACATGTATATACACAACACACACATGTATATACACACACACATGTATATACACACACACATGTATATACACAACACACACATGTATATACACAACACACACATGTATATACACACACACATGTATATACACACACACATGTATATACACACACACATGTATATACACACAACACATGTATATACACACAACACATGTATATACACAACACACACATGTATATACACACAACACATGTATATACACAACACACACATGTATATACACAACACACATGTATATACACACACACATGTATATACACACAACACATGTATATACACACAACACATGTATATACACAACACACACATGTATATACACAACACACATGTATATACACAACACACATGTATATACACAACACACACATGTATATACACACACACATGTATATACACACAACACATGTATACACACACAACACATGTATATACACACATGTATATACACACAACACATGTATATACACAACACACATGTATATACACACACACATGTATATACACACACATGTATATACACACAACACATGTATATACACACAACACATGTATATACACAACACACACATGTATATACACAACACACATGTATATACACACACATGTATATACACACAACACATGTATATACACACACACATGTATATACACACACACAACACATGTATATACACACACACATGTATATACACACGTACACAACACGTATATACACAACACACACATGTATATACACACGTACACAACACATGTATATACACACGTACACAACACATGTATATACACACGTACACAACACATGTATATACACACACACATGTATATACACACAACACATGTATATACACACAACACATGTATATACACACAACACATGTATATACACACAACACATGTATATACACAACACACACATGTATATACACACAACACATGTATATACACAACACACACATGTATATACACAACACACATGTATATACACACACATGTATATACACACAACACATGTATATACACACAACACATGTATATACACAACACACACATGTATATACACAACACACATGTATATACACAACACACACATGTATATACACAACACACACATGTATATACACACACACATGTATATACACACACACATGTATATACACACAACACATGTATATACACACAACACATGTATATACACACAACACATGTATATACACAACACACACATGTATATACACACAACACATGTATATACACACACACACATGTATATACACACACACAACACATGTATATACACACACACAACACATGTATATACACACACACATGTATATACACACACATGTATATACACACACACATGTATATACACACACACATGTATATACACACACACAACACATGTATATACACACACACATGTATATACACACGTACACAACACGTATATACACAACACACACATGTATATACACACGTACACAACACATGTATATACACACGTACACAACACATGTATATACACACGTACACAACACATGTATATACACACACACATGTATATACACACACACATGTATATACACATGTATATAAAACAAGGAAGGAAACTAAAGGGCTCAAATGTTTACATAAACGAGCATTTAACCAAAAAAAATTCAGAAATCGCAAGAAGAGCCCGATTACAAAGGAAACAAGGAAAGATCCAATCAACATGGTCTTCACACTGCAGAGTGTTCATCAAACTTCTAGGAACACCAGAGGAAGCTAAAGTCATATGGATCAAGGAGCAACATGAACTGGATCAATACAACTGACTTCTACTCATCAGGGAACATTCAAACACACCTCTGGGATTATAGACTGTCTTATACTACTACAAAAATAAAAAAATGCCAACTCTAAAACAACAAAGGACTAGTGACACTTCATTCAACATTAATGCTAATTTGGAAATGTATGATATAAACACTCTTACATGATGAAGACATTTGCATGAATGATCTAACACATGACACTGACCCAGATCTGAACTTTTACAATCACCTAAACAATGACTGTAAATATTATCTAGAACATCAGTTATCAGCTTTAATAAGAGATATTCTCAATAATTCATTTAAATGGAAGAAGCCTAAATGCAAACCTTGAAAATATCAAAGATCTCTTACACCAAGTCAACGTGACATTTGATGTCATTGCAATAACTGAAACTTGGTTAAATGAGGATAAACTGGACAATTATCACATTGAGGATATGAGATGTACAGACAAGACAGAACGTATAAGAATGGAGGTGGTGTGGCGTTGTATGTAAATGATAAACTGCAGGGACGTGTTGTTGAAAATATGACTTTTGCTTTGGATAACGTTATGGAGTGTCTGTCTTTTGAAATTCAATTAGAGCACAATAAAAAACATCCTAGTAAGTTGTATCTACAGAGCCCCAGGGTCAAATGTAGAGCAAATAAGAGACTACAGATAAAATATTTACTAACTTGGACACGAAGGAGGTTTTTATTTGTGGGGATTTTAATTTAAATTTACTGAAAATTAAATCTCACTTACCAACACAAGATTTTGTAAATACACTATACAGCAACTCCTTTTATCCAAAAATAACTAGACCTACTAGGATAACCACAAATAGTCATTAATAGACAACAAATTTACAAATGTGTTAGAAGAAATGGTTAGCGGCATTATTATTAACGACATATCAGACCATTTACCGGGGTTTATATTATTTAGCAAAAATGTTAAAAAATGAAAAGGTGAATTAAATAATAATTTAAGACAGGTAAGAATAGTGAATGATAAAAATATACAGGCATTTAGGATAAGCCTGCAAAATCAAAACTGGGAAAAAATATTTAATCAATCAGATGTAAATGCTGCATATGGTAACGTCCTGGAAACTTTTCTGACATTGTATGATTATTACTGCCCTGTGTCGGTACTGACAAATAAGCAGAAGAAAAAGTCCAAGCCCTGGATGACAAAAGGGCTACTTGAAGCTTGTAAGAAGAAAAATTTGCTGTATAAAACATATATGTGTAAAAGAACTAATGAATCAGAAGGTAATTATAAAACATACAAAAATAAACTTACAAATATTATCAGGAGCTGTAAAAAACAATACTATAATGCATTATTGGAGGAAAACAGGAATAACACTAAGGGGCTATGGAATGTTCTGAATTCTGTTCTTAAAAAGGGATCCAAAAACAACTGTTTACCTAAATATTTCAAAAATGATGGCAAAGAAATAAAAAAATATTAATGAAATAGTAAATGAATTGAACAAGTTTTTTATAAACAGGGTCAGAATTGGCAGCATGTTTTAATACTAATCCTGTCGAACCACAAAAAACAGTTGATTTTGGAAACCCTAAGTCCTTGTTTCTTAGAGAAACCAATGAAAAAGAAATTGTTGATATTGTTAAAAGTTTTAAAACAAAAAAAATCATTAGATTGTGATGGTCTGAACATGTCCATTATTTAAAAAGTTATTAATGAAATTTCACTTCCTCTGTCCTACATATTTAACTTATCACTTTCCTCTGGACAGTTTCCAAGACAGATGAAAATTGCTAAAGTTATCCCAATTTACAAAACTGGAGACAAGCAGATCTTTTCTAACTATAGGCCCATTTCAATTCTACCACAATTTTCCAAAATTTTAGAAAAACTTTTGTCAAACAAATGGATTCTTTTTTAGATAAATGTAAAATCTTAAGCGAAAACCAGTATGGTTTTAGAAAGAACAGATCAACTGAACATGCTCTTATAGATCTCACTGAAAATATAACAGACACTGAGAGGAAAAAATACACAATAGGGATTTTTATTGATTTAAAAAAAGCCTTTGACACATCGACCACAATATGTTAATTGAAAAAATGTGTAAATACGGTTTCAGGGGTCCTGCATTAAAATGGTTAACTTCTTATTTATCTGATCGGTGCCAGTATGTTCAGCTTGGGAATCATAAATCAATACACAAAACAATATTAAGCGGAGTTCCTCAGGGTTCCGTATTGGGTCCAAAATTATTTTTGCTTTACATAAATGATTTGTGTTTAATATCTGATCAATTAAAATTTGTATTATTTGCTGATGACACAACAATAACCTGCTCAGGAGACAATTTACAACAACTCGCGTCTCAAGCTCCAGCTGAAATGAGTAAAATAAAAACATGGTTTGATATAAATAGAGTTTCATTAAATGTCACAAAAACTACATTTATTGTATTTGGAAATAGAGAAGTAAAATCAAAGATACAAGTGTTGATTGATAATGTGGAAATAGGAAGAGTTGATGAATTCAAATTTCTTGGAGTGACACTTGATCATAAATTAAATTGGAAATCTCACATCTCAAACATCAAATTAAAGGTGGCCAGAAATGTTTCAGTGATCGGAAAAGCAAGATTATTTTTGGACCCTCAATCCCTCCATATGTTATACAGCACGATGACTGTTTCGACTTGAGCTACAAGTGTGGGGAAACACATATAGAACCAATACAGATTCATTATTCAAAATACAAAAAAGGCCGTGAGAATTCTACATGGGGTAGAACATAGAGAACATACAAACATGTTGTTTTACAAATCCAAAATTTTAAAGTTTGAAGATCTGGTTAAATTTAAAACCTTACAAATTATGTATCAAGCCTGGTATAAACAACTACCAGGAAATATTCAAATATTATTTAGCAACAGAGAAGGAAATTATAACTTAAGAAATGAATTAAATTTTAAGAAATTATTTTTCCGTACAACATGCAAAAAAATGTGCATCACAAGATGAGGAGTGGATTTGTGGAATAATTTAAATGATGAAGTTAAGAGTTGCCCAAATAAATACAGTTTTAAACATCTGATCAAAAACATTATACTTGATAATTATTTAGACATGGGATGAGTTTAGGGGATATATGTGTATGTGCGTATGTATGTATATATGTGTGTGTATGTATGTGTATATGTATGTATGTATATATGTGTATGTGCGTATGTGTGTATATATGTGTATGTATGTATGTGTATATGTATGTATGTATATGTATGTACGTATATACAGTATGTGTGTGTGTATATATATATATATATATATATATATATATATATATATATATATATATACACATATATATATATAATATGTATAGTGTTTTCTGTTCAATTTATTGGTAAAAGCAAAGTAGTATTGTATAGATATATACTGTATATGTATATAGTATGTAGAGTTGTACAGGACAATGATGAGAAATGTATATTGTATTGTATATTATATTGTATTGTATTATATTATACTATATATATTATAATAGCTGTCAATATGGAATGTGTGAGAATATGGAGCAGGAGTAAATAAGTTTATTCTTCCACCTGCTCCATTTTGAGCAAAAGGAACTGCAGAGACATGTGACATAAGTTTGTATTTGTTTGTATTTTGAATTTGTATTTGTGAAATTTTGCTTGAATGGAACCTGCAAGTTTCTCAAATAAACATAAACATAAACACAAAACACACACAACACACATGTATATACACACAAAACACATGTATATACACACACAACACATGTATATACACACACACATGTATATACACACACACATGTATATACACACAAAACACATGTATATACACACACAACACATGTATATACACACACAACACATGTATATACACACAAAACACATGTATATACACACACAACACATGTATATACACACAAAACACATGTATATACACACAAAACACATGTATATACACACACAACACATGTATATACACACAACAACACACACAAACAAGGCACAACAACCAGAACAAGAGCGACACCTAGAGGAGAAACACGAAATCTACACACACACACACAGTTGAAGTGTTGTGATAAAGTGTCATTTGACAAAATCAAAGTTTGTCACTTCTGCCACATGTGTAATAACAGAATAAATAAATGTAATAACAGAATAAATAAATGTGTAATAAGAGAATAAATAAATGTGTAATAAGACAATAAATAAATGTAATAACAGAATAAATACATGTGTAATAACAGAATAAATAAATGTAATAACAGAATAAATACATGTGTAATAACAGAATAAATAAATGTGTAATAAGAGAATAAATAAATGTGTAATAAGAGAATAAATACATGTGTAATAAGAGAATAAATACATGTGTAATAACAGAATAAATACATGTAATAACAGAATAAATACATGTGTAATAACAGAATAAATACATGTAATAACAGAATAAATAAATGTGTAATAAGAGAATAAATAAATGTGTAATAAGACAATAAATAAATGTAATAACAGAATAAATACATGTGTAATAACAGAATAAATAAATGTAATAACAGAATAAATACATGTGTAATAACAGAATAAATAAATGTGTAATAAGAGAATAAATAAATGTGTAATAAGAGAATAAATAAATGTGTAATAAGAGAATAAATACATGTGTAATAACAGAATAAATACATGTAATAAGAGAATAAATACATGTGTAATAACAGAATAAATACATGTAATAACAGAATAAATACATGTAATAACAGAATAAATACATGTGTAATAACAGAATAAATACATGTAATAACAGAATAAATACATATGTAATAACAGAATAAATACATCTAATAACAGAATAAATACATGTGTAATAACAGAATAAATAAATGTGTAATAAGAGAATAAATAAATGTGTAATAACAGAATAAATAAATGTAATAACAGAATAAATACATGTGTAATAACAGAATAAATAAATGTGTAATAACAGAATAAATAAATGTAATAACAGAATAAATACATGTGTAATAACAGAATAAATGCATGTGTAATAAGAGAATAAATAAATGTGTAATAAGAGAATAAATAAATGTGTAATAAGAGAATAAATAAATGTGTAATAACAGAATAAATACATGTGTGATAACAGAATAAATACATGTGTGATAACAGAATAAATACATGTAATAACAGAATAAATACATGTGTAATAACAGAATAAATACATGTAATAACAGAATAAATACCGGCTGGTTAGCTCAACTGGTAAGTCATGGACTTTCCCCCTGGGGGTTGTAGGTTCAAACCCCCCCCGGGCAATGAGCTAACCAGTGTGGGTCCTTGGGCAAGACCCTTTACGGTACTGCCCCCCGGGCGCCGAAAAAGATGGCTGCTCACTGCTCCTGAAAAGGATGGGTCAAATGCAGAAGTCAAATTTCTCCCGTGTGTCACTGTGTGTGAGACCAATAAAGGCTTAAGCCTAAAATCTTTAAAATACATGTAATAACAGAATAAATACATGTGTAATAACAGAATAAATACATGTGTAATAACAGAATAAATACATGTAATAACAGAATAAATACATATGTAATAACAGAATAAATACATCTAATAACAGAATAAATACATGTGTAATAACAGAATAAATAAATGTGTAATAACAGAATAAATAAATGTAATAACAGAATAAATACGTATGTACACACGTCTGAAGTGCGCAGTGACGCGCACAGGCCGCGCACTGTTACACACGTGAGGTGTCTGTGCACGCCCGCACAGGTGAAGTCTCCGCGCGCGTCACGGGCGCTGTTCTTTCCCGCGGTCCGTGAACGCGGCCGTGACTCATCCTGACGCCGCGCGCCCCTGAACGCACCTCGGAGCGCGCCGCGGCTCGTCCCTCCGCTCCCCCCGACACCGGCACCCCAGAACCGCTCCAGAACCGCCCCAGAACCGCGCCACCGTCAGACCGCGCGTAAACCTGCGCGACACGAGCCGTGCGCCGCGTCCTGCCGCTTCTTGCCGCTTCTGCCGCTGCTTGCCGCTGCTTGCCGCTCCCTCCTCACAGCTGCCGCCTCTGACGCGTCGCCTGTGAGACGCGCCCGGCCTCGCGTTATTCCGCCGCATCCGGAGCATCGGCCGTTTGGATTCGGACCGGTTCTGGTTTCACCGGATTCAACGCATCGGAGAGAATCACACCGCCCAGAGAAGGTGAGGCGACCGCGGCCGCGCAGACCCGCGCAGACCCGCGCAGACCCGCGCATCACGCGTTCACCGGTGACTCACGGATGCAGCGCGTTTGACGCCGTTTACAGACAAACACCGAACCGGAGAAACACCGAACCGGAGAAACACACAGGCTTTTACCGCATCTGCCGCGCGCGCACGGACACTCGGTGACTCCCGGTGAAGCGGCGGCCTCAGGTCAATGCACGGCCTTGGTTTAGTCCTGGTTTAGACCTGGTTTGGTCCTGGTTTAGTCCTGGTTTAGTCCTGGTTTGGTCCTGGTTTAGACCTGGTTTAGTCCTGGTTTAGTCCTGGTTTGGTCCTGGTTTAGTCCTGGTTTAGTCCTGGTTTGGTCCTGGTTTAGACCTGGTTTAGTCCTGGTTTAGTCCTGGTTTGGTCCTGGTTTAGACCTGGTTTAGTCCTGGTTTAGTCCTGGTTTGGTCCTGGTTTAGACCTGGTTTAGTCCTGGTTTAGTCCTGGTTTGGTCCTGGTTTAGACCTGCTTTAGTCCTGGTTTAGACCTGCTTTAGTCCTGGTTTAGACCTGGTTTAGTCCTGGTTTAGTCCTGGTTTAGTCCTGGTTTAGACCTGCTTTAGTCCTGGTTTAGACCTGGTTTAGTCCTGGTTTGGTCCTGGTTTAGTCCTGGTTTAGGCCTGGTTTAGACCTGGTTTAGTCCTGGTTTGGTCCTGGTTTAGTCCTGGTTTAGTCCTGGTTTGGTCCTGGTTTAGACCTGGTTCAGTCCTGGTTCGGTCCTGGTTCGGTCCTGGTTTAGTCCTGGTTTAGTCCTGGTTTAGTCCTGGTTTAGTCCTGGTTTAGTCCTGGTTTGGTCCTGGTTTAGTCCTGGTTTAGACCTGGTTTAGTCCTGGTTTAGTCCTGGTTTGGTCCTGGTTTAGTCCTGGTTTAGACCTGGTTTAGTCCTGGTTTAGTCCTGGTTTGGTCCTGGTTTAGTCCTGGTTTAGACCTGGTTTAGTCCTGGTTTAGTCCTGGTTTAGTCCTGGTTTAGACCTGGTTTAGTCCTGGTTTAGTCCTGGTTTGGTCCTGGTTTAGTCCTGGTTTAGTCCTGGTTTAGTCCTGGTTTAGTCCTGGTTTAGTCCTGGTTTAGTCCTGGTTTGGTGCTGTGGTAATCACGGCTCCTCATGGCTCTGGTGTAAAATGGCGTAAATAATTTCTGTGATTTTGGATGAAAATGTGAATCTTGTGTCGCAGGTGTCCAGTGTTAGTCCTGGTTCAGTCCTGGTTTAGTGCTGGTTTAGTCCTGGTTTAGTCCTGGTTTGGTCCTGGTTAAATCCTGGTTTAGTCCTGGTTCAGTCCTGGTTTAGACCTGGTTTAGTCCTGTTTTGGTCCTGGTTCAGTCCTGGTTTAGACCTGGTTTAAACTTAGACTACAGTTGACAAATTGAATTTCTCCTTTTGTCCCCTCCTTGAACCTGGTGGAGGGTTTGAGTCCCGAATGATCCCGGGGGCTTCATGCCCCTTTAGGATCACCCCAACAGGTCCTGGGGTCAGACTCAGAGGGGTCAGAAGATCTTTATGATGAGTTTTAAGATTAAGATTAAGTCTTTATTTGGTCTCACACACAATGACACACGGGAGAAATTTGACTTCTGCATTTGACCCATCCTTTTTCAGGAGCAGTGAGCAGCCATCATTCGGCGCCTGGGGAAAGTCAGTGACTTACCAGTTGAGCTAACCAGCCGGTTTACAACAAGGCCAGTTACTCTGGCGTTGCCCGCAGGGAACGGCGGCGGGCTGGTGTGGGCCTCCTCATTGCCCCACAGCTCAGTCACCGAGTGTCCCCGGTGACTGAGCCTTCGGCTCGGGGACAGGTCTCTCACTGTTGTGTCGGCCTACGGGCCGAACAGCAGTGCAGAGTACCCGGCCTTCTTGGAGTGCCTGGGAGGGGTACTGGACAGTGCACTGACCGGGGACTCCCATGCCCACTCCCAATCAACGCCCACGTGGGCAACGACAGTGACACCTGGAGAGGGGTGATTGGGAGGAACGGCCTCCCTGATCTGAACCCGAGCGGTGTTCTGTTATTGGACTTCTGTGCTAGTCACAGTTTGTCCATAACGAACACCATGTTCAAGCACAAGGGTGTCTATCAGTGCACGTGGTACCAGGACACCCTAGGACGGAGGTCGATGATCGACTTTGTTGTCGTGTCATCTGACCTCCGGCCGCGTGTCTTGGACACTCGGGTGAAGAGAGGGGCAGAGCTGTCAACCGATCACCACCTGGTTGTGAGTTGGGTCCGCTGGCGGGGGAGGAAGCCGGAAAGACCTGGCAGGCCCAAGCGCATAGTGAAGGTCTGTTAGGAACGTCTGGCAGAGCCTTCTGTCAGCGGGACCTTCAACTTGCACCTCCGGGAGAGCTTCTCCCGGGTTCCGGGGGAGGCTGGGGACATAGAGTACGAATGGGCTCTGTTCTCAGCCTCTATTGTCGATGCGGCCGCCCGTAGCTGTGGTCGTAAGGTCTGTGGTGCCTGTCGCGGCGGCAATCCCCGAACCCGGTGGTGGACACCGGAAGTAAGGGATGCCGTCATGCTGAAGAAGGAGTCTTATCGGGCCTTGTTGGCTCATGGGACTCCTGAGGCAGCTGATGGGTACCGGCGGGCCAAGCGTGCTGCAGCCCGGGCGGTTGCAGAGGCAAAAACTCGGGTTTGGGAGGAGTTCGGAGAGGCCATGCAGGAGGACTATCGGACGGCCTCAAAGAAATTCTGCCAAACCGTTTGGCGTCTCAGGAGGGGGAAGCAGTGCTTCACCAACACTGTTTACAGTGCGGGTGGGGAGCTGTTGACCTCGACTAGGGATGTTATCGTAAGGTGGAAGGAATACATTGAGGATCTCCTCAATCCCGCCATCACGTCTTCTGAGGAGGAAGCAGAGACTTGGAGGCGGACTCACTCATCACCCTGGCTGAAGTCACTGAGGTGGTTAAAGCTCCTCGGTGGCAAAGCCCCGGGGGTGGATGAGATCCGTCCTGAGTATCTCAGGTCTCTGGATGTTGTGAGTCTTGGCTGACACGTCTCTGCAACATGGCGTGGCGGTCGGGGACAGTACCTCTGGACTGGCAGACCGGGGTGGTGGTCCCTCTGTTTAAGAAGGGGGACCGGAGGGTGTGTTCCAACTATCGGGGAATCACACTCCTCAGCCTTCCCGGTAAGATCTATTCCAGGGTGCTGGAGAGGAGAATTCGACCGATAGTCGAACCTCGGATTCAGAAGGAGCAGTGTGGTTTTCGTCCCGGCCGGACGGAACACTGGACCAGCTCTATACTCTCCATCGGGTGCTCGAGGGTGCATGGGAGTTTGCCCAACCAGTCCACATGTGCTTTGTGGACCTGGAGAAGATTGACCGTGTCCCTCGTGGGGTCCTGTGGAGAGTGCTCTGGGAGTACGGGGTCCGGGGCCCTTTGTTAAGGGCTGTTCGGTCCCTGTATGACCGGAGCAGGAGCTGTGTTCGCATTGCCGGTAGTAAGTCGGACCTGTTTCTGGTGCATGTTGGACTCCAGGGCTGCCCTTTGTCACCGGTTCTGTTCATTATATTTATGTACAGAATTTCTAGGCGCAGTCAGGGGCCGGAGGGGATCCGGTTTGGGAACCACAGGATCTCATCTCTGCTGTTTGCAGATGATGTTGTCCTGATGGCTTCATCGAACCGGGACCTCCAGTATGCACTGGGGCGGTTTGCAGCCGAGTGTGAAGCGGCTGGGATGAGGATCAGCTCCTCCAAATCCGAGGCCATGGTTCTCGACCGGAAAAAGGTGGTGTCCTCTCCGGGTGGAGAGTCCTCCTCAGGTGGAGGAGTTCAAGTATCTCAGGGTCTTGTTCTCGAGTGAGGGGAGGATGGAGCGTGAGATTGACAGGCGGATCGGTGCGGCGTCGGCAGTGATGCGGTCGCTGTACCGGACCGTTGTGGTGAAGAGGGAGCTGAGCCGAAAGGCAAAGCTTTCAATTTACCGTCGATCTACATTCCTCCCCTCACCTATGGTCATGAGCTCTGGGTAATGACCGAAAGGACAAGATCGCGGATACAAGCGGCCGAAATGAGTTTCCTCCGCAGAGTGGCTGGACGCTCCCTTAGAGATAGGGTGAGGAGCTCAGTCACACGGGAGGAGCTCGGAGTAGAGCCGCCGCTCCTCCACGTGGAGAGGAGCAGCTGAGGTGGCTCGGGCGTCTGTTCCGGACGCCTCCTGGACTCCTCCCTCAGGAGGTGTTCCAGGCATGTCCCACTGGGAGGAGGCCCCGGGGAAGACCCAGGACACGCTGGAGGGACTATGTTTTCCGGCTGGCCTGGGAACACCTTGGGGTCCCCCCGGAGGAGCTGGAGGAACTGTCCGGGGTGAAGGAAGTCTGGGAGTCACTGCTTAGACTGTTGCCCCGGCGACCGGCCCCGGATAAGAGGAAGAACATGGAGGGATGAATTGTGGCGAAAATCTCATTTTCAAAACAAGAGGATCTTGGTGATCTAAATCTGCAGAAGTCTCAGCTCGTCTTTAAGCGTGTTTGAAATTAAATAAATGCACAGTGGATTTGTTTAATGCCATAATGTGAAACATTTTTGGTGATACAACAGATAAACACATCTCCATGGAGACCTGCGCCTCCAGAAAAGTCCCACACTTCCCCTTTAACTTGTTTGTATTTGTTTTTTGTAAGAGCGTTTCCTCACCTCCTCTTCTTTGTCCTCTGTGTCCCGTTCTCACGCCGCCGTGCCCGTCGGCGCCCTCAGATGGCGAAGGCAGACCAGCGCTTCGGGCAGAGGGACGGCTCGGACCAGAACTTCGACTACATGTTCAAACTCCTGATCATCGGCAACAGCAGCGTGGGCAAGACCTCGTTCCTCTTCAGATACGCAGACGACTCCTTCAGCAACTCCTTCGTCTCCACCGTCGGCATCGACTTCAAGGTCAAGACGGTCTACCGCAACGACAAGAGGATCAAGCTGCAGATCTGGGTACGGCGGCGCCACCAGGGGGCGGGGCTGTACGTCACAGCTCACCGGGGTCTGTGGTTCTTCTGTGTGAGGATCAGCCTTGTCCACAGGGAGGACACAGAGGACAGGACCGCACAGAGGACAGGACCGCACAGAGGACAGGACTGACCACACACAGGACAGGACCGCACAGAGGACAGGACTGACCACACAGAGGACAGGACCACACAGAGGACAGGACTGACCGCACAGAGGACAGGACCGCACAGAGGACAGGACTGACCACACAGAGGACAGGACCACACAGAGGACAGGACCACACAGAGGACAGGACTGACCACACAGAGGACAGGACCACACAGAGGACAGGACCACACAGAGGACAGGACTGACCACACACAGGACTGACCGCACAGAGGACAGGACTGACCGCACAGAGGACAGGATTGACCGCACAGAGAACAGGACCACACAGAGGACAGGACCACACAGAGGACATGACTGACCGCACAGAGGACAAGACTGACCGCACAGAGAACAGGACCACACAGAGGACAGGACTGACCGCACAGAGGACAGGACCGCACAGAGGACAGGACTGACCGCACAGAGGACAGGATTGACCGCACAGAGGACAGGACTGACCACACAGAGGACAGGATTGACCGCACAGAGGACAGGACCACACAGAGGACAGGACTGACCGCACAGAGGACAAGACTGACCGCACAGAGGACAGGATCGCACAGAGGACAGGACTGACCGCACAGAGGACAGGACTGACCACACAGAGGACAGGACCGCACATAGGACAGGACCGCACAGAGGACAGGACCACACAGAGGACAGGACCGCACAGAGGACAGGACCACACAGAGGACAGGACTGACCGCACAGAGGACAAGACTGACCGCACAGAGGACAGGACCGCACAGAGGACAGGACCACACAGAGGACAGGACCGCACAGAGGACAGGACCGCACAGAGGACAGGACCACACAGAGGACAGGACTGACCACACACAGGACAGGACCGCACAGAGGACAGGACCGCACAGAGGACAGGACCGCACAGAGGACAGGACCGCACAGAGGACAGGACCGCACAGAGGACATGACCGCACAGAGGACAGGACTGACCGCACAGAGGACAGGACCACACAGAGGACAGGACCACACAGAGGACAGGACTGACCACACACAGGACAGGACCGCACAGAGGACAGGACCGCACAGAGGACAGGACTGACCACACACAGGACAGGACCGCACAGAGGACAGGACTGACCGCATAGAGGACAGGACCACACAGAGGACAGGACTGACCACACAGAGGACAGGACCACACAGAGGACAGGACCGCACAGAGGACAGGACCGCACAGAGGACAGGACTGACCGCACAGAGGACAGGACCGCACAGAGGACAGGACCACACAGAGGACAGGACCGCACAGAGGACAGGACAACACAGAGGACAGGACCACACAGAGGACAGGACCACACAGAGGACAGGACCGCACACAGGACAGGACCGCACAGAGGACAGGACTGACCGCATAGAGGACAGGACCGCACAGAGGACAGGACCGCACAGAGGACAGGACCACACAGAGGACAGGACTGACCACACAGAGGACAGGACCACACAGAGGACAGGACCACACAGTGGACAGGACCACACACAGGACAGGACCACACAGAGGACAGGACTGACCGCACAGAGGACAGGACCACACAGAGGACAGGACCACACAGAGGACAGGACCGCACAGAGGACAGGACCACACAGAGGACAGGACTGACCACACAGAGGACAGGACCACACAGAGGACAGGACCGCACAGAGGACAGGACCACACACAGGACAGGACCGCACAGAGGACAGGACCGCACAGAGGACAGGACCACACAGAGGACAGGACTGACCACACAGAGGACAGGACCACACAGAGGACAGGACCGCACAGAGGACAGGACCACACACAGGACTGACCGCACAGAGGACAGGACCACACAGAGGACAGGACTGACCACACAGAGGACAGGACCACACAGAGGACAGGACCGCACAGAGGACAGGACCGCACAGAGGACAGGACCACACAGAGGACAGGACTGACCGCACAGAGGACAGGACCGCACAGAGGACAGGACCGCACAGAGGACAGGACAACACAGAGGACAGGACCACACAGAGGACAGGACCACACAGAGGACAGGACCGCACACAGGACAGGACCGCACAGAGGACAGGACTGACCACACAGAGGACAGGACCACACAGAGGACAGGACCACACAGAGGACAGGACCGCACACAGGACAGGACCGCACAGAGGACAGGACCACACAGAGGACAGGACCACACAGTGGACAGGACCACACACAGGACAGGACCACACAGAGGACAGGACTGACCGCACAGAGGACAGGACCGCACAGAGGACAGGACCACACAGAGGACAGGACTGACCACACAGAGGACAGGACCGCACAGAGGACAGGACCACACACAGGACAGGACCGCACAGAGGACAGGACCGCACAGAGGACAGGACCACACAGAGGACAGGACTGACCACACAGAGGACAGGACCACACAGAGGACAGGACCACACAGAGGACAGGACTGACCGCACAGAGGACAGGACCGCACAGAGGACAGGACCACACAGAGGACAGGACTGACCACACAGAGGACAGGACCACACAGAGGACAGGACCGCACAGAGGACAGGACCACATAGAGGACAGGACCACACAGAGGACAGAAGTTTCGGCTCAGCACGGTGTCAGAGGAGCACCTGATGACATCACCAGGTGGAGCAGAGTGTTGTTAGGGGAAGTTTCTGAGGAGGGGTCCAGGGTTAAAGCCCCACTGCGGGACATTTCAGCACACACAGTTCATCCATGTGACCGTGTCCTGTCCTGCGCTCTGATTGGCCGTCCGCCTCCTGCTGTGCGTCTCCAGGGAAACCTTTGATGAGCAGCTGTTGTCATGGAAACGGAGGATAAAAACAGTTTGGAGGAAAGACCGGCCCTGCCCAGCTGAGACTAGTCCTGGTTTAGTCCTGGTTTAGTCCTGTTTTAGTCCTGGTTTAGTCCTGGTTCAGTCCTGATCCTGGTACAGTCCTGGTTTAGTCCTGGTTTAGTCCTGGTTTAGTCCTGTTTTAGTCCTGGTTTAGTCCTGGTTCAGTCCTGATCCTGGTACAGTCCTGGTTTAGTCCTGTTTTAGTCCTGGTTTAGTCCTGGTTTAATCCTGGTTTAGTCCTGGTTCAGTCCTGGTTCGGTCCTGGTTCAGTCCTGGTTTAGTCCTGGTTTAGTCCTGGTTTGGTCCTGGTTCAGTCCTGGTTCAGTCCTGGTTCAGTCCTGGTCCTGGTTTAGTCCTGGTTCAGTCCTGGTCCTGGTTTAGTCCTGGTTCAGTCCTGGTTCAGTTTTGGTTCTGGTTCAGTCCTGGTTCAGTCCTGGTTCAGTCCTGGTTTAGTCCTGGTTCAGTCCTGGTTCAGTCCTGGTTCAGTTCTGGTCCTGGTTTAGTCCTGGTTCAGTCCTGGTCCTGGTTTAGTCCTGGTTTAATCCTGGTTCAGTCCTGGTTTAGTCCTGGTTCAGTCCTGGTTCAGTCCTGGTCCTGGTTTAGTCCTGGTTCAGTCCTGGTTTAGTCCTGGTTTGGTCCTGGTTCAGTCCTGGTTTAGTCCTGGTTCAGTCCTGGTTTAGTCCTGGTCCTGGTTCAGTCCTGGTTCAGTCCTGGTCCTGGTTTAGTCCTGGTTCAGTCCTGGTCCTGGTTTAGTCCTGGTTCAGTCCTGGTTCAGTTTTGGTTCTGGTTCAGTCCTGGTTCAGTCCTGGTTCAGTCCTGGTTTAGTCCTGGTTCAGTCCTGGTTCAGTCCTGGTTCAGTTCTGGTCCTGGTTTAGTCCTGGTTCAGTCCTGGTCCTGGTTTAGTCCTGGTTTAATCCTGGTTCAGTCCTGGTTTAGTCCTGGTTCAGTCCTGGTTCAGTCCTGGTCCTGGTTTAGTCCTGGTTCAGTCCTGGTCCTGGTTTAGTCCTGGTTTGGTCCTGGTTCAGTCCTGGTTTAGTCCTGGTTCAGTCCTGGTTTAGTCCTGGTCCTGGTTCAGTCCTGGTTCAGTCCTGGTCCTGGTTCAGTCCTGGTTCAGTCCTGGTCCTGGTTTAGTCCTGGTTCAGTCCTGGTTTAGACTTGGTTCTGCTCTCTGTCTCCCTCTGCAGGACACTGCGGGGCAGGAGCGGTATCGCACCATCACGACGGCGTATTACCGCGGCGCCATGGGCTTCATCCTGATGTACGACATCACCAACGAGGAGTCCTTCAACGCCGTGCAGGACTGGTACGAGCTCAGACCGGGTCTAGACCGGGTTTTAGTCCAAAGTTCATCTTTATTGTCCAAAACCACATGTACAGGTGGCACACACAGCGCCCCCTAGGCCCACAGTGAACATCAAACATGTGATAAACAAGACAATAAACACCAGGACTAAAACATCACATATACCTGTAGTAAAAGTACAAAAGGCTTGTGTATAATACAAATAAGTAAAACACACAATGTGGAGCGGAATAAAGCTCAAATGTGTCATTTAAGCAGCAGTGTCTGTGTCATTTAAGCAGCAGTGCCTGTGTCATTTAAGCGTCAGTGTCATTTAAGCAACAGAGTCAGTGTCATTTAAGCAGCAGTGTCAGTGTCATTTAAGCAGCAGTGTCAGCATCATTTAAGCAGCAGTGTCAGTGTCATTTAAGCAACAGAGTCAGTGTCATTTAAGCAGCAGGGTCAGTGTCATTTAAGCAGCAGTGTCAGCATCATTTAAGCAGCAGTGTCGGTGTCATTTAAGCAGCAGTGTCGGTGTCATTTAAGCAGCAGTGTCTGTCCTGGTTTAGACCTGGTTTAGTTCTGTTTTAGACCTGGTTTGGTCCTGTTTTAGTCCTGGTTTAATCCTGGTTTAGTCCTGGTTTAGTCCTGGTTTAGTCCTGGTTTTAGTCCTGGTTTAGTCCTGGTTTAGTTCTGTTTTAGACCTGGTTTGGTCCTGGTTTAGTCCTGGTTTAGTCCTGGTTTAGTCCTGGTTTAGTCCTGGTTTTAGTCCTGGTTTAGTCCTGGTTTAGTCCTGGTTTAGTTCTGTTTTAGTCCTGGTTTAGTCCTGGTTTAGTCCTGGTTTAGTTCTGTTTTAGTCCTGGTTTAGTCCTGGTTTAGTTCTGTTTTAGTCCTGGTTTAGTCCTGGTTTAGTCCTGTTTTAGTCCTGGTTTAGTCCTGGTTTAGTTCTGTTTTAGTCCTGGTTTAGTCCTGGTTTAGTTCTGTTTTAGTCCTGGTTTAGTCCTGGTTTAATCCTGGTTTAGTCCTGTTTGGTCCTGGTTTAGTCCTGGTTTAGTTCTGTTTTAGTCCTGGTTTAGTCCTGGTTTAGTCCTGTTTTAGTCCTGGTTTAGTCCTGTTTTAGTCCTGTTTTAGTCCTGGTTTAGTCCTGTTTTAGTCCTGGTTTAGTTCTGTTTTAGTCCTGGTTTAGTCCTGGTTTAGTCCTGTTTTAGTCCTGGTTTAGTCCTGGTTTAATCCTGTTTTAGTCCTGGTTCAGTCCTGGTTTAGTCCTGGTTTAGTTCTGTTTTAGTCCTGTTTTAGTCCTGGTTTAGTCCTGGTTTAGTCCTGGTTTAGTCCTGTTTTAGTCCTGGTTTAGTCCTGGTTTAGTCCTGTTTTAGTCCTGTTTTAGTCCTGGTTTAGTCCTGGTTTAGTCCTGTTTTAGTCCTGTTTTAGTCCTGGTTTAGTCCTGGTTTAGTTCTGTTTTAGTCCTGGTTTAGTCCTGGTTTAGTTCTGTTTTAGTCCTGGTTTAGTCCTGTTTTAGTCCTGTTTTAGTCCTGGTTTAGTCCTGGTTTAGTTCTGTTTTAGTCCTGGTTTAGTTCTGTTTTAGTCCTGGTTTAGTCCTGGTTTAGTCCTGGTTTAGTCCTGGTTTTAGTCCTGGTTTAGTCCTGGTTTAGTCCTGGTTTTAGTCCTGGTTTAGTCCTGGTTTAGTCCTGGTTTAGTCCTGGTTTAGTCCTGTTTTAGTCCTGTTTTAGTCCTGTTTTAGTCCTGGTTTAGTCCTGGTTTAGTCCTGGTTTAGTCCTGTTTTAGTCCTGTTTTAGTCCTGGTTTAGTCCTGGTTTAGTCCTGGTTTAGTCCTGGTTTAGTCCTGTTTTAGTCCTGGTTTAGTCCTGGTTTAGTCCTGGTTTAGTCCTGTTTGGTCCGGTGTGTTTCAGGGCGACTCAGATAAAGACGTACTCGTGGGATAACGCTCAGGTGATTCTCGTCGGAAACAAATGCGACGTGGACGAGGAGCGAGTGGTGCCGCCGGAGAAGGGCAAACACCTGGCCGACCAGCTGGGTACGTGTACAAGTACTGCAAATAATACATTTACTACAAATACTACTACAAATACTACTGCTACTACTACTGCTAGGGTTGGAGTACTGGTAGTATTTTCCGTCTCTTGCGCCCCCTGCAGGGTTCGAGTACTACGAGGCGAGTGCGAAGGAGAACATAAACGTGCGTCAGGTGTTCGAGCGTCTGGTGGACATCATCTGTGTGAAGATGTCCGAGCGCGTGGACGTCGAAGCTCCAGCAGCTCCAGGAACCAAGGGCACCAGACTCACGGACAAACCCGCGCAGCTCCCACAAAAGTGCTGCTGAACCTCCACCTCCTGCTCCACCTCCTCCTGAACCTCCACCTCGTCCTGAACCTCCACCTCGTCCTGAACCTCCACCTCGTCCTGAACCTCCACCTCCTCCTGAACCTCTGCTCCACCTCGTCCTGAACCTCCACCTCCTCCTGAACCTTCTCCTCCATCACAGAAACCCCTCCTCTCCTCCTCCTCTCAGAGCCAGTCCACGTTTCGATTTGATCTTTGTTCACGTGAACTTAGCGTAGACTCTAAATGTAAACGGACATGTCTAAGCCACTCGCCGCCGCCGCCGCGCTCCAAACAGGAAGTGTTCATGCGCGTGACTGGGCTCCACGGACTCTGGCTCCAGTTCAGTTTGTGTAAAAGTGTGAACCCTCTGCTGCTTCAGGCTCCTCACTCTGACCTTCAAAAACAAATGATTTCAACATTTTGTCCCAAATCCAGGCCCCGCCCACTGGCGTTACCCTCAGCAGTCTCGCTCCTGATTGGCTCTGTGGTTGCCTTGGTGACCTCAGTCCACGCCCCACGCTGCCCCACGCTGCCCCACGCTGCCCCACGCTGCCCCACGCTGCGCTGTTCCTCCCTCGAGCGGGCAGAGGCGGTACTGCCGGAGTCAGCTGAAGGTCCTGATCTGCACGGCCGGTCCAAAGTTTCACACATTTTTCTTCTTTATTTCACACGGTCCATTTTCACTGTGGAGTCCAAACTTTCGACCGATCGTGTCCTTTTGGAGGTTATAAAAAACAGAACGAACTTTGCTCCAAACTCTCGTCTCGTGCCATAAGTGTAAACTTCTGAAGCTGCCAAAACACGCACGAACTGCCACCAAACTGTTTACCGAACTGCCACCGAACTGCCACCAAACTGTCCACCGAACTGTTTACCGAACTGTCTACCGAACTGTCCACCGAACTGTCCACTGAACTGTTTACCGAACTGTCTACCGAACTGTCCACCGAACTGTCCACTGAACTGTCCACTGAACTGTCCACTGAACTGCCCCTTGAAACACCCACCGAACTGCCCACCGAACTGTCTACCGAACTGTCCACCAAACTGCCCACCGAACTGTCCACCGAACTGCCCACCGAACTGCCCACCGAACTGCCCACCGAACTGTCCACCGAACTGCCCACCGAACTGCCCACCGAACTGCCCACCGAACTGTCTACCGAACTGTCCACTGAACTGTCCACCGAACTGTCCACCGAACTGTCTACCGAACTGTCTACCGAACTGTCCACCAAACTGCCCACCGAACTGTCCACCGAACTGCCCACCGAACTGTCTACCGAACTGTCCACCAAACTGCCCACCGAACTGTCCACCGAACTGCCCACCGAACTGTCTACCGAACTGTCCACCAAACTGCCCACCGAACTGTCTACCGAACTGTCCACCAAACTGCCCACCGAACTGTCCACCGAACTGCCCACCGAACTGCCCACCGAACTGTCTACCGAACTGTCCACTCAACTGTCCACCGAACTGTCCACCAAACTGCCCACCGAACTGTCCACCGAACTGCCCACCGAACTGTCTACCGAACTGTCCACCAAACTGCCCACCGAACTGTCCACCGAACTGCCCACCGAACTGTCTACCGAACTGTCCACCAAACTGCCCACCGAACTGTCTACCGAACTGTCTACCGAACTGTCCACCGAACTGCCCCTTGAAACACCCACCGAACTGTCTACCGAACTGCCCACCGAACTGCCCACCGAACTGCCCACCGAACTGTCCACCGAACTGTCTACCGACCTGTCCACCGAGCTGTCCACCGAACTGCCCACCGAACTGTCCACTGAACTGTCCACCGAACTGTCCACCGAACTGTCCACCGAACTGTCCACCGAACTGTCTACTGAACTGCCCACTGAACTGTCCACTGAACTGTCCACCGAACTGTCCACTGAACTGTCCACTGAACTGTCCACCGAACTGTCCACCGAACTGTCCACCGAACTGTCCACCGAACTGTCTACTGAACTGCCCACTGAACTGTCCACTGAACTGTCCACCGAACTGTCCACTGAACTGTCCACCGAACTGCCCACTGAACTGTCCACCGAACTGCTGCGTGTAAGAAAGGGAAAGAGAAAAACACACGCCCTGAAAGCTCAAACTGATTTGTGATTTAAGGTGGAATCGTTCTTCTATAATATTTATATGTATTATTTATTTTGATCTATTTATTGATTTATTTATTGAATCCACCAGACTGAGGACCAAACCGTACACCAAGTGTACGTTATTTAAAAAAACATTTATAAATTATTTTTATTTTTCTTCCCAGTTTGAGCTCAGCACTGCTTCCGCCACAAAACGCCGCTTCGGACGTTTAGACGAATATTTGAATAAAACGTATCAAAGCCCCGCCCCCTCCTGAACAGCTGGTGTCCGACTGTGGCCCACATGACCTGGTTCTGACCAATCCCGGGCCTCCCTCGGACCATGTGGTCGGGTCATGTGGTCACGTGGTCGGGTCATGTGGTCACGTGGTCGGGTCATGTGGTCACGTGGTCGGGTCATGTGGTCACGTGGTCGCGCGTCGGGTCACACGGTGTTGTCTTTCGTTTCGTGCGATTGTTGCGTACTTTCAGATTGTCGTGTCGTGTGCAGTGGTTTTGATAAAGATTTGGGACGTTTGCAGATTTTTGCCGCTGTTTCTGAAGATTTTTGTTTGGACGGTTTGGAGCTCACCTCAGACTTACCCCACAGAGGTAAATACCCCCTCTGTAATACCCCACAGAGGTAAATACCCCCTCTGTAATACCCCACAGAGGTAAATACCCCTCTGTAATACCCCACAGAGGTAAATACCCCCTCTGTAATACCCCACAGAGGTAAATACCCCCTCTGTAATACCCCACAGAGGTAAATACC
Organism: Paratrypauchen microcephalus; assembly: GCA_036785185.1. Taxonomy (NCBI): domain Eukaryota; kingdom Metazoa; phylum Chordata; class Actinopteri; order Gobiiformes; family Gobiidae; genus Paratrypauchen; species Paratrypauchen microcephalus. Next base: position 907,382 of record JAVJIX010000239.1, read on the forward strand.
CCCTCTGTAATACCCCACAGAGGTAAATACCCCCTCTGTAATACCCCACAGAGGTAAATACCCCTCTGTAATACCCCACAGAGGTAAATACCCCCTCTGTAATACCCCACAGGAGTAAATACCCCCTCTGTAATACCCCACAGAGGTAAATACCTCCTCTGTAATACCCCACAGAGGTAAATACCCCCTCTGTAATACCCCACAGAGGTAAATACCCCCTCTGTAATACCCCACAGAGGTAAATACCCCCTCTGTAATACCCCACAGTGGTAAATACCCCTCTGTAATACCCCACAGAGGTAAATACCCCCTCTGTAATACCCCAGAGAGGTAAATACCCCCTCTGTAATACCCCACAGAGGTAAATACCCCCTCTGTAATACCCCACAGTGGTAAATACCCCTCTGTAATACCCCACAGAGGTAAATACCCCTCTATAATACCCCACAGAGGTAAATACCCCTCTGTAATACCCCACAGAGGTAAATACCCCCTCTTTATTGCCCCAACGTGTTTTTTCCTGAATATTTTACCCCAGATGCCCTCCCCGCTCCTCCGATCTGCCTCCAGACTCAGAAACAGCGGCGAAAACTCCAAACCCCGTGGATTTGTGCATTTACGATGAATATTTGCGACTATAACCCGCTTTTGAGAGTAAAAAATAGAGCTACAAGTGTCATTTATTTTTGTGTAAAAGCAGATTCTGATTCTTCATGTAGAGTTTTTCTGTAAATCGTCGTCTCCTGAAAAAGGAGCAAAAGCACAAAGTGATTGTACAAATATTGTGAATGTTTGTATATTATAGAGGAGATTTAGTAAGAAATAAAACACTTTAAACAGGAGCTGAAACTACTCTTTTGATTCTGCCCGCGGAGAGTTTCCGATCACAAACACGTCGCTGTGGTCCAGAGGGTTTGGAGTAATGTGTACTTTTAAACATGTACTGGAGAATAATTCAAGTAAATGAGTTCTGTACGAGTCCCAGTGATCCGGTTCCACGAGTCGCAGTGATCCGGTTCCACGAGTCGCAGTGATCCGGATCCACGAGTCCCAGTGATCCGGTTCCACGAGTCGCAGTGATCTGGTTCCACGAGTCGCAGTGATCCGGATCCACGAGTCGCAGTGATCTGGTTCCACGAGTCGCAGTGATCCGGATCCACGAGTCCCGGTGATCCGGATCCATGAGTCCCGGTGATCCGGATCCACGAGTCCCGGTGATCCGGTTCCACGAGTCCCGGTGATCCTGATCCACGAGTCGCGATGATCCGGTTCCACAAGTCACAGTGATCCGGTTCCACGAGTCCCAGTGATCTGGATCCACGAGTCACAGTGATCCGGTTCCATGAGTCCCAGTGATCCGGTTCCAAGAGTCGCAGTGATCCGGTTCCATGAGTCCTGGTGATCCAGATCCACGAGTCGCAGTGATCCGGTTCCATGAGTCCTGGTGATCCAGATCCACAAGTCACAGTGATCCGGTTCCACGAGTCCCGGTGATCCGGTTCCACGAGTCCCGGTGATCCTGATCCACGAGTCGCGATGATCCGGTTCCACGAGTCGCAGTGATCCGGTTCCACAAGTCACAGTGATAAGATCAGATAATCCTTTATTTGTCCCACAATGGGGAAATTGCAGTGTCACAACGCAAGTTTCAGAAACAGTTGGAAAAAAGAGCATGCATCAAAAATTAAGATAAATAATAAGTCTGTACAATCAACTAAAAAAACAAAAAAACCAAAAAAACACAACAGTGTAAGGTTAAAAGGCACAGGAACGCTGCACAATAAATGTCTTTGATTCTGAGCAGAACAAACAGCAGTTAAAGTGACTCCAGTTCAGTCATATATAATATCACTACAATAAAGTGACTCAGATGATTGTGAACAGTGCAGGGATGGACAGTGGTTGTTACATAAATAAGTAGCAGGTAAAGTGACTTTAAATAATATTGCACATGTAATTATTACTATGGAGATGAACATGACGAGCATTGATCATTGTACAATGGTTCCACGAGTCCCAGTGATCCGGATCCACGAGTCCCGGTGATCCGGATCCACGAGTCCCGGTGATCCGGTTCCACGAGTCGCAGTGATCCGGATCCATGAGTCCCGGTGATCCGGTTCCACGAGTCCCGGTCATCCGGATCCACGAGTCCCGGTGATCCGGTTCCACGAGTCCCGGTGATCCGGATCCACGAGTCCCGGTGATCCGGATCCACGAGTCCCGGTGATCCGGTTCCACGAGTCCCGGTGATCCGGATCCACGAGTCCCGGTGATCCGGTTCCACGTCGTCTCTGGTTGAGTTCGGAGAACCTGCAGATGACGGTTTAAAGACAAAATCATTTGACATTTTTGTTGATCAAGTTTGAAATAAAAAAAATCCTAAAATAGCATTAAAAAGTAACTGGTGCTATATTTGTGTGTAAATATTTCTATTTGTTTATTTGTGCCTCAGGTGGAGGAATTTCAAGTATGTCGGGGTCTTGTTCACGAGTGAGGGGAGGGTGGAGCGTGAGATTGACAGGTGGATCGGTGCAGCGTCGGCAGTGATGCGGTCCCTGTGCCGGACCGTTGTGATGAAGAGGGAGCTGAGCCGAAAGGCAAAGCTCTCAATTTACCGCCGATCTACGTTCCTCCCCTCACCTATGGTCATGAGCTCTGGGTAATGACCGAAAGGACGAGATCGCGGATACAAGCGGCCGAAATGAGTTTCCTCCGCAGAGTGGCTGGACGCTCCCTTAGAGATAGAGTGAGGAGCTCAGTCACACGGGAGGAGCTCGGAGTAGAGCCGCCGTTCCTCCACGTGGAGAGGAGCAGCTGAGGAGGCTCGAGCGTCTGTTCCGGACGTCTCCTGGACTCCTCCCTCAGGAGGTGTTCCGGACACATCCCACCGGGAGGAGGCCCCGGGGAAGACCCAGGACACGCTGGAGGGACTATGTCTCCCGGCTGGCCTGGGAACACCTTGGGGTCCCCCCGGAGGAGCTGGAGGAAGTGTCCGGGGTGAAGGAAGTCTGGGAGTCCCTGTTTAGACTGTTGCCCCGGCGACCGGCCCCGGATAAGAGGAAGAACATGGACGGATGGAGTTCTCCAGTAGAAATTCCGACATAAGTGTCCGTTCATGGTAGTTTCCATAATTCCTACAGAACATGAAGGCAGCATTACTACTATTGTTTATGTACCTGTACATGTACTTTTACTGTTTATGTACCTGTACTTTTACTGTTTATATACCTGTACATGTACTTTTACTGTTTATGTACCTGTACTTTTACTGTTTATGTACCTGTACTTTTACTGTTTATATACCTGTACATGTACTTTTACTGTTTATGTACCTGTACATGTACTTTTACTGTTTATGTACCTGTACATGTACTTTTACTGTTTATGTACCTGTACATGTACTTTTACTGTTTATATACCTGTACATGTACTTTTACTGTTTATGTACCTGTACTTTTACTGTTTATGTACCTGTACTTTTACTGTTTATGTACCTGTACATGTACTTTTACTGTTTATGTACCTGTACATGTACTTTTACTGTTTATGTACATGTACATGTACTTTTACTGTTTAAGTACCTGTACTTTTACTGTTTATGTACCTGTACTTTTACTGTTTATGTACATGTACATGTACTTTTACTGTTTAAGTACCTGTACTTTTACTGTTTATGTACCTGTACTTTTACTGTTTATGTACATGTACATGTACTTTTACTGTTTAAGTACCTGTACTTTTACTGTTTAAGTACCTGTACTTTTACTGTTTATGTACCTGTACTTTTACTGTTTATGTACATGTACATGTACTTTTACTGTTTATGTACATGTACATGTACTTTTACTGTTTATGTACCAGTACTTTTACTGTTTATGTACCTGTACTTTTACTGTTTATGTACCTGTACATGTACTTTTACTGTTTATGTACCTGTACTTTTACTGTTTATGTACCTGTACTTTTACTGTTTATGTACCTGTACATGTACTTTTACTGTTTATATACCTGTACTTTTACTGTTTATGTACATGTACATGTACTTTTACTGTTTATGTACCTGTACTTTTACTGTTTATGTACCTGTACTTTTACTGTTTATGTACCTGTACTTTTACTGTTTATGTACCTGTACTTTTACTGTTTATGTACATGTACATGTACTTTTACTGTTTATGTACCTGTACTTTTACTGTTTATGTACCTGTACTTTTACTGTTTATGTACATGTACATGTACTTTTACTGTTTATGTACCTGTACTTTTACTGTTTATGTACATGTACATGTACTTTTACTGTTTATGTACCTGTACTTTTACTGTTTATGTACCTGTACTTTTACTGTTTATGTACCTGTACATGTACTTTTACTGTTTATGTACCTGTACTTTTACTGTTTATGTACCTGTACTTTTACTGTTTATGTACCTGTACATGTACTTTTACTGTTTATATACCTGTACTTTTACTGTTTATGTACCTGTACATGTACTTTTACTGTTTATGTACCTGTACTTTTACTGTTTATGTACATGTACATGTACTTTTACTGTTTATGTACCTGTACTTTTACTGTTTATGTACATGTACATGTACTTTTACTGTTTATGTACCTGTACTTTTACTGTTTATGTACCTGTACTTTTACTGTTTATGTACCTGTACGTGTACTTTTACTGTTTATGTACATGTACATGTACTTTTACTGTTTATGTACCTGTACTTTTACTGTTTATGTACCTGTACTTTTACTGTTTATGTACCTGTACATGTACTTTTACTGTTTATGTACCTGTACATGTACTTTTACTGTTTATGTACCTGTACATGTACTTTTACTGTTTATATACCTGTACATGTACTTTTACTGTTTATGTACCTGTACTTTTACTGTTTATGTACCTGTACTTTTACTGTTTATATACCTGTACATGTACTTTTACTGTTTATGTACCTGTACTTTTACTGTTTATGTACCTGTACTTTTACTGTTTATGTACATGTACATGTACTTTTACTGTTTATGTACCTGTACTTTTACTGTTTATGTACCTGTACTTTTACTGTTTATGTACCTGTACATGTACTTTTACTGTTTAAGTACCTGTACTTTTACTGTTTATGTACCTGTACTTTTACTGTTTATGTACATGTACATGTACTTTTACTGTTTATGTACCTGTACTTTTACTGTTTATGTACCTGTACTTTTACTGTTTATGTACCTGTACATGTACTTTTACTGTTTATGTACCTGTACTTTTACTGTTTATGTACCTGTACTTTTACTGTTTATGTACCTGTACATGTACTTTTACTGTTTATATACCTGTACTTTTACTGTTTATGTACCTGTACATGTACTTTTACTGTTTATGTACCTGTACTTTTACTGTTTATGTACATGTACCTGTACTTTTACTGTTTATGTACATGTACATGTACTTTTACTGTTTATGTACCTGTACTTTTACTGTTTATGTACCTGTACATGTACTTTTACTGTTTATGTACCTGTACATGTACTTTTACTGTTTATGTACCTGTACATGTACTTTTACTGTTTATATACCTGTACATGTACTTTTACTGTTTATGTACCTGTACTTTTACTGTTTATGTACCTGTACATGTACTTTTACTGTTTATGTACCTGTACATGTACTTTTACTGTTTATGTACCTGTACATGTACTTTTACTGTTTATGTACCTGTACTTTTACTGTTTATGTACCTGTACTTTTACTGTTTATGTACCTGTACTTTTACTGTTTATGTACCTGTACTTTTACTGTTTATGTACCTGTACATGTACTTTTACTGTTTAAGTACCTGTACTTTTACTGTTTATGTACCTGTACTTTTACTGTTTATGTACCTGTACATGTACTTTTACTGTTTATGTACCTGTACTTTTACTGTTTATGTACATGTACATGTACTTTTACTGTTTATGTACCTGTACTTTTACTGTTTATGTACCTGTACTTTTACTGTTTATGTACCTGTACATGTACTTTTACTGTTTATGTACATGTACATGTACTTTTACTGTTTATGTACCTGTACTTTTACTGTTTATGTACCTGTACTTTTACTGTTTATGTACCTGTACTTTTACTGTTTATGTACCTGTACATGTACTTTTACTGTTTATGTACCTGTACTTTTACTGTTTATGTACATGTACATGTACTTTTACTGTTTATGTACCTGTACGTGTACTTTTACTGTTTATGTACCTGTACATGTACTTTTACTGTTTATGTACCTGTACTTTTACTGTTTATGTACCTGTACATGTACTTTTACTGTTTATGTACCTGTACTTTTACTGTTTATGTACATGTACATGTACTTTTACTGTTTATGTACCTGTACTTTTACTGTTTATGTACCTGTACGTGTACTTTTACTGTTTATGTACCTGTACTTTTACTGTTTATGTACCTGTACATGTACTTTTACTGTTTATGTACCTGTACGTGTACTTTTACTGTTTATGTACCTGTACTTTTACTGTTTATGTACATGTACATGTACTTTTACTGTTTATGTACCTGTACTTTTACTGTTTATGTACCTGTACTTTTACTGTTTATGTACCCGTACTTTTACTGTTTACGTACATGTACTTTTACTGTTTACGTACATGTACTTTTACTGTTTACGTACCTGTACGTGTACTTTTACTGTTTATGTACCTGTACTTTTACTGTTTATGTACCTGTACTTTTACTGTTTATGTACCTGTACTTTTACTGTTTATATACATGTACGTGTACTTTTACTGTTTATGTACGTGTACTTTTACTGTTTATGTACCTGTACATGTACTTTTACTGTTTATGTACCTGTACATGTACTTTTACTGTTTATGTACATGTACGTGTACTTTTACTGTTTATGTACCTGTACTTTTACTGTTTATGTACCTGTACTTTTACTGTTTATGTACCCGTACTTTTACTGTTTACGTACATGTACTTTTACTGTTTACGTACATGTACTTTTACTGTTTACGTACCTGTACGTGTACTTTTACTGTTTATGTACCTGTACTTTTACTGTTTATGTACCTGTACTTTTACTGTTTATGTACCTGTACTTTTACTGTTTATATACATGTACCTGTACTTTTACTGTTTATGTACGTGTACTTTTACTGTTTATGTACGTGTACTTTTACTGTTTATGTACATGTACTTTTACTGAGTACACATTTTCAGAACTCTTTCCCCTTCTGCTTTTGTCTAACATTTAAGTGTATTTATTCAAATGAATTAGAACTTAATTAACGGTATTTACAGACCATGTGACCATGTATGACCAGTATTATAAAAAGGATATAAATAACTGTAGGTTTAATTTTTTATATTCCTAAAATAGAATCCATTATTATTACATTTGTAAATGTACATTTGAATCTAATGAGTTTATTTAGCGTAATTATTCTGCCCACGTGACCTGCCGCTGTTTCTTTAAGAATAAATCACGTCACGCCTCTCACAGATCCACAGCCAATCACAGCGCGGGATTTTTGATTGACGGGCGCTGTATCCAATCAGATGGTTTGTTTTGGTCGCTTTAACGTCAAACTCCACAAACCGGAGAGTTCAACCCCGAAGACAGACGCTTTTTTCGGCCAAACTCAGAACCGAGACCCGGAGCCTCCACCGGAGCTTCTCCCGGAGCTTCTCCCGGAGCTTCTCCCGGAGCTCACGGACTCTTCCCCCGGAGCTTCTCCCGGAGCTTCTCCCGGAGCTTCTCCCGGAGCTCACGGACTCTTGTCCCCGACTTTGGAGCAGGTTTTTCGGCCGCGGCGTTGAGGTTTGTGCTGAAGTGAAGGTAACGGGTCCACGTAAAGATCATTATTATGATAATTATTATTATTATTCCGTGTGAAATGCGGCTCACAGTTGTAAAGTTTGTGGCTGCAGAGATTTGTCTTAGTTTGGCTTTAATAAATAAAGTGTCCAGACGTCCCTGTGTCTCCGGGACAGTCCCAGTGTCTCCTGTCCCCGCAGATGTCTCAGTTTTATATAAGAAATGTCCCAGGAGTATTTTTGACCAATCTGATCCCCGCCAACAGTAAAAACACACATAAAGTGTCATTTGTTTGGGTAAAATACAGAAAATCTGCTTAAAAAGGACCAGAACACAAAGAAAATGTGACTAAAGTGACTCGGGCCAGAACAGTTTCACTCTTTTATTATTTCCCAGTTTTTGTCTTTGAAAATCTGTCGACTTTAACCGTGTTTCCTGGAGCCGAAGAGGATTCTTCTTCTGAGTCTAATCTCCTCACGGTAATCCCTCTGCCTCAGGACATGGACCGGGGCCAGGACCGGGGCCAGGACCGGGGCCAGGACCGGGGCCAGGACCGGGGCCAGGACCGGGACCGGGGCCAGGACCGGGGCCAGGGCCAGAGCCAGAGCCAGGACCGGGGCCAGGACCGGGGCCAGGGCCAGGGCCAGAGCCAGAGCCAGGACCGGGGCCAGGACCAGAGCCGGGACCAGGGCCGGGGCCAGGACCAGAGCCAGGACCAGGGCCGGGGCCAGGACCGGGGCAAGGGCCAGGACCGGGGCCAGGGCCAGAGCCAGAGCCAGGACCAGGGCCAGGACCGGGGCCGAGGCCAGGGCCAGGACCAGGGCCAGGACCGGGGCCAGGGCCAGAGCCAGGACCAGGACCAGGGAGGCATCCTCAAGTCCCCCAAAGACCCAAAGAAATACAGGTTTGTTCTTCAGTCAGAGACAAATCAAACAATAAGACCGACCCAAAAGGAAATGGAACCAAACCAGCAACAAGTCTGAAAACCACCAGAACCAGGACTGGACCAGGACTGGACCAGGACTGGACCAGGACTGGACCAGGACTGGACCCGGACTGGACCAGGACTGGACCAGGACTGGACCAGGACTGGACCAGGACTGGACCAGGACTGGAGCAGGACTAGACCAGGACTGGAGCAGGACTGGAGCAGGACTGGAGCAGGACTGGAGCAGGACTGGAGCAGGACTGGAGCAGGACTAAACCAGGACTGGACCAGGACTGGAGCAGGACTGGAGCAGGACTAAACCAGGACTGGAGCAGGACTGGAGCAGGACTGGAGCAGGACTAAACCAGGACTGGACCAGGACTGGAGCAGGACTGGAGCAGGACTAAACCAGGACTGGACCAGGACTGGAGCAGGACTAAACCAGGACTGGAGCAGGACTGGAGCAGGACTGGAGCAGGACTAAACCAGGACTGGAGCAGGACTGGAGCAGGACTGGAGCAGGACTAAACCAGGACTGGAGCAGGACTGGAGCAGGACTGGAGCAGGACTGGAGCAGGACTGGAGCAGGACTAAACCAGGACTGGAGCAGGACTGGAGCAGGACTGGAGCAGGACTGGACCGGGACTGGAGCAGGCCTAAACCAGGACTGGATCAGGACTGGAGCAGGACTGGAGCAGGACTGGAGCAGGACTGGATCAGGACTGGATCAGGACTGGATCAGGACTGGAGCAGGACTGGATCAGGACTGGATCAGGACTGGATCAGGACTGGAGCAGGACTGGAGCAGGACTAAACCAGGACTGGAGCAGGACTGGAGCAGGACTGGAGCAGGACTAAACCAGGACTGGACCAGGACTGGAGCAGGACTGGAGCAGGACTAAACCAGGACTGGAGCAGGACTGGAGCAGGACTGGAGCAGGACTGGAGCAGGACTAAACCAGGACTGGAGCAGGACTGGAGCAGGACTGGAGCAGGACTAAACCAGGACTGGACCAGGACTGGAGCAGGACTGGAGCAGGACTAAACCAGGACTGGAGCAGGACTGGAGCAGGACTGGAGCAGGACTAAACCAGGACTGGACCAGGACTGGAGCAGGACTGGAGCAGGACTAAACCAGGACTGGAGCAGGACTGGAGCAGGACTAAACCAGGACTGGAGCAGGACTGGAGCAGGACTGGAGCAGGACTGGAGCAGGACTAAACCAGGACTGGACCAGGACTGGACCAGGACTGGAGCAGGACTAAACCAGGACTGGAGCAGGACTGGAGCAGGACTGGACCAGGACTGGACCAGGACTAAACCAGGACTGGACCAGGACTGGACCAGGACTGGACCAGGACTGGAGCAGGACTAAACCAGGACTGGAGCAGGACTGGAGCAGGACTGGAGCAGGACTAAACCAGGACTAAACCAGGACTGGACCAGGACTGGACCAGGACTGGACCAGGACTGGAGCAGGACTGGAGCAGGACTAAACCAGGACTGGAGCAGGACTGGAGCAGGACTGGACCAGGACTGGAGCAGGACTAAACCAGGACTGGAGCAGGACTGGAGCAGGACTGGAGCAGGACTAAACCAGGACTGGACCAGGACTGGAGCAGGACTGGAGCAGGACTAAACCAGGACTGGACCAGGACTGGAGCAGGACTAAACCAGGACTGGAGCAGGACTGGAGCAGGACTGGAGCAGGACTAAACCAGGACTGGAGCAGGACTAGACCAGGACTGGAGCAGGACTGGAGCAGGACTGGAGCAGGACTGGAGCAGGACTGGAGCAGGACTAAACCAGGACTGGACCAGGACTGGAGCAGGACTGGAGCAGGACTAAACCAGGACTGGAGCAGGACTGGAGCAGGACTGGAGCAGGACTAAACCAGGACTGGACCAGGACTGGACCAGGACTGGACCAGGACTGGAGCAGGACTGGACCAGGACTGGACCAGGACTGGAGCAGGACTGGAGCAGGACTGGAGCAGGACTGGAGCAGGACTGGAGCAGGACTGGAGCAGGACTAAACCAGGACTGGAGCAGGACTGGAGCAGGACTGGAGCAGGACTGGACCAGGACTGGAGCAGGACTAAACCAGGACTGGAGCAGGACTGGAGCAGGACTGGAGCAGGACTAAACCAGGACTGGAGCAGGACTGGAGCAGGACTGGAGCAGGACTGGAGCAGGACTGGAGCAGGACTAAACCAGGACTGGACCAGGACTGGAGCAGGACTGGAGCAGGACTAAACCAGGACTGGAGCAGGACTGGAGCAGGACTGGAGCAGGACTAAACCAGGACTGGACCAGGACTGGAGCAGGACTGGAGCAGGACTAAACCAGGACTGGAGCAGGACTGGAGCAGGACTGGAGCAGGACTGGAGCAGGACTGGAGCAGGACTAAACCAGGACTAAACCAGGACTGGACCAGGACTGGACCAGGACTGGAGCAGGACTGGAGCAGGACTGGAGCAGGACTGGAGCAGGACTAAACCAGGACTAAACCAGGACTGGAGCAGGACTGGAGCAGGACTAAACCAGGACTGGAGCAGGACTGGAGCAGGACTGGAGCAGGACTAAACCAGGACTGGACCAGGACTGGAGCAGGACTGGAGCAGGACTAAACCAGGACTGGAGCAGGACTGGAGCAGGACTAAACCAGGACTGGAGCAGGACTGGAGCAGGACTGGAGCAGGACTGGAGCAGGACTAAACCAGGACTGGAGCAGGACTGGAGCAGGACTAAACCAGGACTGGAGCAGGACTGGAGCAGGACTGGATCAGGACTGGACCAGGACTGGACCAGGACTGGAGCAGGACTGGAGCAGGACTAAACCAGGACTAAACCAGGACTGGACCAGGACTGGACCAGGACTGGACCAGGACTGGACCAGGACTGGAGCAGGACTGGACCAGGACTGGACCAGGACTGGACCAGGACTGGAGCAGGACTGGAGCAGGACTAAACCAGGACTGGAGCAGGACTGGAGCAGGACTAAACCAGGACTAAACCAGGACTGGACCAGGACTGGACCAGGACTGGACCAGGACTGGAGCAGGACTGGAGCAGGACTAAACCAGGACTGGACCAGGACTGGACCAGGACTGGAGCAGGACTGGAGCAGGACTGGAGCAGGACTAAACCAGGACTAAACCAGGACTGGACCAGGACTGGACCAGGACTGGACCAGGACTGGAGCAGGACTGGAGCAGGACTAAACCAGGACTGGACCAGGACTGGACCAGGACTGGAGCAGGACTGGAGCAGGACTGGAGCAGGACTGGAGCAGGACTAAACCAGGACTAAACCAGGACTGGACCAGGACTGGACCAGGACTGGACCAGGACTGGAGCAGGACTGGAGCAGGACTGGAGCAGGACTGGAGCAGGACTGGAGCAGGACTAAACCAGGACTGGACCAGGACTGGACCAGGACTGGAGCAGGACTGGAGCAGGACTGGAGCAGGACTGGAGCAGGACTAAACCAGGACTGGAGCAGGACTGGAGCAGGACTGGAGCAGGACTAAACCAGGACTGGAGCAGGACTGGAGCAGGACTAAACCAGGACTGGAGCAGGACTGGACCAGGACTGGACCAGGACTGGAGCAGGACTAAACCAGGACTGGAGCAGGACTGGAGCAGGACTGGAGCAGGACTAAACCAGGACTAAACCAGGACTGGAGCAGGACTAAACCAGGACTGGACCAGGACTGGAGCAGGACTGGAGCAGGACTAAACCAGGACTGGAGCAGGACTGGAGCAGGACTGGACCAGGACTAAACCAGGACTGGAGCAGGACTAAACCAGGACTGGACCAGGACTGGAGCAGGACTAAACCAGGACTGGAGCAGGACTAAACCAGGACTGGACCAGGACTGGAGCAGGACTGGAGCAGGACTAAACCAGGACTGGAGCAGGACTGGAGCAGGACTGGAACAGGTTTGTTGCAGGTTTGTTTCAGGTTTGTTGCAGGTGGATGTTCTTTGGTCCTTCTTCCTCAGGTCCGCTGAGCTGTCGAACGGTCTCAGAGTTCTGCTGATCTCTGACCCGAGCTCCTCCGGACCCGAGGGAGGACCGGAGGAGGCGTCTGGGGAGGGGGAAGACGGCCAGAAGGAGAACCTGGACAGACAGGTGAGCTTCAGAAGGTCAGAGAAGAGAATCAAAACTCGATCCTCGTGTTCCTCAGGTTTGGATCCTTAAAAAAAAGTCCCATTTTCAGGACTGAGCAGAACCAGAACCTGAAGGTGCTTAGAACCATCTGGAACTGATCAGAACATGTATAAGAGCTCAGAGACCAGAATACAGTGAGTCCTGAAAGTGTTCAGACCCTTAAATGTTTCACTCTTTGTTATTTTGCTCCATTTGCTAAAATCATTTAAGTTCATTTTTCCTCATTAATGTTCACACAGCGCCCCCTACTGACAGAAAAACACTTTTGCAGATTTGTTAAAACAGAAAGTGAAATCTCACATGTCAGAAGTATTTAGACCCTTTACATGGTCAGAAGTATTCAGACCCTTTACATGTCAGAAGTATTCAGACCCTTTACATGGTCAGAAGTATTCAGACCCTTTACATGTCAGAAGTATTCAGACCCTTTACATGTCAGAAGTATTCAGACCCTTTACATGGTCAGAAGTATTCAGACCCTTTACATGGTCAGAAGTATTCAGACCCTTCACATGGTCAGAAGTATTCAGACCCTTTACATGTCAGAAGTATTCAGACCCTTTACATGGTCAGAAGTATTCAGACCCTTTACATGGTCAGAAGTATTCAGACCCTTTACATGGTCAGAAGTATTCAGACCCTTTACATGGTCAGAAGTATTCAGACCCTTTACATGTCAGAAGTATTCAGACCCTTTACATGGTCAGAAGTATTCAGACCCTTTACATGGTCAGAAGTATTCAGACCCTTTGCTCAGTATTTAGTAGAAGTTCCTCTTGAGTCTTTTTGGGAATGCTGAAGTTTTCCAGCCCTGGATTTGGGGATCCTCTGCCGTTCCTCCTGCAGATCCTCTCGTTATTTTAGCCGTGTGCTTAGGGTCATCGTCTTGTTGGAAGGTTTTCGTCCTAGTCTGGTTAACACCTGACCATATCACAAGTGAGATATGGGTCTGGAAACTCGCTTCGAAAAATCCCGTAGCGGAGGTGTGGTTAGCGATTGCCAACGGCCGTTTATTGGGCGTTATGAATGTCTATCATTGAGCGTATACGTAAGTCCATAGCCAATCATGTCAGTTGTCAGTTCAAACTACAAGCTTCCGTTTGTCATGTACGCGTCACCGTCTTGCCACACCTCCCCCGCTCTCTGATTGGGGCCCTAAATCTGGGACTCTCGCTTGGACGAGTTTCCAGGCCGCCTTCCAGTTCGAAACGAACGGAAGCGGCCTGGGAATTCCCAGGCTATTTTCAAAGTTCAAAGTTCAAAGTCAGCTTTATTGTCAATTCTGCCATATGTGTTCAACATACAGTGAATCGAAATTTTGTTTCTCTCTGGCCAGGTAGTGCAAAAAGACAGTGTACAAAATACAATATGAAGACAAAACACAACAAAAACTATCTAAGACAGAGATCTAAGTTAAAACTAAAGTCTACGGTCTAAAATCTTAAAACAGTGCAACATAATAAATAACCTATACTATATACAGATTTCCAAAGTGTGCAGTGTGCATCAAAATGTGCAATGGAAGATACAGCAGTGAATTGGTCATGTGCAGTAGAATGTGCATTGGAGTTAAGATAAAATAAAAATAAATGTGCAACAGTAGTAATTCTAGTGCAACAGGAGTAAACAACAGTACTAAAAATTCCAGTAGTAAATGTAAATGTGCAGCAGTGCAACAGTCGTCCTTAGCAGCAGTTTTTTAAAGTGTCTAGAGTGATATGTCTTTTATGGAATACAGGTTATGCCAGTATGGGGGGTGGGGGGTGGGAGATGGGTAAGGTGGGAGTTCGGGTGTGAGTTCAGCCTCCTGACAGCCTGGTGGATGAAGCTGTTTGAAAGCCTGGTGGAGTGGGCCCGGAGACTCCGGTACCTTCTCCCCGAGGGCAGGAGGCTGAACAGGCTATGTGCGGATTTTCATCCAGGATATCCCCGTACTCGCCCACGTTCATCTTTCCTTCGATTGCGACCGGTCGTTCTGCCCCCCCACAGCCTGATGCTCCACCACCACCATGCCCCCCCCCACCATGCTTCACTGTTGGACTGTATTGGACAGGTGATGAGCAGGGCCTGGTTTTCTCCACACAAACCGCTTAGAATTAAGGACAAAAACTTCTATCTTGGTCTCATCAGACACAGAATCTTATTTCTCTCCATCCTGGAGTCCTTCAGGTGTTTTTTACAAACTCCATGTGTCTTTCATGTGTCTTCACTGAGGAGAGGCTTCCGTCGGGCCACTCTGCCATAAAGCCCCGACTGGTGGAGCTGCAGTGATGGTCGACTTTCCTAAACTTTGTCCATCTCCCGAGCGTATCTCTGGAGGTCTAAACCCGGTCTAAACCCGGTCTAAACCCGGTCTAAACCCAGTCTAAACTCGGTCTAATCGCGGTCTAAATCAGGTCTAAACCCGGTCTAAACCCGGTCTAAACCCAGTCTAAACTCGGTCTAATCGCGGTCTAAATCAGGTCTAAACCCGGTCTAAACCCAGTCTAAACTCGGTCTAATCGCGGTCTAAATCAGGTCTAAACCCGGTCTAAACCCGGTCTAAACCAGGTCTAAACCCAGTCTAAACTCGGTCTAAACTCGGTCTAAACTCGGTCTAAACCCGGTCTAAACCTGGTCTAAACCCAGTCTAAACTCGGTCTAAACTCGGTCTAAACCCGGTCTAAACCAGGTCTAATCCCGGTCTAAACCGGGGTCTAAACCTGGTCTAAACCCGGTCTAAACCCGGTCTAAACCCGGGTCTAATCCCGGTCTAAACCCGGGTCTAATCCCGGTCTAAACCCGGGTCTAATCCCGGTCTAATCCCGGTCTAATCCCGGTCTAATCCCGGTCTAAACTCGGTCTAAACTCGGTCTAAACTCGGTCTAAACCAGGTCTAAACTCGGTCTAAACTCGGTCTAAACCTGGTCTAATCCCGGTCTAAACCCGGTTTAAACCCAGTCTAAACTCGGTCTAAACTCGGTCTAATCCCGGTCTAATCCCGGTCTAATCCCGGTCTAAACCCGGTCTAAACCCGGTCTAAACCCGGTCTAAACCCGGGTCTAATCCCGGGTCTAATCCCGGTCTAAACCCGGTCTAAACTCGGTCTAAACTCGGTATAATCCCGGTCTAAACCCGGTCTAATCCTGGTCTAAACCCGGTATAAACTCGGTCTAAACTCGGTCTAAACTCGGTCTAAATCCGGTCTAAACCCGGTCTAAACCCGGTCTAATCCCGGTCTAATCCCGGTCTAAACACGGTCTAAACCCGGTCTAATCCCGGTCTAATCCCGGTCTAAACCCGGTCTAATCCCGGTCTAAACCCGGTCTAATCCCGGTCTAATCCCGGTCTAAACTCGGTATAATCCCGGTCTAATCCCGGTCTAAACCCGGTCTAAACCCGGTCTAAACCCGGTCTAATCCCGGTCTAAACTCGGTATAATCCCGTTCTAAACCCGGTCTAAACCCGGTCTAATCCTGGTCTAATCCTGGTCTAAACCCGGTATAAACTCGGTCTAAACTCGGTCTAAACTCGGTCTAAACTCGGTCTAAATCCGGTCTAAACCCGGTCTAAACCCGGTCTAATCCCGGTCTAATCCCGGTCTAAACACGGTCTAAACACGGTCTAAACCCGGTCTAAACCTGGTCTAATCCCGGTCTAAACCCGGTCTAAACCCGGTCTAATCCCGGTCTAAACCCGGTCTAATCCCGGTCTAATCCCGGTCTAAACTCGGTATAATCCCGGTCTAATCCCGGTCTAAACCCGGTCTAAACCCGGTCTAAACCCGGTCTAAACCCGGTCTAATCCCGGTCTAAACTCGGTATAATCCCGTTCTAAACCCGGTCTAAACCCGGTCTAATCCTGGTCTAATCCTGGTCTAAACCCGGTATAAACTCGGTCTAAACTCGGTCTAAAGTCGGTCTAAACTCGGTCTAAATCCGGTCTAAACCCGGTCTAAACCCGGTCTAATCCCGGTCTAAACTCGGTCTAAACCCGGTCTAAACCCGGTCTAATCCCGGTCTAAACCCGGTCTAATCCCGGTCTAAACTCGGTCTAAATCCGGTCTAAACTCGGTCTAAACCTGGTCTAATCCCGGTCTAAACCCGGTCTAAACCCGGTCTAAACCCGGTCTAAACCCGGTCTAAACTCGGTCTAAACCCGGTCTAAAGTAGGTCTGAACCAGGTCTAAACCAGGACTGAACCAGGTCTGAACCACGACTGAACCAGGACTGAACCAGGACTAAACCCGGTCTAAACTCGGTCTAAACCCGGTCTAAACCCGGTCTAAACCCGGGTCTAATCCCGGGTCTAATCCCGGTCTAAACCCGGTCTAAACCCGGTCTAAACCCGGTCTAATCCGGGTCTAAACCCGGTCTAATCCCGGTCTAATCCCGGTCTAAACCCGGTCTAATCCTGGTCTAAACTCGGTATAATCCCGGTCTAAACCCGGTCTAAACCCGGTCTAATCCTGGTCTAAACCCGGTCTAAACCCGGTCTAAACTCGGTCTAAACCCGGTCTAAACCAGGTCTAAACTCGGTCTAAACTCGGCTTAAACCAGGTCTAAACTCGGTCGAAACCTGGTCTAAACCAGGTCTAAAACCGGTCTAATCCCGGTTTAAACCCGGTCTAAACTCGGTCTAAACCCGGTCTAAACCCGGTCTAATCCCGGTCTAAACCCGGTCTAATCCCGGTCTAAACCCGGTCTAAACCCGGTCTAATCCCGGTCTAAACCCGGTCTAATCCCGGTCTAAACTCGGTATAAACCCGGTCTAAACCCGGTCTAAACCCGGTCTAATCCCGGTCTAAACTCGGTATAATCCCGTTCTAAACCCGGTCTAAACCCGGTCTAATCCTGGTCTAATCCTGGTCTAAACCCGGTCTAAACTCGGTCTAAACTCGGTCTAAACTCGGTCTAAACTCGGTCTAAATCCGGTCTAAACCCAGTCTAAACCCGGTCTAATCCCGGTATAAACTCGGTCTAAACTCGGTCTAAACCCGGTCTAAACCCGGTCTAATCCCGGTCTAATCCCGGTCTAAACTCGGTCTAAACCTGGTCTAATCCCGGTCTAAACCCGGTCTAAACCCGGTCTAAACTCGGTCTAAACCCGGTCTAAAGTAGGTCTGAACCAGGTCTAAACCAGGACTGAACCAGGTCTGAACCACGACTGAACCAGGACTGAACCAGGACTAAACCCGGTCTAAACTCGGTCTAAACCCGGTCTAAACCCGGTCTAAACCCGGGTCTAATCCCGGGTCTAATCCTGGTCTAAACCCGGTCTAAACCCGGTCTAAACCAGGTCTAATCCGGGTCTAAACCCGGTCTAATCCCGGTCTAATCCCGGTCTAAACCCGGTCTAATCCTGGTCTAAACTCGGTATAATCCCGGTCTAAACCCGGTCTAAACCCGGTCTAATCCTGGTCTAAACCCGGTCTAAACCCGGTCTAAACTCGGTCTAAACCCGGTCTAAATCCGGTCTAAACCCGGTCTAATCCCGGTCTAAACCCGGTCTAAACTCGGTCTAAACTCGGTCTAAACCCGGTCTAATCCCGGTCTAAACCCGGTCTAAACCCAGTCTAAACCCGGTCTAAACTCGGTCTAAACCCGGTCTAAACTCGGTCTAAACTCGGTCTAAACTCGGTCTAAACTCGGCCTAAACCAGGTCTAAACTCGGTCGAAACCTGGTCTAAACCAGGTCTAAAACCGGTCTAATCCCGGTTTAAACCCGGTCTAAACTCGGTCTAAACCCGGTCTAATCCCGGTCTAAACCCGGTCTAAACCCAGTCTAAACCCGGTCTAAACTCGGTCTAAACTCGGTCTAAACTCGGCCTAAACCAGGTCTAAACTCGGTCTAAACTCGTCTTAAACCAGGTCTAAACTCGGTCGAAACCTGGTCTAAACCAGGTCTAAAACCGGTCTAATCCCGGTTTAAACCCGGTCTAAACTCGGTCTAAACCCGGTCTAATCCCGGTCTAAACCCGGTCTAATCCCGGTCTAAACTCGGTCTAAACCCGGTCTAAACCCGGTCTAAACCCGGTCTAAACCCGGTCTAAACTCGGTCTAAACTCGGCCTAAACCAGGTCTAAACTCGGTCTAAACTCGGCTTAAACCAGGTCTAAACTCGGTCTAAACCCGGTCTAAACTCGGTCTAAACCCGGTCTAAACCCGGTCTAATCCCGGTCTAAACCCGGTCTAAACCCGGTCTAATCCCGGTCTAAACCCGGTCTAAACTCGGTCTAAACTCGGTCTAAATCCGGTCTAAACTCGGTCTAAATTCGGTCTAAACTCGGCCTAAACCAGGTCTAAACTCGGTCTAAACTCGGTCTAAACTCGGCTTAAACCAGGTCTAAACTCGGTCTAAACTCGGCCTAAACCAGGTCTAAACTCGATCTAAACCCGGTCTAAACCCGGTCTAAACCCGGTCTAAACCCGGTCTAAACCCGGTCTAAACCTGGTTTAAACTCGGTCTAAACCCGGTCTAAACTCGGTCTAAACTCGGCCTAAACCAGGTCTAAACTCGGTCTAAACTCGGCCTAAACCAGGTCTAAACTCGGTCTAAACTCGGCTTAAACCAGGTCTAAACTCGGTCTAAACTCGGCCTAAACCAGGTCTAAACTCGATCTAATCCCGGTCTAAACCCGGTCTAAACCTGGTTTAAACTCGGTCTAAACCCGGTCTAAACTCGGTCTAAACCTGTTCTAAACCCGGTCTAATCCCGGTCTAAACCCGTTCTAAACCCGCTCTAATCCCGGTCTAATCCCGGTCTAAACCCGGTCCTTGTGTTCCAGGCTGCTGCTGCCCTGTGCGTGGCCGTGGGGAGCTTCAGTGACCCTGAGGACCTCCCAGGACTGGCTCACTTCCTGGAGCACAGTGAGTCAGAGCTCCTACTGCGCTGGGATTGGCCAAACACACCTGTCAATCACTCAAGGGTCACACCCACAGAGCTGCAGAGACACACCTGAGATTATGTCACACCTGAGATTATGTCACACCTGAGATTATGTCACACCTGAGATTATGTCACACCTGAGTTTGTGTCCATGGAAGCTCTTCGGCTCCACGGACTCTGGCTCCGGTTCAGTTTGTGTGTAAAAGTGCTCCTCACAGCCACAGGGTCCTGGTTCCGTTCTGTGTGGAGGTTTTCTTCCAGGTGCTCCAGTTTCCCCCACCACTAAAAACATGTAGTCTCTCCAAACTGTTCTCCTCAGATGTTTCTCCTCAGATGTTTCTCCTCAGATGTTTCTCCATGTTTCTCCTCAGATGTTTCTCCTCAGATGTTTCTCCTCAGATGTTTCTCCTCAGATGTTTCTCCATGTTTCTCCTCAGATGTTTCTCCTCAGATGTTTCTCCTCAGATGTTTCTCCTCAGATGTTTCTCCATGTTTCTCCATGTTTCTCCTCAGATGTTTCTCCATGTTTCTCCTCAGATGTTTCTCCTCAGATGTTTCTCCTCAGATGTTTCTCCATGTTTCTCCTCAGATGTTTCTCCATGTTTCTCCTCAGATGTTTCTCCATGTTTCTCCTCAGATGTTTCTCCATGTTTCTCCTCAGATGTTTCTCCATGTTTCTCCTCAGATGTTTCTCCTCAGATGTTTCTCCATGTTTCTCGTATATTTGCAGTGGTGTTTATGGGCAGTGAGAAGTTCCTGGAGGAGAACAGTTTTGACTGTTTTCTGAAGGAACACGGAGGAAGTTCCAACGCCTTCACCGACTGTGAACGCTCCGTGTTCCACTTCGACATCGAGAGAGACGCCTTCAGAGACGCTCTGGACCGGTACTGAACCAGGACCAGGACTAGACCTGGTCTGAACCCGGTCTGAACCCGGTCTGAACCCGGTCTGAACCCGGTCTGAACCCGGTCTTGTCCGTAGGTGGGCTCAGTTCTTCGTGTGTCCTCTGATGGTTGAAGAGGCGGTGGATCGGGAGGTGGAGGTCGTGGACAGCGGTCAGTGTTTTTATTTCACTGTTTCCACTGGAGAAGTGTCCTGCTCAAAGGCACAGGGGCGGGTCAGGGGGGCTGTGTTGTTGTAAATCGTTAATCGCCGTGGAAACGGTGTGTGCAGAGTTCCAGGTGTCCCGCCCCTCAGACGCCGAGCGCAGAGACGGTCTGCTCGGAACCATCGCCAAGACGGGACACCCCATGGGCAAGTTCCTCTGGGGTAAGAACCGGGCCTGAACCGGGCCTGAACCGGGCCTGAACCGGGCCTGAACCGGGCCTGAACCGGGTTTGAACCGGGCCTGAACCGGGACTGAACCGGGTCTGAACCGGGTCTGAACCAGGTCTGAACCGGGACTTTTGTTCCTATGTTCAGGAAACGCTCAGACTCTGAAGTGGGAGCCCAGAGAAAAAGGCATCAACACACATGAGCGCCTCCGACAGTTCTGGAGGAGGTACTACACTGCCCAGTACATGACCCTGGCAGTCCAGTCCAGAGGTGAGACCGAGATTAGACCGGGACGAGACCGAGATTAGACCGGGACGAGACCGGGATTAGACCGAGATTAGACCAGGACGAGACCGGGACGAGACCGGGATTAGACGGGGACTAGACCGGGACTAGACCGGGACTAGACCGGGACTAGACCGGGATTAGACCGGGACGAGACCGGGACGAGACCGGGACTAGATCAAGATTAGACCGAGAAGAGACCGAGAAGAGACCGGGACGAGACCGGGACGAGACCGGGATTAGACCGGGACGAGACCGAGATTAGACCAAGACGAGACCAGGATTAGGCCGAGATTAGACCGAGATTAGACCGGGACTAGACCGGGACGAGACCGAGATTAGACCGAGATTAGACCGGGACTAGACCGGGACTAGACCGGGACGAGACCGAGATTAGACCGGGACGAGACCGGGACGAGACCGGGACTAGACCGGGACTAGACCGGGATTAGACCGGGTTTAGACCGGGACTAGGCCGGGATTAGACCAGGATTAGACCGGGACGAGACCGGGATTAGGCCGGGACGAGACCGGGACAAGACTGGGATTAGGCCGGGACGAGACCGGGACTAGGCCGGGATTAGACTAGGACGAGGCCGGGATTAGGCCGGGATTAGGCCGGGACTAGGCCGGGACGAGACCGGGATTAGACCGGTATTAGGCCGGGACGAGACCGGGACTAGACCGGGATTAGACCGGTATTAGGCCGGGACGAGACCGGGATTACACCGGGATTAGGCCGGGATTAGACCGGGACGAGACCGGGACTAGACCGGAACTGAACCAGGTCTAAACACAGACTTGTTTCGTGCAGAGTCTCTGGACACTTTGGAGCAGTGGGTCCAAGAGATTTTCATTCACATCCCGAACAAGTGAGTCTCCTCTGTGTTTTTAAAGCTCTTAAAACTGTCTACATCTCCAAAGCTCCAAACGCTCTGTTCCACCTCGTGATGTCATCAGGTGAACAGTGAACTTTTACCTTTAGTTCAGTCGAGGCGACTCCAGGACTGAAATGATCCAAGTGATTCTAGTGAAGGTGTGTGGAGTTTAAAAACACAGTGGAGCACTTCCTGTATCACCCCATGATGACATCACGAGGTGGAACAGAGTGTTTTCAGTCTGAGAGAAGAACTCGTGTTAAATCTGCAGGTTTGTGTGAAACAAACACGACTCCAGAGGATCAGGGACATTTAAATGACACTGACACTGCTGCTTAAATCACACATACGCTGCTGCTTAAATGACACATTTGAGCTTTATTCCGCTCCACATTATTTGTATTATACACAGGCCTTTTGTACTTTTACTACAGGTATATGTGATGTTTTAGTCCTGGTGTTTATTGTCTTGTTTATCACATGTTTTATGTTCACTGTGGGCCTAGGGGGCGCTGTACATATGGTTTCTGACAATAAAGATGAACTTTGGACTTTGAACATTGAACATTGTGGACAGTGATCTCTGTTTGTGTTTGTGCGTCAGTGGTGAAGCTCCTGTGGACTTCTCTCACCTCCAGGAGCCGTTCGACACTCCGGACTTCTACAAGCTCTACAGAGGTCAGATACAGTCCTGCTTTAGTCCTGCTTTAGTCCTGCTTTAGACCTGCTTTAGTCCTGCTTTAGACCTGCTTTAGACCTGCTTTAGTCCTGGTTTAGTCCTGCTTTAGACCTGCTTTAGTCCTGCTTTAGTCCTGCTTTAGACCTGCTTTAGACCTGCTTTAGACCTGCTTTAGTCCTGGTTTAGTCCTGCTTTAGACCTGCTTTAGACCTGCTTTAGTCCTGGTTTAGTCCTGCTTTAGACCTGCTTTAGTCCTGCTTTAGACCTGCTTTAGACCTGCTTTAGACCTGCTTTAGTCCTGGTTTAGTCCTGCTTTAGACCTGCTTTAGTCCTGCTTTAGACCTGCTTTAGTCCTGCTTTAGACCTGCTTTAGACCTGCTTTAGTCCTGCTTTAGTCCTGCTTTAGACCTGCTTTAGTCCTGCTTTAGACCTGCTTTAGTCCTGCTTTAGACCTGCTTTAGTCCTGCTTTAGTCCTGCTTTAGTCCTGCTTTAGACCTGCTTTAGACCTGCTTTAGTCCTGCTTTAGTCCTGCTTTAGTCCTGCTTTAGACCTGCTTTAGTCCTGCTTTAGTCCTGCTTTAGTCCTGCTTTAGTCCTGCTTTAGACCTGCTTTAGACCTGCTTTAGTCCTGCTTTAGTCCTGCTTTAGACCTGCTTTAGTCCTGCTTTAGACCTGCTTTAGTCCTGCTTTAGTCCTGCTTTAGACCTGCTTTAGACCTGCTTTAGTCCTGCTTTAGTCCTGCTTTAGACCTGCTTTAGTCCTGCTTTAGACCTGCTTTAGTCCTGCTTTAGTCCTGCTTTAGACCTGCTTTAGTCCTGCTTTAGTCCTGCTTTAGACCTGCTTTAGTCCTGCTTTAGTCCTGCTTTAGTCCTGCTTTAGACCTGCTTTAGTCCTGCTTTAGACCTGCTTTAGTCCTGCTTTAGTCCTGCTTTAGACCTGCTTTAGTCCTGCTTTAGTCCTGCTTTAGACCTGCTTTAGACCTGCTTTAGTCCTGCTTTAGTCCTGCTTTAGACCTGCTTTAGTCCTGCTTTAGACCTGCTTTAGTCCTGCTTTAGACCTGCTTTAGACCTGCTTTAGTCCTGCTTTAGTCCTGCTTTAGACCTGCTTTAGTCCTGCTTTAGACCTGCTTTAGTCCTGCTTTAGTCCTGCTTTAGACCTGCTTTAGACCTGCTTTAGTCCTGCTTTAGTCCTGCTTTAGACCTGCTTTAGTCCTGCTTTAGTCCTGCTTTAGACCTGCTTTAGTCCTGCTTTAGTCCTGCTTTAGTCCTGCTTTAGACCTGCTTTAGTCCTGCTTTAGTCCTGCTTTAGACCTGCTTTAGACCTGCTTTAGTCCTGCTTTAGACCTGCTTTAGACCTGGTTTTGTTCTCAACCAGGACTAAAGCAGGCCTGAACCAGGACTGAACAGGCGCTTGCTCTCCACAGACCTGTGCTCCTCTGACACACTTTAGATCAGGTTCTTCATCGTTCTTCAGGAGCTGGAGCAGAACCTCCACGGTAAATATGACACTGACGTTTGAGATTAAACTGGGCCAAACCAGAGACTGTCACACCAGGAGGTGTTCCATCACCACCAGGAGGTGTTCCATCACCACCAGGAGGTGTTCCATCACCACCAGGAGGTGTTCCATCGCCACCAGGAGATGTTCCATCACCACCAGGAGGTGTTCCTTCGCCACCAGGAGGTGTTCTTTCGCCACCAGGAGGTGTTCCATCGCCACCAGGAGATGTTCCATCGCCACCAGGAGGTGTTCCATCGCCACCAGGAGATGTTCCTTCACCACCAGGAGGTGTTCCTTCGCCACCAGGAGGTGTTCCTTCGCCACCAGGAGGTGTTCCTTCGCCACCAGGAGGTGTTCCATCGCCACCAGGAGGTGTTCCATCGCCACCAGGAGGTGTTCCATCGCCACCAGGAGGTGTTCCATCGCCACCAGGAGGTGTTCCATCGCCACCAGGAGGTGTTCCTTCACCACCAGGAGGTGTTCCTTCGCCACCAGGAGGTGTTCCATCGCCACCAGGAGGTGTTCCTTCACCACCAGGAGGTGTTCCTTCGCCACCAGGAGGTGTTCCTTCACCACCAGGAGGTGTTCCATCGCCACCAGGAGGTGTTCCATCGCCACCAGGAGGTGTTCCTTCACCACCAGGAGATGTTCCTTCACCACCAGGAGGTGTTCCTTCGCCACCAGGAGGTGTTCCTTCGCCACCAGGAGGTGTTCCATCGCCACCAGGAGGTGTTCCATCGCCACCAGGAGGTGTTCCATCGCCACCAGGAGGTGTTCCATCACCACCAGGAGGTGTTCCATCACCACCAGGAGGTGTTCCATCACCACCAGGAGGTGTTCCTTCACCACCAGGAGGTGTTCCATCGCCACCAGGAGGTGTTCCATCACCACCAGGAGGTGTTCCATCAAAGTCCAGTCTTATCCTGAAACCCTGAGCTGAAAGTCCATCTGCATCTTCAGCCTCAGCTCGTTCATGAGTCTGACCAAAGCTCAGGCTGAAGCTTCACTTTGTTCTGTGGAAGGTCAGATCTGTGGAGCGGCGACACCAGGGAAATGACTGTTTAATGATTCGACTAAACGAGAGGAACCAGAACGAGAACAAGAGTTTGATTTGAACTTTTCCTTCTGATGTGAGGAGCAAGACACGACTCCTCTCCTCCTCCTCCTCCTGCTCCTCCTCCTGCTCCTCTCCTCCTCTCCTCCTCCTCCTCTTCTCCTGTCCTCCTCTCCTCCTCCTCCTCCTCCTCCTCCTCCTCCTCCTCCTCTTCTCCTGTCCTCCTCTCCTCCTCCTCCTCCTGCTCCTCTCCTCCTGTCCTCCTCTCCTCCTCCTCCTCCTCCTGCTCCTCTCCTCCTCTCCTCCTATTCTCCTCCTCTCCAGGTCGCTCCTTCTCCTCCTCCTGAGGGTCGTGTCGTCATGGTGACCTCCTCCTCTCGGTGTTTTCAGTGGTTCCAGTGAAGAAGTTCCACGCCCTGAACATCAGCTGGGCCCTGCCTCCACAACAGCAGCACTACAGGTGTGTCCCCGTGTCCCCGTCCCTGTGTCCCCGTCACTGTGTCCCCGTCACTGTGTCCCCGTCACTGTGTCCCCGTGTCCCTGTCCCTGTGTCCCCGTCTCTGTGTCCCCGTCACTGTCCCGTCCCCGTGTCCCCGTGTCCCCGTCCCCGTGTCCCCGTCCCTGTGTCCCTGTGTCCCCGTCACCGTCCCTGTCCCTGTCCCTGTGTCCCCGTCCCTGTGTCCCCGTCCCTGTGTCCCTGTGTCCCCGTCACTGTGTCCCCGTCTCTGTGTCCCCGTCCCTGTGTCACTGTGTCCCCGTCACCGTCCCTGTGTCCCCGTCCCTGTGTCCCCGTCCCTGTGTCCCTGTGTCCCCGTCACCGTCCCTGTGTCCCCGTCCCTGTGTCCCCGTCCCTGTGTCCCTGTGTCCCCGTCACCGTCCCTGTCTCTGTCCCTGTGTCCCCGTCTCTGTGTCCCCGTCTCGTTCGTATTCAGAGTTTTGTTGTTTCAGGGTGAAGCCGCTGCTCTACACGTCGTGGCTGATCGAACATGAAGGGACCGGCAGCATCCTGAGTCTTCTGCGCAAGAAGTGAGTCTGGTCCTGGTTTAGTCCTGGTTTAGTCCTGGTTTAGTCCTGGTCTGGTCCTGGTCTGGTCCTGGTCTGGTCCTGGTCTGGTCCTGATCTGGTCCTGGTCTGGTCCTGGTCTGGTCCTGATCTGGTCCTGGTTTAGTCCTGGTCCTGGTCTGGTCCTGGTTTAGTCCTGGTCTGGTCCTGGTCTAGTCCTGGTCTGGTCCTGGTCTAGTCCTGGTCTGGTCCTGGTCTGGTCCTGGTCTGGTCCTGGTCTGGTCCTGGTTTAGTCCTGGTTTAGTCCTGGTCTGGTCCTGGTCTGGTCCTGGTTTAGTCCTGGTTTAGTCCTGGTCTGGTCCTGGTCTGGTCCTGGTTTAGTCCTGGTTTAGTCCTGGTTTAGTCCTGGTCTGGTCCTGGTCTGGTCCTGGTTTAGTCCTGGTCTAGTCCTGGTTTAGTCCTGGTCTAGTCCTGGTCTGGTCCTGGTCTAGTCCTGGTTTAGTCCTGGTTTAGTCCTGGTCTAGTCCTGGTCTGGTCCTGGTCTAGTCCTGGTTTAGTCCTGGTTTAGTCCTGGTCTAGTCCTGGTCTGGTCCTGGTCTAGTCCTGGTCTAGTCCTGGTCTAGTCCTGGTCTGGTCCTGGTCTAGTCCTGGTTTAGTCCTGGTCTGGTCCTGGTCTAGTCCTGGTCTAGTCCTGGTCTAGTCCTGGTTTAGTCCTGGTCTGGTCCTGGTTGAACCGTGTTTCAGGTGCTGGGCGTTGGCTCTTTTCGGGGGAAACAATGGATCTGGTTTTCAGCAGAACTCGACCTTCTCCATCTTCTCTGTGTCCATCACCCTGACGGAGCAAGGCCACGCCCACTTCTATGAGGTATACGCCCACTTCTGACAGGGACACGCCCACTTCTGACAGGGACACGCCCACTTCTGACAGGGACACGCACATTTCTATGTTTAGAAAATTAATTTTGTCTTCTGTTTCTAACTGAACTTTGTGTTTTTGTTCTAATAAGACAAACGTTGTAAAAGTCACAGGTCAGAGGAGTGACCGCCCAAACACGTCAGGGACATAAGAGCTTTAGCTTTTTACAATATTTATCTCAGTAGAATAAAAAAAACAGAGTGATGCGCTCTTCTCCCAGGTCCAACCAAACAGCAGCCTCAGGAATGTTCCGTCAAAGAGCTTTAATAAGTCCAGCTCCTCAAACCCTGAAATCAGCTCCAACTCCAACTCCAGCCGTTTGTGACAGAAACAAACCTGAGCCTGAGCGGCTTTAAGCTCTGAGCTGCTCCTGGTCACTCTGAGGTCAGATCTGTGGTCAGATCTGTGGTCAGATCTGTGGTCAGATCTGTGGTCAGATCTGTGGTCAGATCTGAGGTCAGATCTGTGGTCAGATCTGTGGTCAGATCTGTGGTCAGATCTGAGGTCAGATCTGTGGTCAGATCTGAGGTCAGATCTGTGGTCAGATCTGTGGTCAGATCTGAGGTCAGATCTGTGGTCAGATCTGTGGTCAGATCTGTGGTCAGATCTGAGGTCAGATCTGTGGTCCTGTGTGCGGTCCTGTGTGTGTGCAGCCCTGTATATGTGTGTGGTCCTGCACATGTGTGGTCCTGTGTGTGTGTGCAGTCCTGTATGTGCGCGGTCCTGTACGTGCGTGGTCCTGTACGTGCGCGGTCCTGTACGTGCGCGATCCTGTACGTGCGCGGTCCTGTATGTGTGCGGTCCTGTATGTGTGCATGTATGTGTGCGGTCCTGTGCGTGCGCGGTCCTGTACATGTGTGCGGTCCTGTACGTGCGCGGTCCTGTACGTGTGCGGTCCTGTATGTACGCGGTCCTGTATGTGCGCGGTCCTGTACGTGCGCGGTCCTGTACGTGCGCGGTCCTGTACGTGTGCGGTCCTGTACGTGCGCGGTCCTGTATGTACGCGGTCCTGTACGTGCACGGTCCTGTACGTGTGCGCGGTCCTGTATGTACGTGTGCGGTCCTGTATGTACGCGGTCCTGTACGTGTGC
Source organism: Paratrypauchen microcephalus (assembly GCA_036785185.1). NCBI lineage: Eukaryota > Metazoa > Chordata > Actinopteri > Gobiiformes > Gobiidae > Paratrypauchen > Paratrypauchen microcephalus. The sequence continues at coordinate 935,862 of JAVJIX010000239.1, forward strand.
GGTCCTGTATGTACGCGGTCCTGTACGTGCGCGGTCCTGTATGTGTGCGGTCCTGTACGTGTGCGGTCCTGTATGTACGCGGTCCTGTACGCGTGCGGTCCTGTATGTACGTGGTCCTGTACGTGTGCGGTCCTGTATGTACGCGGTCCTGTACGTACGCGGTCCTGTACGTGTGCGGTCCTGTATGTACGCGGTCCTGTACGTGTGCGGTCCTGTACGTGTGCGGTCCTGTACGTGTGCGGTCCTGTACGTGCGCGGTCCTGTACGTACGCGGTCCTGTACGTACGCGGTCCTGTACGTGCGCGGTCCTGTACGTACGCGGTCCTGTACGTGCGCGGTCCTGTACGTGCGCGGTCCTGTACGTGCGCGGTCCTGTACGTACGCGGTCCTGTATGTACGCGGTCCTGTACGTGTGCGGTCCTGTACGTGCGCGGTCCTGTATGTGTGCGGTCCTGTACGTGTGCGGTCCTGTGTGGTTGTGCGGTCCTGTGCGGTCCTTAATCACACTGTAATACCCCGTGTGTCCTGCAGGTGGCTCACGTGGTGTTCCAGTACCTGAAGATGCTCCAGACTCTGGGTCCACAGCACAGGTCAGCTCCTCCCCTTTAATGACACAACCTTTAAAGCTACAGTATGTAACTTTTCTACCCCCAAACACACTAAACTAAAGCATGTTTTATGTTCTGTCGTGTTCTGGAGGTTTTATTTACCTCCTCCACCCTGACTCTTAATTCACCTGTTTGTTTCCATGGAAATGTTACGTTAACGTTACGTTATTATTACTATTGTGTTCCAAGATGAAATCCTGGTTCCTGGTCTCAAAAATACGGTACAGATTCACGGCACTCGCTTCTTTTGCGTGTTTTTTTTTTGTAGGATCTATGAAGAAATCCAGAAGATCCAGGAGCAGGAGTTCCAGTATCAGGAGCAGGTACCAGGGTGTGGCACTGGGGGGCGAGGTACCAGGGTGTGGCACTGGGGGGCGAGGTACCAGGGTGTGGCACTGGGGGGCGAGGTACCAGGGTGTGGCACTGGGGGGCGAGGTACCAGGGTGTGGCACTGGGGGGCGAGGTACCAGGGTGTGGCACTGGGGGGCGAGGTACCAGGGTGTGGCACTGGGGGGCGCTCTACGTGTTTCTCTGTGGTGAAATGTTCAGCTGCAAAGTGTCAATCAAATCCTCTCAAAAACAGACGGCTCTAAACGAGTGCTTCAGGAGACTAAGACTGGTTTGGTGGTTTGGAGGTTTGGAGGTTTGGAGGTTTGGAGGTTTGGTGGTTTGGAGGTTTGGAGGTTTGGAGGTTTGGAGGTTTGGTGGTTTGGAGGTTTGGTGGTTTGGAGGTTTGGTGGTTTGGAGGTTTGGTGGTTTGGAGATTTGTTGGTTTGGAGGTTTGGTGGTTTGTTGGTTTGGAGATTTGTTGGTTTGGAGGTTTGGAGGTTTGGAGGTTTGGTGGTTTGGAGGTTTGGTGGTTTGGAGGTTTGGTTTGGAGGTTTGGTGGTTTGGAGATTTGTTGGTTTGGAGGTTTGGTGGTTTGGAGGTTTGTTGGTTTGGTGGTTTGGAGATTTGTTGGTTTGGAGGTTTGGAGGTTTGGTGGTTTGGTGGTTTGTTGGTTTGGAGGTTTGGTGGTTTGAGATTTGGTGGTTTGGTGGTTTGGAGATTTGTTGGTTTGTTGGTTTGGAGGTTTGGTGGTTTGGTGGTTTGGAGATTTGTTGGTTTGGAGGTTTGGTGGTTTGGTGGTTTGTTGGTTTGGAGGTTTGGTGGTTTGGAGATTTGTTGGTTTGGTGGTTTGGTGGTTTGGAGATTTGTTGGTTTGGAGGTTTGGAGGTTTGGAGGTTTGGTGGTTTGGTGGTTTGGAGATTTGGAGGTTTGGAGGTTTGGAGGTTTGGTGGTTTGGTGGTTTGGAGGTTTGTTGGTTTGTTGGTTTGGTGGTTTGGAGGTTTGTTGGTTTGGAGGTTTGGAGGTTTGGTGGTTTGGTGGTTTGGAGGTTTGTTGGTTTGGTGGTTTGGTGGTTTGGAGGTTTGGTGGTTTGGAGGTTTGGTGGTTTGGAGGTTTGATGGTTTGGAGGTTTGTTTTTATTTGTTTGATTAGCGGCGCAGGTGGAAGTGACGCCACTGCCAAGTCGCCTGCAGGTCCTTCAATGGGACAAATTATTAATTGCTTTAATTTCTATAATGTGTTAATTTGCAGTGTAATTAATTAATCTGATTAACGAGTTAAACTGACTCTAAACCTTTCAGCTGTTCTCATGAACCTGGACGGGTTTGTGACGTTCCTCAGGATGTGTTGGACGTGAACCTTTTGGCGGTTGTGCGTAGAGTGTGCGGTGGTTCCTTGTTGTGGTTCTTTGTGTGGCGGTTCCTGGTTGTGGTTCTTTGTGCGGCGGTTCCTGGTTGTGGTTCTTTTTGCGTAGAGTGTGCTGCGGTTCCTGGTTGTGGTTCTTTGTGTGGTGGTTCCTGGTTGTGGTTCTTTGTGCGTAGAGTGTGCTGCGGTTTCTGGTTGTGGTTCTTTGTGTGGTGGTTCCTGGTTGTGGTTCTTTGTGCGTAGAGTGTGCGGCGGTTCCTGGTTGTGGTTCTTTGTGCGGCGGTTCCTGGTTGTGGTTCTTTGTGCGGCGGTTCCTGGTTGTGGTTCTTTGTGCGGCGGTTCCTGGTTGTGGTTCTTTGTGCGGCAGTTCCTGGTTGTGGTTCTTTGTGCGGCAGTTCCTGGTTGTGGTTCTTTGTGCGTAGAGTGTGCGGCGGTTCCTGGTTGTGGTTCTTTGTGCGGCGGTTCCTGGTTGTGGTTCTTTGTGCGGTGGTTCCTGGTTGTGGTTCTTTGTGTGGTGGTTCCTGGTTGTGGTTCTTTGTGCATAGAGTGTGCGGCGGTTCCTGGTTGTGGTTCTTTGTGCGGCGGTTCCTGCTTGTGGTTCTTTGTGCGGCGGTTCCTGGTTGTGGTTCTTTGTGCGGTGGTTCCTGGTTGTGGTTCTTTGTGTGGCGGTTCCTTGTTGTGGTTCTTTGTGCGTAGAGTGTGCGGCGGTTCCTGGTTGTGGCGGTTCCTGGTTGTGGCGGTTCCTGGTTGTGGCAGTTCCTGGTTGTGGCGGTTCCTGGTTGTGGTTCTTTGTGCGGCGGTTCCTGGTTGTGGTACTTTGTGCGGCGGTTCCTGGTTGTGGTTCTTTGTGTGGTGGTTCCTGGTTGTGGTTCTTTGTGCGGTGGTTCCTGGTTGTGGTTCTTTGTGCGGCGGTTCCTGGTTGTGGTTCTTTGTGCGGCGGTTCCTGGTTGTGGTTCTTTGGCTGAAGTGTGTTGTTCGCAGGACGACCCGGTGAATTTCGTGGCGTCTGTCTGCGAGAACATGCAGCTGTTCCCTGAAGAACACTTTCTGACCGGAGACAACCTGCTGTTCGAGTACAACCCCGAGGTACGCAGAAAGAGGGGTATTTACCCCTGTGGGGTATTACAGAGGGGGTAATTGACACAACACATGTTTAGATCACCAGGTTTACTTTGATTAATTTGTTGTGTCATGTTAGCCGTGTCTCAGTTCTCAGAGTGCACACTTCTGAGTGTGGTTTGAAGGGTACCCAGACTGCACTCAGGACTGTGCATACTTGCTCAGTCTTGAGTGCACTCCGTGGACCGCATGGGCGTCTGTGAAATGGGACAAGTCTCGCATCTACGGGAAGCAGCTGCTGACTCCATTTTCTCCCGTAGCAGAAGTAACGCGCGGTGCATGCTGGGATATATGAGTGTGCGAAGTGTGCATGGATGCACAGTTGGTTCACGCCCCGATTTCCATGGAAACGACTGCGGTTTTCAGGGTGCATTTTTAGTGTGCATGGGACAAAAGTGAAATGGGACAGCAGTTGATGTGCTGGAAGTGACGTACATGCCCTTAAAACCACACTCCGAACTGTGCACACTGAGAACTGACACACGGCTGTCGTGTCGTGTTGTGTGTGTTGTGCGTCTGCAGGTGATCGGGGAGGTTCTCTCTCTTCTGTGTGTTGTGTGTCATGTTGTGTGTGTTGTGCGTCTGCAGGTGATCGGGGAGGTTCTCTCTCTTCTGTGTGTTGTGTGTTGTGTGTCATGTTGTGTTGTGCGTCTGCAGGTGATCGGGGAGGTTCTCTCTCTTCTGTGTGTTGTGTGTTGTGTTGTGTGTCATGTTGTGTGT
>JAVJIX010000239.1:952500-970000 GCA_036785185.1 Paratrypauchen microcephalus
ACTCCAACACACAACTGTAACACAACCAACACACAACTGTAACACACAACTGTAACACACCCAACACACAACTGTAACACACACAACACACAACTGTAACACACAACTGTAACACAACCAACTCACAACTCCAACACACAACTGTAACACAACCAACACACAACCTACTCACAACTCCAACACACAACTGTAACACAACCAACACACAACTGTAACACAACCTACTCACAACTCCAACACTCAACTGTAACACAACCAACGCACAAGTGTAACACATCCAACTCAGAACACCAACACACAACTGTAACACAACTGTAACACACAACTCCAACACACAACTGTAACACAACCAACTCACAACTCCAACACACAACTGTAACACAACTGTAACACACAACTCCAACACACAACTGTAACACAACCAACACACAACTGTAACACACAACTCCAACACACAACTGTAACACAACCAACACACAACTGTAACACACAACTCCAACACACAACTGTAACACAACCAACTCACAACTCCAACACACAACTGTGACACAACCAACACACAACTGTAACACAACCAACTCACAACTGTAACACAACCAACACACAACTGTAACACACAACTCCAACACACAACTGTAACACAACCAACACACAACTGTAACACAACCAACACACAACTGTAACACACAACTGTGACACAACCAACACACAACTGTAACACAACCAACACACAACTGTAACACAACCAACACACAACTGTAACACACCCAACACACAACTGTAACACACAACTGTAACACACCCAACACACAACTGTAACACACAACTGTGACACACCCAACACACAACTGTAACACACAACTGTGACACAACCAACACATATGACACTGATGTTGTGTCTCTGGGCCAAACACTTCACACAAAACGCACAAAACCCTACGAGGACATCCAAACTCAGTACGACTCTGCTCTGTCCTAATGCCGTTTGTTTCACACAAACCTGCAGATTTAGCACGAGTTCTTCTCTCTGTTCCACCTCGTGATGTCATCATGTGGTGACACAGGAAGTGCTCCACTGTGTTTTTAAACTGCACACACCTTCACTAGAATCATTTGGATCATTTCAGTCCTGGAGTCGCCGATCTCGACTGAACTAAAGGTAAAAGTTCACTGTTCACTTGATGACATCACGAGGTGGAACAGAGCGTTTGGAGCTTTGGAGATGTTACAGACGAATAATAAAGAGTTCCTCAAACATGAGAATGAAACAAACACGACTCCAGGAGTTTGAGGAGGAACATCAGAACTTTAGTCAGTTTTGTGTGATTCTTGAGCTTTAAAGTGATAGTGTGTAACTTTCTCATCACCTGCATGATTCCATGGAAACAAAGTTAAAACCATACTACGGAACATTCTCAAAGAAAATAGATGCATTTTATGACACACTGTGGAATATTAGAGCCAAAGGAGCGACAGGAGGCTCAAGTGAGAGTCAGGTTTGTGGAGGTGCGAGCCCGCTCACAGCACAAAGATCCATTATGATTAAGGGACGGGTCAAATGCAGGTTTAACCCGGAGACACTGAGGGACGGGTCAAATGCAGACTTAACCCGGAGACACTGAGGGACGGGTCAAATGCAGGTTTAACCCGGAGACACTGAGGGACGGGTCAAATGCAGGTTTAACCCGGAGACACTGAGGGACGGGTCAAATGCAGGTTTAACCCGGAGACACTGAGGGACGGGTCAAATGCAGGTTTAACCCGGAGGCACTGAGGGACGGGTCAAATGCAGGTTTAACCCGGAGACACTGAGGGACGGGTCAAATGCAGGTTTAACCCGGAGACACTGAGGGACGGGTCAAATGCAGGTTTAACCCGGAGACACTGAGGGACGGGTCAAATGCAGACTTAACCCGGAGACACTGAGGGACGGGTCAAATGCAGACTTAACCCGGAGACACTGAGGGACGGGTCAAATGCAGGTTTAACCCGGAGGCACTGAGGGACGGGTCAAATGCAGGTTTAACCCGGAGGCACTGAGGGACGGGTCAAATGCAGGTTTAACCCGGAGACACTGAGGGACGGGTCAGATGCAGGTTTAACCCGGAGACACTGAGGGACGGGTCAAATGCAGGTTTAACCCTGAGGGACGGGTCAAATGCGGGTTTAACCCGGAGACACTGAGGGACGGGTCAAATGCAGGTTTAACCCGGAGACACTGAGGGACGGGTCAAATGCAGGTTTAACCCGGAGACACTGAGGGACGGGTCAAATGCAGGTTTAACCCGGAGACACTGAGGGACGGGTGAAATGCAGGTTTAACCCGGAGACACTGAGGGACGGGTCAAATGCAGGTTTAACCCGGAGACACTGAGGGACGGGTCAGATGCAGACTTAACCCGGAGACACTGAGGGACGGGTCAAATGCAGGTTTAACCCGGAGACACTGAGGGACGGGTCAGATGCAGGTTTAACCCGGAGACACTGAGGGACGGGTCAAATGCAGACTTAACCCGGAGACACTGAGGGACGGGTCAAATGCAGACTTAACCCGGAGACACTGAGGGACGGGTCAGATGCAGGTTTAACCCGGAGACACTGAGGGACGGGTCAAATGCAGGTTTAACCCAGAGACACTGAGGGACGGGTCAAATGCAGACTTAACCCGGAGACACTGAGGGACGGGTCAAATGCAGGGTCCGTCCTCATGTCTGGGTCTGGTGCAGCCTGGTGCTCTTCGACCTCCTCGTGAACGTCCTGGCGTTTAACCTCGGCGAGGCGGCGTACGGCGCCCGGCTGGCTCTACTTTCCTACAGCGTGGTGGCGGCGGAACACGGGATGGTGATCAGGCTCGAGGGGTTCAACCACAAACTGCCTGTGAGTGTACACATACGCCACGGGAAATAGATCCAGCCTTAGTCCTGTTTTAGTCCTGTTTTAGTCCTGTTTTAGTCCTGTTCCAGTCCTGGTTTAGTCCTGGTCCAGTCCTGGTCTAGTCCTGGTCCAGTCCTGGTCTAGTCCTGGTCCAGTCCTGTTCCAGTCCTGGTCCAGTCCTGGTCTAGTCCTGGTCCAGTCCTGTTCCAGTCCTGGTTTAGTCCTGGTCCAGTCCTGGTCTAGTCCTGGTCTAGTCCTGGTTTAGTCCTGGTCTGGTCTGTCTCAGGTCTTGTGGAGGTTGATCGTGGATCATCTGAAGGACTTGGGTTCAGATTCTCGGGTGTTTGAGGTTTTTTCTGAGCAGCTGAAAAAGGCGTACACCAACCAACTCCTGAACCCCGACCGCCTGGCCACGTAAGACCTCCTCTGCTCCTCCTCCTCCTCTCCTCCTCCTCTGCTCCTCCTCCTCTCCTCCTCCTCTGCTCCTCCTCCTCTGACCTCCTCCTCTCCTCCTCCTCCTCTCCTCCTCCTCTGCTCCTCCTCCTCTGACCTCCTCCTCTCCTCTCTTCAGGGAGGTGCGTCTGAGGATTCTGGAACCTTCTCGCTGGTCGGTTCTGGACAAACATCAGGTCCTGGTTCAGGGTCTGGACTTGGACCGACTCCTGGACTTTGTGTCTGAGTTCAAACAGCAGCTGTACGTGGAGGGACTGGTGCAGGGGAACCTCACCTGCCAGGTACTCCTGTCACCCACCTGTCACTCACCTGTCACCAATGTTCCCCCTAATTTTTCATGTGTCTTCACAAACACACTAACTCCCTGAGCGTTCCTTGGACTCCTGTGAGCAACATCCGACCTGCACACTGTGACCACACCAGTATCACACCTGAGATCATGGCAAGTTACAGCTTATGAATCAAATCACTGCTGTTATTTCTGTTAGATTACTTTTAATATAACTGATTTTTTGGTCCACTTCTCAAAAATCTGTTCATGAACTTTGTACATGTTGTATGTCAGTGTGAGGGTCCTGCTGTGGTCAGTGAAACATTGAACATTACAATATTTTGAAAAATAACCTGTGTATAAACCTGTGTATAAACCTGTAAAACCACATGAAGAGAGATTTTTTCAGCTTGATAAATATAGCCTGCATGTAGCTGCAGATTTTTTAGGGATGATTGTAGGACCTATAGGACACTATAAGATGGGTCTTTCCTCAAAATAATGATCTCCAAAATAAGTATACATTTTTATCAGTTTATATCTTGCTTTTTAATCATCAGCCAGTTTAAGTAATTCTGTGAGAGTGACAGAGCTCTGTGGTTTAACGCTCTGGGGAGAGGATTCACACTTCACACAGAAAGTCCCGTCTTTTTGCTCACAAAAACCTTTGGCTTGGACAGAAACAGAGAAAACAGCCGTGGATTACATAATGGCTCTACCTGTCTCCTCTTCTGTTCTTCCCTACGTGGAGTGTGTGCGGGCGGCGCTCCCGTCGGCTGGTGCGGACCTGCCGCTCTGACCTGCCGCTCTGACCCACGGCGATGCGCGCGACAACTATGGTCTTACTGAAGAAAGCGAGTGAAATGTGATCGAAATGAATGTGTTTGTAGTTGGCTTGTCCCTAAAGCATGTGCACATTCACATGTGCAAACTGAATCTATCAGACTGGATTCCGTGTGTCAAACCAGCGCTGAGTTCAGGTTAGATTTTATTTTATGCGCTGAAAAGGATTTGATGTGCGCGCTGAACGTCTGGGCAGTGCGCGATTGCGCACGCGCGCACCTTAGAGGGAACACTGCCTGTCACTCACCTGTCACCCACCTGTCACCCACCGTCACCCACCTGTCACCCACCTGTCACTCACCTGTCACCCACCTGTCACCCACCTGTCACCCACCTGTCACCCACTCGTCACCCACTTGTCACTCACCTGTCACCCACCTGTCACTCACCTGTCACCTGTCATTCACCCGTCACTCACCTGTCACCCACCTGTCACCCACCGTCACCCACCTGTCACCCACCGTCACCCACCTGTCACTCACCTGTCACCTGTCACCCACCTGTCACTCACCTGTCACCCACCTGTCACCCACCTGTCACCCACCTGTCACTCACCTGTCACCCACCTGTCACTCACCTGTCACCTGTCATTCACCCGTCACTCACCTGTCACCCACCTGTCACCCACCTGTCACCCACCTGTCACCCACTCGTCACCCACCTGTCACTCACCTGTCACCCACCTGTCACCCACCTGTCACCCACCTGTCACCCACCTGTCACCCACCTGTCACTCACCTGTCACCTGTCATCCACCCGTCACCCACCTGTCACCCACCGTCACCCACTCGTCACCCACTTGTCACTCACCTGTCACCCACCGTCACCCACTCGTCACCCACTTGTCACTCACCTGTCACCCACCTGTCACCTGTCATCCACCTGTCACCCACCTGCCACCCACCTGCCACCCACCTGCCACCCACCTGTCACCCACCTGTCACCCACCTGTCACTCACCTGTCACCCACCTGCCACCCACCTGCCACCCACCTGTCACCCACCTGTCACCCACCTGTCACCCACCTGTCACCTGTCATCCACCCGTCACCCACCTGTCACCCACCGTCACCCACTCGTCACCCACTTGTCACTCACCTGTCACCCACCTGTCACCTGTCATCCACCCGTCACCCACCTGTCACCCACCTGTCACCCACCTGTCACTCACCTGTCACTCACCTGTCACCCACCTGTCACCCACCTGTCACCCACCTGTCACCCACCTGTCACCCACCTGTCACCCACCGTCACCCACCTGTCACTCACCTGTCACCTGTCACCCACCTGTCACTCACCTGTCACTCACCTGTCACTCACCTGTCACCTGTCATCCACCCGTCACCCACCTGTCACCCACCGTCACCCACTCGTCACCCACTTGTCACTCACCTGTCACCCACCGTCACCCACTCGTCACCCACTTGTCACTCACCTGTCACCCACCTGTCACCTGTCATCCACCTGTCACCCACCTGTCACCCACCTGCCACCCACCTGCCACCCACCTGTCACCCACCTGTCACCCACCTGTCACTCACCTGTCACCCACCTGCCACCCACCTGCCACCCACCTGCCACCCACCTGTCACCCACCTGTCACCCACCTGTCACCTGTCATCCACCCGTCACCCACCTGTCACCCACCGTCACCCACTCGTTACCCACTTGTCACTCACCTGTCACCCACCTGTCACCTGTCATCCACCCGCCACCCACCTGTCACCCACCTGTCACCCACCTGTCACTCACCTGTCACTCACCTGTCACCCACCTGTCACCCACCGTCACCCACCTGTCACCCACCTGTCACCCACCTGCCACCCACCGTCACCCACCTGTCACCCACCTGTCACCCACCGTCACCCACCTGTCACCCACCTGTCACCCACCTGTCACTCACCTGTCACCTGTCACCCACCTGTCACTCACCTGTCACCCACCTGTCACCCACCTGTCACTCACCTGTCACCCACCTGCCACCCACCTGTCACCCACCTGTCACTCACCTGTCACCTGTCACCCACCTGTCACTCACCTGTCACCTGCCATACACCCGTCACCCACCGTCACCCACTCGTCACCCACTTGTCACTCACCTGTCACCCAGCTGTCACCTGTCATCCACCTGCCACCCACCTGTCACCCACCTGTCACCCACCTGTCACTCACCTGTCACCTGTCACCCACCTGTCACTCACCTGTCACCCACCTGTCACCCACCTGTCACCTGTCATCCACCCGTCACCCACCTGTCACTCACCTGTCACCCACCTGTCACCCACCTGTCACCCACCTGTCACCTGTCATCCACCCGTCACCCACCTGTCACCGACCTGTCACCCACCTGTCACCCACCTGTCACTCACTTGTCACCCACCTGTCACCCACCTGTCACCCACCTGTCACCCACCTGTCACTCACCTGTCACCCACCTGCCACCCACCTGCCACCCACCTGTCACCCACCTGTCACCCACCTGTCACCCACTTGTCACCCACTTGTCACCCACCTGTCACTCACCTGTCACCTGTCATCCACTTGTCACCCACCTGTCACCCACTCGTCACCCACTTGTCACTCACCTGTCACCCACCTGTCATCCACCCGTCACCCACCTGTCACCCACCTGTCACTCACCTGTCACTCACCTGTCACCCACCTGTCACCTGTCATCCACCTGCCACCCACCTGTCACCCACCTGTCACCCACCTGCCACCCACCTGCCACCCACCTGTCACCCACCCGTCACCCACCTGTCACCCACCTGCCACCCACCTGCCACCCACCTGCCACCCACCTGTCACCCACCTGTCACTCACCTGTCACCCACCTGCCACCCACCCGCCACCCACCTGTCACCCACCTGTCACCCACCTGTCACCCACTTGTCACTCACCTGTCACCCACCTGTCACCTGACATCCACCCGTCACCCACCTGTCACCCACCTGTCACCCACCTGTCACTCACCTGTCACCCACCTGTCACTCACCTGTCACCTGTCACCCACCTGTCACTCACCTGTCACCCACCTGTCACCCACCTGTCACTCACCTGTCACCCACCTGTCACTCACCTGTCACCCACCTGTCACCCACCTGTCACCCACCTGTCACCCACCTGTCACTCACCTGTCACCCACCTGTCACCCACCTGTCACCCACCGTCACCCACCTGTCTTAAAACATTTAAAGTCTGTTTTAAAGTGTGTTTTGTGTCCCGCAGGAGTCCAGAGATCTGCTCCACTACGTCATCGGGTGAGTCACAGTTCACTTTGACTTTAGTGGACACTGATCTGTAGAAGATCTGTAGAAGATCTGCAGATCTTCTGCAGATCAGTGATCTGAGTGACCAGTGTCCCTGTTTCATTTAACGGAGAATTCTGTAAAATCATCACAAACCTGAAGAGAGTTTGGAGTCATCCATGCATGTTTGAGTCATCTAGTGAAATACCTCCTCTGTAATACCCCACAGAGGCAAATACCCCCTCTGTAATACCCCACAGAGGTAAATACCCCCTCTGTAATACCCCACAGAGGTAAATACCCCCTCTGTAATACCCCACAGGAGTAAATACCCCCTCTGTAATACCCCACAGGAGTAAATACCCCCTCTGTAATACCCCACAGGAGTAAATACCCCCTCTGTAATACCCCACAGAGGTAAATACCCCACAGGAGTAAATACCCCCTCTGTAATACCCCACAGAGGTAAATACCCCTCTGTGTTTTCCTGTGGAACAGTGCGCTGCAGTTCCAGCCGCTGCCAGCAGAGGCCTCTGTTCACTTCCGTGTGGTGGAGTTGCCGCAGAAACATCACCTGTGTAAAGTGAAATCTTTCAACGAAGAAGACGCCACCTCCCAGATCACCGTGTACTACCAGGTACTAAACCAGGACTAAACCAGGACTAAACCAGGACTAAACCAGGACTAAACCAGGTCTAAACCAGGTACTAAACCAGGACTAAACCAGGACTAAACCAGGACTAAACCAGGTCTAAACCAGGACTAAACCAGGTCTAAACCAGGACTAAACCAAGTACTAAACCAGGACTAAACCAGGACTAAACCAGGACTAAACCAGGATTAAACCAGGATTAAACCAGGACTAAACCAGGACTAAACCAGGATTAAACCAGGACTAAACCAGGACTAAACCAGGATTAAACCAGGACTAAACCAGGACTAAACCAAGATTAAACCAGAACTAAACCAGGACTAAACCAGGACTAAACCAGGACTAAACCAGGATTAAACCAGGACTAAACCAGGACTAAACCAGGTCTAAACCAGGACTAAACCAGGACTAAACCAGGATTAAACCAGGATTAAACCAGGACTAAACCAGGATTAAACCAGGATTAAACCAGGACTAAACCAGGACTAAACCAGGACTAAACCAGGACTAAACCAGGATTAAACCAGGATTAAACCAGGACTAAACCAGGACTAAACCAGGATTAAACCAGGACTAAACCAGGACTAAACCAGGACTAAACCAGGACTAAACCAGGATCAAAAGTTCAAAGTTCAAAGTCGACTTTATTGTCAGTTCTGTACATTGATCATAAGGTAAACATAAATGTGCAGTGTTTAGTGTCTCTGTGTTTTTATGGAATACAGGGCGGGGGGGGCTTCAGCAGGAGCCTGAGGACCATCAAACACTGGTCTGAGGGCCACGTTTGGTCCCCGGGCCATAGTTTGGATAAATCCTAAATCTTCTGAAGCTTCTGTTCACAACGCACCGATATGATACTGGTATCGGATATCGGCTCCATTGATATCAGTTCATTTACACATTTGTGTCATGAGGATTTACCTAAAACACCTGGTCATATTTTTCAGAGCTGTTCTGTTCTTACTTTAAAACAGGTGATCAATACATCGATCACGATCTACCAGTCGATCGCCGAGGTCGTGTGGGTAGATCGTAGATCGTAGATCGTAGAACTCCACACCGGTCTTGGTCTCGAGATGAGTGCATCATATTTCATTACAGTCGCTGCCGTTAGCAATAAACTTTTACCGGTGTGCGGGACCGCGGGTCTTCTCACTGCAGCCTGTGCTTCTCACTGCAGCCTGTGCTTCTCACTGCAGCCTGTGCTTCTCACTGCAGTCTGTGCTTCTCACTGCAGTCTGTGCTTCTCACTGCAGCCTGTGCTCCTCACTGCAGCCTGTGCTTCTCACTGCAGCCTGTGCTTCTCACTGCAGCCTGTGCTTCTCACTGCAGCCTGTGCTCCTCACTGCAGCCTGTGCTTCTCACTGCTGTCTGTGCTTCTCACTGCAGCCTGTGCTTCTCACTGCTGTCTGTGCTTCTCACTGCAGCCTGTGCTCCTCACTGCTGTCTGTGCTTCTCACTGCAGCCTGTGCTTCTCACTGCAGCCTGTGCTTCTCACTGCAGTCTGTGCTCCTCACTGCAGCCTGTGCTTCTCACTGCAGCCTGTGCTTCTCACTGCTGTCTGTGCTTCTCACTGCAGCCTGTGCTTCTCACTGCAGCCTGTGCTTCTCACTGCAGTCTGTGCGCTCGTCTGGAGCCGTGGACACCACACACGCCGCCAGGGCACACAGCTTGTTTGCTACAGTGTGAACCTTTGTGTCCCAGCGTGCATCACAGAGCAGGTTAAACTTTTTAAAATATCCTCCCTGTCCGTGCGCCTCACGTTAGCGCCGCTCCTCGCCGTTTCACGCTCTCGCTCCTCCTGCTCATACAGGCTCCTCCTCAATGCCTCTGATTAGAAGAGGCCTACAGCACAGAGCGGGTCTACAGCACAGAGCGGGTGTACAGCACAGAGCGGGTGTACAGCATAGAGCGGGTCTACAGCATAGAGCGGGTCTACAGCACAGAGCGGGTGTACAGCACAGAGCGGGTGTACAGCACAGAGCGGGTGTACAGCACAGAGCAGGTGTACAACACAGAGCAGGCATACAGCACAGAGCAGGCGTACAGCACAGAGCAGGTGTACAGCACAGAGCAGGCGTACAGCACAGAGCGGGTGTACAGCACAGAGCGGGTGTACAGCACAGAGTGGGTGTACAGCATAGAGCGGGTCTACAGCACAGAGCGGGTCTACAACACAGAGCGGGTCTACAACACAGAGCGGGTGTACAGCACAGAGCGGGTGTACAGCATAGAGCGGGTCTACAGCACAGAGCGGGTCTACAACACAGAGCGGGTGTACAGCACAGAGCGGGTGTACAGCATAGAGCGGGTCTACAGCACAGAGCGGGTCTACAGCACAGAGCGGGTCTACAGCACAGAGCGGGTCTACAGCACAGAGCGGGTCTACAGCACAGAGCGGGTCTACAGCACAGAGCGGGTCTACAGCACAGAGCGGGTCTACAGCACAGAGCAGGTGTACAGCACAGAGCAGGTGTACAGCACAGAGCAGGTCTACAGCACAGAGCAGGTGTACAGCACAGAGCAGGTCTACAGCACAGAGCAGGTGTACAGCACAGAGCGGGTCTACAGCACAGAGCGGGTCTACAGCACAGAGCAGGTGTACAGCACAGAGCAGGTGTACAGCACAGAGCGGGTCTACAGCACAGAGCGGGTCTACAGCACAGAGCAGGTCTACAGCACAGAGCAGGTGTACAGCACAGAGCGGGTCTACAGCACAGAGCAGGTGTACAGCACAGAAGAGAAAGGGGTAATGACAAAAATGTGCAGAATGTACATGAAGTTGTACATGTAAAGAAGTGTCAATATCCTCATCCATTAATGATTTGCACATTTGTAGATCATTTTGACTTGGTTATTTTATAAGTAGTTCACAGGCTGAAAAAGTGTGGGCACCTCTGATTTAAATCATAAACAACAGTTACAAAACACATTTTGTTTTGTTTTTCGAAAACGCTGGACTGGCTCACGGCTCTTTGAGAGGAAGTGCTCGGCTGCGGTTCAGAGTTTTGGTCGATTCTAAAATATTTGTGTGGATTAAAACTCCGCAGCTGTCGGGCGAGAGCGGCGTCTCTGTGGCGGAGGCGCTCGACGTCTTTGGTGCGTTTGGCCAGACGGACTTTGAGGCCGTCGTTTTGGGTAAATCCTCAAAAATGGGCTCAGCGAACAACAAGTTTCGCTTCTACAGTGAAACGCGCTGAGAACAATAAAGAAATAAGAGTAAAGTCAAGCGAGTGTGCGGTAAACTTCTTTTTTTCTGGAATGATTCAATGTTCCTGCTGTTACCTGCACTTGGAAGCTGTGCATGGAGTTTTGAACTTTTGAATAAATAAGATAAGATAAGATAAGATATGCCTTTATTAGTCCCACAGTGGGGAAATTCCAGTGTTGCAACGCACAGATCAAGAACAGCACGAAAAAGTAACATGCAACAGAACAATATAATAAATAAATAAATAATGGCCTAGGATAATTTAAAACTAGACCTAAAAATAGACTCTGGATTATAGTTGAATATTTGTAAGTGCAGATAAGTTGAATGACATGTTAACAGTGTTCGTTGTACAGTCTGACAGCAGCAGGAAGGAAAGACCTGCGAAACCTCTCCTTCACACAGCGAGGGTGAATCAGTCTGTCACTGATGCTGCTCTCCAGAGCAGACAGAGCGTCCTGCAGGGGGCGACACTCATGGTCCAGCATAGAGGTGACCTTAGCCAGGACCCTCTTGTCCCCCACCTTCTGCACTGAGTCCAGAGGACAGCCCAGGACAGAGCTGGACTTCCTGACGACCTTGTCCAGCCTCTTCTTCTCCCTCTCTGTGACGCTGCTGCTCCAGCAGACCACACCGTACAGGATGGCTGATGCCACCACAGAGTCATAGAAGGTCCTCAGGAGTGGCCCTCTCACTCCAAAAGACCTGAGTCTCCTCAGGAGATAGAGCCGACTCTGGCCCTTCCTGTACAGTGCATCTGTGTTATGAGTCCAGTCCAGTTTGTTGTTCAGATGAACACCCAGGTACTTGTAAGAGTCCATTCTCTCAATGTCCCTTCCCTGGATGTTCACTGAGGGGGCAGTAAAGTGGCGTCTGCGGAAGTCCACCACCATCTCCTTGGTCTTCCCTGCATTGATGATGAGGTGGTTCCGCTGACTCCAGTCCACAAAGTCCTGTATTAGTCCCCTGTACTCCCCATCATCGTCATCCTTGATGAGACCAATGATGGCAGAGTCATCAGAGAACTTCTGCAGGACACAGCTGTCCGTGTTGTGTCTGAAGTCTGCAGTGTAGAGGGTGAAAAGAAAGGGCGCGAGGACAGTGCCCTGGGGCGCCCCCACACTGCAGGTCAGAAGGTCAGACACACAGTTCTTGGCTCTCACAAACTGGGGCCGGTTTGTGAGGTAGTCCAGGATCCAGTCTGCCAGGTCACAGTCCACACCGGCGGTCTCCAGTTTGTCCCTGAGGAGCAGTGGCTGGATGGTGTTGAAAGCACTGGAGAAGTCAAAGAAGAGAATCCTCACAGTGCTGCCGGGGTTCTCCAGGTGAGACAGTGAGCGATGCAGCAGGTAGATGACGGCGTCCTCCACTCCGATGCCAGGCCGGTATTCAAACTGCAGCGGGTCCATCGCTGAGCTCACGGTGGAGCGGAGGTGGCCAAGGACCAGTCTCTCCAGTGTCTTCATCAGGTGGGATGTTAGAGCCACCGGCCTGAAGCTGCTGAGGTCTTTAGCGTGCGGTGTCTTAGGCACTGGTACCACACAGGAGGTCTTCCAGAGTTGTGGCACCACCCTCAGCTTAAGGCTCATGTTGAAGACATGCTCCACAACTCCGCACAGCTCGTCTGCACAGGACTTAAGGAGCCTGGAGTTGATGCCGTCTGGTCCTGCTGCCTTCCTCGGTCTAATCTTCTTGAGCTCCTGTCTCACCTGGGCTGCAGAGAATGACAGTGGCAGGCTGGGGGGATGGGTGAGTCCCTGTGTGGTGGAGGGCTGTAGAGCAGAGGTAAAGGTGTGAAGAGGAGCAGGAGTTCCCCATTGTCCAGCTGGGGAGGTGGGAGCTGGCAGCTGGTTGGGGGGAGGAGGGGTGCCGAGTGATTGATCAAATCTCCTGAAGTGAGCATTGAGGTCGTTCACCCACTGCAGGTCCTCCTCCGTCTGGGCAGGAGGTGCTTTGAAGCCTGAGATGGTCTTGAGACTTCTCCACACCCCTTGGATGTTCCTCTCCTGTAGCTGTCGCTCCATCTTCCTCTTATGGCTGGCCTGGCTCATCCTGATTTCTCACCTCAGCCTCTTCTGTGCAGCCTTCAGCTCCTCCTTGGTCCCTGACCTAAAAGCTCTCTTCTTCTCCTTCAGCAGAGCCTTTATGTCAGGGTTAATCCACGGTTTATTGTTTGAAAAACACCGCACCGTCTGGGAGGGGACGATGTTTTCAAAACAAAAATTGATGTAGTCCGTGATGCATTCTGTCACTGCATTAATGTCCTCTCCATGGGGGTCACAGAGCTCTGTCCACACTGTGGTGTCAAAGCAGTCTCTCAGAGCCTCCTCACTCTCAGCAGTCCACTTCTTCACCACACGGGGCACCACAGGCTGTCTGTGCACAGGCTGATACACAGGCCACAGATGGACAATGTTGTGGTCAGCTCTACCCAGGGGAGGCAGTGGGGATGAAGAATAAGCCTCCTTGGCGTTGGCAAAAAATAAATCCAATATTTGATTGTCTCTTGTGGGGCAGGTGACATACTGGGTGTATGTAGGCAGAACAGTTGCAGGGGATGCATGGTTGAAGTCTCCAGAAATCAGGAAGAGAGCCTGTGGGTGCTTTGTTTGGAGTGTGCTCGTACAGGAGTGCAGTGTGTCACATGCTGTCTCAGCATTAGCAGAGGGAGGAACATACACAGCGATCAGAATCACATGTGAGAACTCTCGAGGCAGATAGCAGGGCCGTAAGCTAATGGCAAGCAACTCCACGTCCTTGTTACACAGCTGCTCCTTCACTGTACAGTGTCCAGGTTTGCACCACTTCTCATTAACAAACACAGCCAGGCCACCTCCTTTTTTCTTCCCACTGTCTGCCGTCCTGTCCGCTCGCAGCAGGTGAAAGTTGTCCACGGCAACAGCTGAGTCCGGGATTTGCGGGGTTAACCAGGACTCCGTGAAAACCATGACGCTGCAGTCTCTGTATTCCCGCTGGTACCGTGCAAGCGCCGCTAATTCGTCCGTCTTGTTCTGAATAGACCGCACGTTTCCCGCGATGACAGAGGGAAGCACAGGTCTGCAGCGTCCTTTCCTTTCCCGGAGTTTGCGTCCAGCACGTCGTCCTCTGCGCGTCCTCCGTAGCAGCTCCTCCGGGATGTCATGACGGTCTCGGGGAGCACAACTGCGCCGCGCAGCGCTAACAGCTGATCCCTCGTGTAAACAATGGGAGCACGTGACCTCACGCACATAGCAACGGTGAAAAAGTTAAAATCCAAAGAAAATAGAGGTTGAAATGGAGCAGAAACATCGCGTTTCTGAAGCACTTAGCCTTATACACACAATCTTCAAAGTGTGCAAACGAACAAGCAGGTAAGAGCAGAAAAAAAGTTGGAAAATAGGAGAGCGCGTTGCAACCAGCTCCGGCTCTCGCCGCGCCGGAAAAAAAAAAAAGTAAAGATAAAAATAAATGTGCAACAGTAGTCCTTAGCAGGTTTTAAAGTGTAGAGTGATCTGTCTTTTATGGGGGGGAAGGGTGGGAGACGGGTAAAGTGAGAGTTCAGCTTCCTGACAGTCTGGTGGATGAAGCTGTTTGACAGTCTGGTGGATGAAGCTGTTTGACAGTCTGGTGGGTGAAGCTGTTTGACAGTCTGGTGGGTGAAGGTGTTTGACAGTCTGGTGGGTGAAGCTGTTTGACAGTCTGGTGGATGAAGCTGTTTGACAGTCTGGTGGATGAAGCTGTTTGACAGTCTGGTGGGTGAAGCTGTTTGACAGTCTGGTGGATGAAGCTGTTTGACAGTCTGGTGGGTGAAGCTGTTTGACAGTCTGGTGGGTGAAGCTGTTTGACAGTCTGGTGGATGAAGCTGTTTGACAGTCTGGTGGATGAAGCTGTTTGACAGTTTTCTTGCAGCACTGCAGGTGACTGTGTTCTGCACAGGGGTGTTGTTCTGGAGGTGACTGAGCTAGCCTGTTGTTAGCTGAGGTGTTTTTGGACCACGACAGGTCAGCTGATATTGTGGTCCCCAGGAATGTGAAGGAGTGGACTCTCTCTACACGGACTCCGTTGATGTGGAGTGGGGGGTGGGTCACCTCTGTTCTTTCTGAAGTCCAGGATGATCTCCTTGGTCTTTGTGGTATTCAGTGCCAGATTGTTTGCCGAACACCACGTCGACAGGGCCAGGACCTCGTCCCTGTAAGCAGCCTCAGTGCTAACTCCTGAGCTAGCTTCTGTGACGTCCCTCGCTTGGTTGTTGAGCTGGTCCACTGCTTCTATCTTTTTCTCCAAGTTCTTGTTCAGTAACTCCAAAAGTTGTTTACTTTGCAGTTTCACAAATTCCTCCGCGTACTGTGCCTGCAAACGCTCATTCTGCTCCTGCAAGTCTTTGACTGTCTTTCTGTACTTTTGGTTTTCAAACAGTAAGGAGTCCACACCTTTCCCTTTCACATTCAAATCGGCAATCTCTCTCTTTAGGTCATGTTGGCGTTGTAGAAGCCATTTATTCTCATCTTCAAGTTTTTTCAGATGAGCTTTTATCAGCTTCTTACTTCCAATTTTATCCTGAAGTTTAAGAACTTGTTTGTACAGGATGTAGTTTTCTTTTATCACTTCACTTGTGGAAGATTCAAATGTTTCCACATCTGGAAGCAGACAGATCTTCTTCTCAAGTGCGTCGTACTTTTCCTGGAGTTTATCTTTTTCCTTAAGCAGTTTCTTATTCATTTCTATAACCACCTTGTTTTCCTTGTCGATGTACCTGAAGCTCTCCAACATGGCTTTGCGGTCACGTATTTCCTCTTGCACTGTGGCCATTTCTTGCAGCATCCGGTCATTCTCGGCCTGCATCTCTTTTTCTTTTTCCGTGTAGTTCATCCACTCGTTCATCTTTAGAGCATCACATTCTCTGTATGATTTCGAAAGATGTTCCTTCAGTTGCGCATTTTCACTTTTTAAGGAGCTCCATGACACCTCGAAGGCCTCACCTTGCTTTCTCCAGCACAACTCATTAGTCATTTTCTGGTATGTCATCCAGATCTTGTCTCGTAAAATCATATTTTCTTCCAAGCTTCTGTCCATCTCAGATTGTAGTTGAGTGTAGCGTGCTTCTTCATCTCCTTGAAGCAGTTTTGATTGTGAATAGTCCAACTCTAACTGGTCCACCTCCTTTGCCAAAGTGCGGTTCTGGTCTCTCAGTGATGTCAATTCGTCCTCCAGTTTTCTGATTTCTTCTTGGATTGTTAATTTGTTCCGTAGCTCCACACACTCCTTGTGAAGTGCCAGATCGTGTGCTCGGATTCGAACTTTTTCAGAGTTTAATGCAGCACGGCGTTCTTCCAAGTCACACTGAGGCAGTTTTGATTTTAACAGGTCGGACTCATACTTCAGAGTGCCGTTCTGGACTCTCAGTGATTGCACTTCATGGTCCAGTTTATGAATATCTTCCTGAACTGTCTCTAGACAAGTTACTTTTGTCTGCATCTCTGCTTCGAACTCCATGTTTAACTCATACTTCTGTTTGTTTTTCTTGACTATCAATGCTTTCAATTCTTCTTTCAGTTCAGTTTACGAAATTCTAGCTCATCTTCGAACTCCATTTGTAAATCGGTTTGTGACATTATAAAGTTTGGCTCTGTACCTGCTGAAGAAAATGTGCAGTCTAAGTCTAAGTGTGCTCTCTCTGTGAACTCTGAACTGTGAAAAATGGTGAAATGGTCTGTGTGTCTGAAAGGACCTACACTTATAATCTCTGGTCTGCTTTGAATCAAAGAGGCACAAAGCCACATCAAAGATCAAAGCTTTAAAGATTTGATCTTTGATCTGCAACAATGCGGGTGTGTTACCATGGCAACACACTGTGTTACCATGGCAACACACTGCATTGTTGTCGTAGTAGTAGCAGTAGTTACTAGTAGTATTTACTTCTCTTAATCAATCATTTGTCTAATCAATTGTCTAATTGGGATCATGTGACCT